>CM008282.1:21920479-22109054 GCA_002319775.1 Fagopyrum tataricum
GATTGAAGACGTGATTTGATCACGTGAAGAGCCGAAGAGAAGCTGCGAAGTGTCGTTCTGCACTGTCGCCGCCCCTGCGGCCAAGAGTCACCGCCCCCGCGGCTACCGTGCCACAGCGCTTGCGTCGTGCCAGCGGCGTGCCTGCACTTGCCTGTGTTCCGTGTCGTCGCCCCTGCGGCTTCCACCTGCCGCGCCCGCGGGTGATCTTTTCCGCCCCTGCGTACCTAGTTCACGCAGGTGCGTTTTGTCCCGGGACTACCTATAGTTAGGTAGTTCCTTTCCTTTCTAGTACGAGGGAACTAGTATTATGCTAGGTATCGGTTTATGACGAGTATGATATAGATATGCCGGTTACGGCCTTGAGGTTATTAGTTGGATATGATCCCTTATGGATCCCTTGGGTCTAGGTGTGACCCTTTGTGTGATAGGATTGTGATATATATGTATGTTTACCTTGTATAGGCTGTGTTGTCCTCCGGTTTGGAGTAGACGTTTCTGAGAGTGGTTTGTAGCGAGATACTCCTAGATCGAGGTAAGTCCATAGGACTTACTTAGCTACTATCCTTATATTGGATGCATGCTTGAGTGGTGTGTGTTATGTGCTTTATAGCATGTGTTATTATTTGGTCACCGACCTATATTATATTGACCGCCCATTGTAGTGGTTGTGATAACCTTTCCCTTTCTTCCCGTCGTGGAGTCTGGGAGGTTCTCTGTAGTCTGGTCAGATCTGGTATAAAGGAAGGCCCCTCACCATTCTCACAGGGTACACGGGAGGTGTGCTGATACTACTCTAGCTGGTTAGAGTACTCAGAGGCGAGGATTATATTCCTCGTGTCACCTATCTTTATATATATCTATTTATACGATTGAATGATTCAACTTATTAAAGATAATAAACCGGGTAAATGTTTGATATCATGCTGAAGTGTTTATTACTTATGATATGTGTTTGTGCTTTAGCATCTTCTTATATATGTGTATAGTTAGCTAACGGTTTCATACCGTGTTGTAGATCCCTCGCAGGTTAGGAGAGTTGCGGAGTGATCCGGAGGGGTGATCTGCTGAGGGTTCCGTACACGGGGCATATTCGTGGGTTTTTGGAGATTATCCATTGTACGGATTTCTGTTTTGATTGTACTCAGCAGTACTGTATAAACCGTTTGATATTTATATATCAGTTTTTATGTTTTGTTTTAATCTGTTGGTGCCTTGTTGTGAGATTCAGTGAGGTTGTTGTCAGGCTAGGGCCAGGATCCATTGTGAGATCCTAGCCCAGTAGCACTCCGAGTCCTACGGATTTGGGGTGTTACAGTATGGTTAACTAACGGTTTTATACCGTGTTGTAGATCCTTTGCAGGTTAGGAGAGCTGCAGAGTGATCCAGAGGGGTGTCTCGCTGCATCAACATACATCCTAAGCTGAGCTAGGATGCGTCATTGTATACCACAAAATCAGATGTACCCTCTGGCTGTGCCAAAATAGGAGCAGAAGTCAAACGCCTCTTCAACTCCTCAAAACTTTGCATGCACTGATCAAACCACACAAATCTGGTAGTCTTCCTCAGCAAACTCGTCAGTGGACGGGCAATCACAGAGAATCCCTCCACGAAGCGTCTGTAATAACCGGCTAGGCCAAGGAAGCTACGTACTTCCTTGACGTTCGTCGGTGTAGTCCATGCTGATACTACCTCAATCTTCACCGGATCAACCTTGATCCCCTCAGCTGATACTACATGACCCAAGAATGCTACCTCTGGCATCCAGAACTCACACTTAGAGAACTTAGCATAAAGTTCTCTATCCCCTAAAACCTACAATACAGTCCTCAGATGTCCTGCATGCTCATCTCCACTGCGAGAGTATACCAGAATATCATCTATGAAGACCACCACAAACTGATCTAGAAAGTCGATGAAGATACTGTTCATCAACTCCATAAAGACGGCTGGGGCATTCGTAAGCCCAAATGGCATCACTACAAACTCGTAGTGGCCATATCTGGTCCGGAATGTTATCTTGTGCACATCCTGCTCTCTCACCATCAGCTGGTGATATCCTGAACGCAGATCAATCCTGGAGAACACAGTCGCTCCCTGTAGCTGATCTAACAAATCATCAATACGAGGCAGTGGATACTTGTTCTTGATGGTCACCTTGTTCAGCTCTTTGTAATCTATACATAACCTCAGTGATCCGTCCTTCTTCCGTACGAAGAGAACAGGTGATCCCCATGGGGACACGCTAGGGCGAATGAAGCCCTTCTCAGCCAACTCCTCGAGTTGCTTCTTCAGCTCCAGCATCTCGACAGGCGCCATCCGGTATGGGGCCTTCGAGATGGGTCTCATACCAGGCTCTAACTCGATACTGAAATCCACACTCCTCTGAGGCGGCAAACTGGAATATCCTCTGGAATATCCTCTACAGCTGGACTCTCCCCCTCCTTCATGGCATAACACCAGAAGGCATCACAACCTTGTGCAATCAGTCTCGCTGCTTGTATAGCACTAATAACCATGCTTGTCTTTCCAATGTCCCAACCCCGGAAAACCTCTATATGGCCTAACTCGGTAGAGAGGGTAACAGTCCTCCTACCTACATCTAAAACTGCAGAGTGTCTATCCATCTAGTCCATACCTAGAATGACTTCTTCATGCTCTAATGGCATGAAAAAGAAGTCAACTAGTAACACACGGGTCCCTACAGAAATGGGACAACCGTGAATCTCACAGGTACCTCTGACCCTACCACCATCAGGTAACCCTATAATAAAGGGCATCCTCTCAACTGTATCTAAACCAAGACGCTCTACACAGGCATCAGAAATAAAAGGGTGCGTAGCACCAGTATCAAATAAAACTCTAACAAGTAAACCATGAATCAGAATGGTACTTGTAGCAGTAGGTGCAGCTGGCTCCTCTGCACTCCTCAGCTCAAAAACACGACCCTGTGGGCCTCTGGTATCAGTGGTGCTCCCACCACGACCTCTACCTCTACTCGGCCCAAGAGCAAATCCTTGAGTCGTAGGGCGATTTGGGACCCTCTGTTGTCCCTGAATTTGTTGCTACTGCTGAGGTGGCCTTTGCCCACCTCCCGCTGCACTGGCAAGGGAAGAACCCTGCTGAGATGAAGCTCCTCCCTGGCGGTAGTAAACAGCTCTGTGACCTTGCCTACCACAGGTGTAGCAAGTCACTAATGGTCTCGTGCACTCGAGCCTCATATGCCCTGGATCACCACAGTTAAAACATTGACGTCCCTTCTCTGCAACCGGTGCAGATGAGGGTTGACTCTAGCGTCTCTGACCACGCCAACCACTAGCAACACCACCAGTACCACTGGTCTGCCCTGTACGCTTCCTCTTCTCAGACCCTCCGGTCTGAGAAGCTCTCCTCTGACTCGCCCGCTCTCGCTCATAATCGGCGGCTCTATCCTGGTAGTCCATCAAGGACTCACAATGAAATCCCTCCATATAGGCCCGGGTAGTATCCCTCAGTCGTCGGGAAAAGAGATAAATGTGCTGATCTGCAGAAGGTGCAGCTGGTCCCAGTAATGCCAGCTCCTCCTAAAACCCAGCCTCAACAAAATCTCGCAGTTTCTCCCTCCTCAGTGAGGCAGGGCAGAAACACTCTCTAATCATCGTCCTTATATGCTCATAACTGGTAACCTGACCCCGTACTGATCTCCACCAGTGCCGTGCCAAGTCCAGGAATAAAGTCTGAACCAACTCGATTTGTCTGTCAGCTGGACATCGAATAGACTCCAGAGCTGAGTCTACATGCCCTATCCAGAGCTTCACCTCTAACCCCAACTTCCTAGTGAAAGGGGGTATACCCATCTGATGAAAAGCCTTCAACCAAGTGTCTGGTCTAGGCCCTCCGCGGGGGCGGCTTCCTCCCTCCGCGGGTGCGGCTGGCAGCGCCGCAGGGGGCGGCCTCTGGTTCCGCAGGGGCGGCTCCTGCTCCGCCGGGGCGCCAGTTTGACTCCGCGACTGCGTTTCTTCGACAGTAAGTTCCTCCTCTCCTTTCCTCTTCGTTCTTTCCTTAGTATTGTTGTTGAATCATGTTAGTAGCATGCCTAGGATTGATCTAGAGTAGTGTGAGATGCCACTCGGTCCGTGGTGAGGGACAAGAGGTCAGCTGACCCCTTGATCCCCACACCCCTTGCAGCCTTGTGTCCCATCTCTCTCCTCCCTTACTCTCTTTCACGTTATTTCTATCTCACTTTTCCCTTCCACTCTTCTCTAAATCTGTGTGGTAAGCTTCTCTCCTTCCTTCCTTCCTTCTTCCCCATGGTTGATCATCCCTCTCTTCTTCCCTCCTTCATCCATAGCCATGGATGAAGCTTTTGAGAGGTTTTCACTCAACTCTTTGCATGTCTAGGTTCTTAGCTCGTTTAGGTCAAGGAGAGGTGCCTAAGAACCGTGGTGGGTGTTTGGAGAAAATCCAGCAAGAGAAGGACTTTGGAGCCAAGGATTCACGATCGAAGACGAAGAAGACGACGTTCTGCAACACGACCGCGGGGCAGATCATCACGCCCGCGGGCGCGGCCAGCCGCAGGGGCGGCACAGCACCACCGCGGGAGCGGCACAGCAACGCCGCGGGTGCGGCTCGGGATGGCCGCGGGGGCGGCAGCAGGCTACGGGGCTCCAGGACACAACGGCCGCGGGGGCGGCTTCCTTCCTCCGCGGGTGCGGCTGGCAGCACCGCAGGGGGCGGCCTCTGGTTCCGCAGGGGCGGCTCCTGCTCCGCCGGGGCGCCAGTTTGACTCCGCGACTGCGTTTCTTCGACAGTAGGTTCTTCCTCTCCTTTCCTCTTCGTTCCTTCCTTATTATTGTTGTTGAATCATGTTAGTAGCATGCCTAGGATTGATCTAGAGTAGTGTGAGATGCCACTTGGTGGTTGTGAACCTAGGAGCCCTTAAGGCTCGATGTAAGTGATGGATATGAGCATGTGAGCATGATGGACCTTCTAGGCTAGCTTGTGCCTCTTTGGTTGAGGATTACTATCTTGTGGAATTATGAACTGTTGTGGGCTGTTTCATGTGTGGAGAGTATGATGAGTACTTGGGACCTAGGATGCATTCCTAGCTTGAGGGTTGGGTGATCTTGCATAGATCACTAGAGTGAAGTCTAAGACTTCTTGAGAGTGAGTGTGTATTGATGGGTATGTTCCCCGTTTGATCAGGTATTTGATATTGTATGCGCATATAGACGATAACGGGTAATGGCCGATCGTCTAGACGGTAGCGGGTAATGGCCGACCGTCGATCAGTTCAGGTAAGTCTCCGGACTTACTTAGCTCGTATTTTATGTATTAGCATTGATGTGTGTTTGGTGGTGTGTGTTTATGTTATGTTATAACAATTAAACCGGTAATTAGGACCACCGACCTCATATGTATATTTTGGCCCAAGTGTATGATAACGGGCGGTGACCTCTTGCCTAGGCTCTGCGTGAAGTCTAGGGGGATCTCGGCGACTGGCCCGGCGGGTGATATGGTCGGGTGCATCCGTACCATTCTCGCCGGAAGGGGGACCGGGGCGAGACCACGGTGGTTCTCGTGTCACAACAGAAGTTGAATTAGAACGGGATACGACTTAATAATAAAAAGATAATAAACCAGACTTGTGTGATTTATGTTTTGTGTTATGTATGTGTTTGTGCCTTCACCGCTTTTCTAATGCTTAGAATATGAGCTAACGGTTTTAAACCGTTTGTGTAGATGACTTGTAGGTTAGGGATGCCGCCGAGTGAGGTGGAGGAGTGGACAGCCGGGGTCTCCGTACATTATAGGACGGGGACATTTTTGGGTTATGTTTTATATCGTTTGTTTGGGGATGTTGTTATATGTTTAGACTTTCGGATCGGGGTTGTGTTGTTTTGAGGACTCGGCTGAGTTTCCACTTTGTATTTGTTACATTTCGTGTCTCGCATACATTATAAACGTTTTCGAATTTTGCCTTTATTTGTGCCTTGTTGGAAGGTCCGGTGAAATTGTTGTCAGGCTAAGGGTCGGGACCCATTGTGAGGTCTCGCCCAGTAGCACTCCGAGTCCCGCGGATTTAGGGTGTTACAGAAGATCTACAAAACGCTCTAAGTCTGGAATAAAAATTCCGGATGTTACAATAAAATTATAATAAATAATTCAAACATCCTCGTAAAAATGTTAGTAATAAGAGACAACGTATTTAAAATAAGAAATATAAAAATTAATTAATTAGACGTACGAATTTCTCATGAATAATTGACATATCAATATACCGAGTAATCTTACTTATTGAATATATAACAAATTTATTCAAATAAAAAAACCGAATCAGTTCTCGAAACTTTGTCAACATATTATTTGTAAGAGCCTTAGTTTTGGAGCCACTTTGGCTTTAGCCGCCCCTGCGGGTTAGTGGAGGCGCCCCTGCGGCTAGTGTAGTGATCCGCCCCTGCGGCCGGGAATTTCCGCCCTTGCGGTTTCCTGCGGCTGCAGCCGGCTTTGTTGACCTTGACTTGTGCTTTACTCTTTACTTCTTTCCCTCTTAAGTTTCGTCCTTGGCTAGATCAAGGGTTCATCTTCACTTCATTTCCCAGCCTTCTCACATCCTTCTTGCTTCTCTCTTCCTCCTTCTTGATCTTGCTTGAGCTTTCCTTGGAGTTTGATAGAGTTTGTGTGTGGCTTTAGTAGAGCTTGATGTTGTGCATGTTTGCTGAGCTTCAGATGTCAGTTGAGGGTGTGTTCTGTTCTTTCCTTGCCTAGACCACAGCAGTGGTAAGCTCCATTCTTCTCTTCCTTCTTCCTTTCTTGAATTCCATCTTCCTTAGCTTAGGATTAGATGAATTGAATGTAGATTGATGTTGGAATGTGTATGTATATGTATGTGTGTGACTTTGGAATGGAGAAGACGTGAATTGATCACGTGAAGAACCGAAGAGGAATCGCGGGATCATTTTCTGCACTGTCGCCGCCCCTGCGCCTGGAAGCCGCCGCCACTGCGGGAGCTGTGTCACAGCGCCTGCGCCCGTGCCTGCGGCCGCTGTCACCGTGCCTGCGGCCGAGCCTTGCTGCGCCTTCAGTTTGCTTTGTTCCGCCCCTGCGTCTCTCTTGTCACGCAGGTGCGTTTTGTCTCGGGTCTACCTAGAGTTGGGTAGAACCTTTCCTTTCCTAGTATGAGCGGGTTAGTAGCATGTTAGGTACATGTTTGAGGTTAGAATGACGATGAGTATGATATCGTTTATGCCGGTTATGGCTTTGAGGTTTATGAGTTAGGATATGATCCTTATGGATCCCTTGGGTCTAGGTGTGACCCCTTGATGAATAGGAGTTGATATCTTGTTATGCCTTGTTATTAGGCAGTGTTGATCTCCAGTGTTGGAGTTGATCGGGTTTGAGACTACTACGAGGTTGAGGTAAGTCCATAGGACTTACTTAGCTACCATCCTTATATTGGATGTATGCATGAGTAGTGATTGTTATATGCTTTATAGCATGCGATAGTGATGATTACCGAC
Organism: Fagopyrum tataricum; assembly: GCA_002319775.1. Classification (NCBI taxonomy): domain Eukaryota; kingdom Viridiplantae; phylum Streptophyta; class Magnoliopsida; order Caryophyllales; family Polygonaceae; genus Fagopyrum; species Fagopyrum tataricum. Next base: position 21,927,976 of record CM008282.1, read on the forward strand.
CTATTGTTTAGTGACCGCCCATTGTAGTGGTTGTGACAACCTGCCTTTCATCCGTAGTACAGTCTGGGAGGTTCTCTGTAGTTAGGTCAGATCTGGTATACAGGAAGGGCACTCACCACTCCTTATGGTATATGGGATCGTGCGCTTATACCACTCCAATTGGTTATAGCACTCAGAGGCGAGGATTATATTCCTCGTGTCACATATATTCATATTCAGATATATATATATATATATATATATATATATATATATATATATATATATTTATATATACGATTGAGTGATTGGACGTTATAAAGATAATAAACCGGGTAAATGTGTGATAACATGATGTGGTGTTTATGTTTCTCTGATGTGTGTTTGTGCTTCTGCATCTTCTTATATATGTGTATGGTTAGCTAACGGTTTTATACCGTGTTGTAGATCCTTTACAGGTTAAGAGAGCTGCAGAGTGATCTAGAGGGTGATCCGCTAAGGGTTCCGTACACTGGGATTATATGTGGGATACGGGATATTTTATGATGTACGGTCTTATGTTTTGGTTTATACTCAGCGGTTCTTCTGTATTACCTTTTGATATGTATATATATATATATATATATCAGTTTGATGTTTTGTTTTAATCTATTTGTGCCTTGTTGTAAGATTCAGTGAACTTGTCGTCAGGCTAGGGTCAGGATCCATTGTGAGATCCTAGCCCAGTAGCGCCTCGAGTCCTACGGATTCGGGGTGTTACAAAGTTGGTATCAGAGCCCAAGTTGACAACAATGACACTTGCAATCTGCGATAAAGGTCGAATAGATAAATAAGTACAACCCGAAAGGGGTCTGACTTTTCAAAAGGTTATGGTTTTGAAATGAGTACAAATGTTTTGGGATGTCGTGTACGTGAGTCATCGCCCCTCTTAAGAACTCAACAATATAGATATATAAAGATATTCTGTTGTGATTGATGTTGTATATATCTATACATATGGCATATATATTGATACGCCCCAGCCTATGGATCCAACGATGCAAGACAAAGATAAAACTAAAAAAAACATACACATGTGTTTTATTGGATTTGTGATAATGAAAAAGAAAAGTACAAGATATGTATTGCTAGAGCTTCAAGCATCTCACCATCCACTCTACAATACTCGCATCAACTCTCACAAGCCTCTCACCTATGAGAACTAATGCCTTCGCCCTCGCATCTCACAAAGGCAACCCACCCGGCATCTCACCAAGGAGGAGGTTTTGGCATCTCACCAAAAACCTAAGGAACCATACACTTTTCCAAAAATTATCAACTCTCACTTATTTTTCTATGAAACAAACAAGCCTTTAAGTAGGAAAAATAAGGCTAGATAAAGGATTAAAAAAAACAAGGCCAAAAGTCATATTAAAACATAGGCCTTAAAGTTCCACATAATGAGGCATAGGTTTGGACTCTTCACATTATGACCATAAATCCGACTTCTTGAAGAACTGCATTAACAACCCATCTCTTGGACGAATCTGCTCTTGTACCCTTCATTAATATTGTAGCTCTTTAAATCATCTTTCCAACAAGTATTTATGGATCTCTCATTGGATAAACGTAGCAAATGTTATGCCCAAAATACTGAAGGATCGACTGAAGAGGATCAGGGGAAAATATGTGTTGAACAACTTCCATTTTGAGCATGTTTAAGTTTTCATTAGATGAAACACTTGAAATATTAGTTGTAGGTATTGAAGTTATCGTTCTAGAACATCTTGAATCGAATCAAACGAACTTCGGAATAAGAAGATAGGAACATTACATTATAGTGAAGTCATTTGCATCGGTTCCCCGGATCACATCAATATGTATGTATGTATATATATATATATATATATATATATCAGTTTGATGTTTTGTTTTAATCTATTTGTGTCTTGTTGTAAGATTCAGTGAACTTGTTGTCAGGCTAGGGTTAGGATCCATTGTGAGATCCTAGCCCAGTAGCGCCTCAAGTCCTACGGATTCGGGGTGTTACATTATTGATATTAAATAACTACAAAATAATGCTCAAATAACTAAAAATAATGCACCTAAAATCTATGTTGAATTCAATAGACTATTTCTCAATCTTCACTACGACTGCTTTCTCAGCGGGGCAAGCATCACAATTCAACTCCTTTTCAAGATTGATTGTGTCAACACCCCAAATCCGTAGGACTCGGAGTGCTACTGGGCTAGGATCTCACAATGGATCCTGACCCTAGCCTGACAACAATTTCACTGATCTTACAACAAGGCACACATAGATTAAAACAAAACATGAAACTGATATATATATATATATATATATATATATATATATATATATATATATATATATCCAAAAGGTAATACAATGTACCGCTGAGTACAAATAAAACCACACTGTACAACAAAAGAACCCATATCCCCGATAACGCCCCAGTGTACGGAGCCCTCAGCGGATCACCCACTCTGGATCACTCTGCAGCTCTCCTATCCTGCAAAGTATCTACAACACGGTATAAAACCGTTAGCTAACCATACACATATATAAGAGATGCAGAGCACAAACACACATCAAATAATACTAAACACGTCAACATGATATCACACATTTACCCGGTTCATTATCTTTATAAAGTCCAGCAATCAACTCGTATATATATATCCATATAAACATATGTGACACGAGGAATATAATCCTCGCCTCTGGGTCCAATAGCCAGCTGGAATGGTGTCTGGAACACCTCCCCGTGTACCCTAAGGGAATGGAGAGTGCCCGAACCGTTTACCAGGTCTGACCTGCCTACAGAGAACCTCCCAGACTCCCAGCGGGATGAAAGGGCAAGTTATCACGGCCCTACAATGGGCAAGCAATATACCATAGGTCGGTGACCATCATAACGCATGCTATAAAGCATATAACAAACACCACTCATGCACACATCCAATAAAGGAATGGCAACTAAGTAAGTCCCACGGACTTACCTCAACCTCGTAGTCGTCTCAACTGGATCAACCCTCAACTCAGTCAACTCCAAACTGGAGGACAACACGGCCTATACAAGGCATACATATATATCGAACTCCTATCACACAAAGGGTCACACCTAGACGCAAGGGATCCATAAGGATCATATCCAACTCGTAAACCTCAAAGCCGTACCCGGCATATCTATATCATACTCATCAACATCCGCTACCTAGCATGCTACTACCACTCATACTAGGAAAGGAAAAGATCTACCTAACTTTAGGTAGATCCGGGACAAGACACACCGGCGTGACACAAGGGACGCAGGGGCGGAGCAAGCAACCCGCAGGCGCGGCGGAACTCAGCCGCAGGAGCGGTGACAAGGCTGCAGGCAAACGCAGGCACGGCGCTGGCGCGGGCGCTGTGGCACGGCTTCCAGGTGCGGGGGCGGCGTCTGTGTAGAACGTGAACCCGCGATTCCTCTTCGGCTCTTCTCGTGATCAAATCACGTCTTTATCATTCTAGATTCACACACATGCATAAACATACACATTCCAACATCACCCTATGATCAATACATCTAAGCCTACGCTAAGGAAGGAAGAAACAAAGGAAGAGAAGAAGGAGAAGAAGACTTACCACTGTTGTGGCCTAACCAGGAACTTCTCACCACTAGCACCTCAGCTGGCTTCCAAGCTCAGCCAAACACATAGCTCATCAGCAACCACAAAACCACACAAAACTCTTCCAACTCAAGGGAAAACCAAAATCAAGCTCAAGAAGGATGAAGGAGAAGCAAGGAGGACGTGAAGTCTGGATTGGAAAGTGAAGAAGTAAACCTTTGCTCAGCAAGGAAGAGAAAGAAGTAAGGCCAAAGGGTAAAGCACGGGTCAAAGGAGTCAACAAAACCGGTTGCAGCCGTCGGAAACCGCAGGGGCGGCCTCACAGACCCGCGGAGGCAGCTAAGGCCAAAAACGTAATACCAGCCAACCTCAGCAGGGTTCACTGTGAATAGATTTACAAATGATCCCCATATCGAATTAAAATATTGGACAAAAAGGCAATTTCTCAGGAGCAGGATTTCATATCCCAAGATTCACTTGTCCCAAGATTCACTTGTCCAATATTTTAATTCGATATTACCGACCTAGGAGCAGGAAAATGGACATCTTTATCACATATCTTACATCTATACTTGTTACCATCAACCTCAACCCTTGATATACATGTTTTACAAGAATTGTAATACCAGCCAAATAGATCGTCGATGCTTTCTACGGTTGCAATTATAGTGCATGTACAAGCCTATATATATATTACAAAGATATATACCGATTATAATTATTCTTAAAAAATGTTGATAATAAAATTTTATAATAGATTAAATACCTTAGTAGTTTCATGAATATCCTTTATTGTCTTCCTTGTGGTGAGTGTTATGAAATGATCTGATAGAGAGTAGGATGACACAACTTTTGGAACAGGTATTATAGGAAGGGCACCAGAATGATTGAGAACATTTAAGCTGAAAACATAATGACCATTTAGTAACAGTGTTATCAAGTTTACTAAGCAAAACCTTATATGAAATTCAATTTAATTGGACAACACATACCTTTGTTTGAACTCTTCGATTTCAGGAATATCAACATCAATAAAGAATATTCTGGTAGAACCAACCGAATTTGATACATAATGTTGACCTAATATATATATATATATATATATATATATATATATAATCGCAATTATAAATACCAAATATATTAAATGGAACAAACATGTAAAAAAAGATATAAGAAAGAATAATATATTTTTTGTTTACCGCCCATTGTGCACTTCAGGTTCTCGTTCCTGAATTTACACATGATATCAATTGTTATTTCAATTAAGATAAACATTAGTACTTGAATCTACAAAAATTTATAACAGCTAACAACCTTACATTTCGTATGTAAATGTCTCTTCTTTTATATTCTTCATGTATAGGAGTAATAGAAACTAACTGGCCAATAACATCTTTCAAAATTCTTAGGTTAATCAAAAAAAATGGATATAATTATTCCACTGATCATAATAAATAACACTTAACCACTAATTGACATTTATCACTTTGTTTACTCCGTATCGTCTCAAAATCATATATATATAAAAAAAAACATTCTTTGGGATTTCATGCGTATCTATCGGGATACAAGAAGTGTTCCGAAAGAATAATATCTTATAAGGAAGCGCAGAATATAAATATTGTCCATGCTTATGAGATATACCAAAATTGAAAAGTGAGTAAGTTGCCCCCGCACGTAAAAAGGAAAATTGATCAATTTCCTCGCTCCGAATAGTGTAAAACATTTTGTTTCTCTACATGTTATACATAACAATAGATTAAGGGGATTGTTAGACGTACCGGTGAAAATTACTATTTGTAACCAAAACTACGCACTTCGCGTGCGTAGTTGAGTGGATTTCAACTACGCATATGGGGTGCGTAGTTGGAGTCCAGAAAAAATTAAAAAAAAATTGAACAAAGTGAACTACGCACTTGGGGAGCATAGTAGGAGTAGGGAGGGGGGGGGGGATTTTAAACTACTACTACGCACCCCAAGTGCGTAGTTGGTGAATTCTCAACTACACACGTGAAGTGCGTAGTTACGGTGACGAATAGCAAATTTCGCCGGTACGTTTAAAAATCACGTAGATTAACATTCATTACATAAATAAATATGAAATATATATAACTCTGATATTGTACCTTTCGATCGGAAAATATCCTATCCATTGAGTAGATTTTAGCAGAATTTTTTTTTGAACGATTCATCCACAAGTGACAAACCATAACTACGATCCTCCATTTGTTTCGGTAGTTTGTATTGATCTCGTCTAGTGTATCTGAGTCGTGCATGGCTAACAATAGTAAAATAGTCATAACAAAAATTATAAAAATCGGGGAAAGAAGCGTGAAAAAATTTTTAAAAATAAAAATCTTAATAAAACAGGGGGAAAAAACGTTAAAATTTGTTTTGAGCTTCGAAAATAAATAAAACTTGCAAAAAATCAGAAAATTTGGAATAAATGATAGAATTCACATAAAATTATAGATAGAAGGTTTCAATCACATAAATTATGATACCATGATTAAGTGATCGTTCCCTAAACAAATGATAGAATTCATAGAAAATAATTTATTGACAATAAAATTAAGCAATATTAAAATTCATAGGAAGTAATATAATCTGTTTGGTTCAATCTAAAAGAAGGTAAAAAAAAAATTTACCTTTTTTTTAAACAAAATTATGGATTATAGTTTTTTAAAATAATAAGAGAATTCTGTTTTTAAAAAAAATTACGTTTTTAAAAAATCGAAATTACAAAAATTACGTAAGACAATAATAACAAAATTCACAAAATTACGTAAAACAATAATAAATTACGTAGAACAGTAATAACAAAAATCACAAAACCCTAAATTGGTTTATATTCTCTTCTTCTAGTTACTCTAAATAAATAAATAAAAATGTAAATATTGTTCTGATTTTGTTAAAAAAGAATTATGTTTTCTAGTTTTTTAAAATAATAGGAGAATCAGAATTTGTTGAAAAAAAATACGTTTTTAAAAAATCGAAATCACAAAAAATACGTAAGACAGTAATAACAAAAATGGGGAAAAAAAGTGAAAAATTTTAAAAAATAAATATCTTAATAAAACAGAAAAGAAAACGTTAAAATTTATTTTGAGCTTCGAAAATAAATAAAACTTGCAAAAACTGAGAAAATTGGAAATAAATTATAGAATTCACATAAAATTATATATAGAAGGTTTCAATCACATAAATTCTGAAACCCTAATTAAGTGATCGTTCCCTAAACAAACGATAGAATTCATAGAAAATAATTAATTGGCAACTGAAAATTAAGCAATATTAAAATTCATAGGAAGTAATATAATATGTTTGGTTCAATCTAAAAGAAGGTAAAAAAATTTCGTTTGTAAAAAAAAATTATGTTTTATATTTTTTTTAAATAATAGGAAAATCAGAATCTGTTTAAAAAAAATACGTTTATAAAAAATCAAAATCACAAAAATTACGTAAGACAGTAAAAAATCGTAAAACAATAATTAATTACGTAAAACAGTAATAACAAAAATCACAAAACTCTAAATTGGTTTATATTCTCTTCTTACGGTTACTCTAAACAAACAAAAAAATTAAAAAAAAAGAAACGTTAATTTTGTTCTGATTTTGTTAAAAAAAATTACGTTTTCTAGTTTTTTAAAATAATAGGAGAATCAGAATCAGTTAAAAAAATTACATTTTTAAAAAATCAAAATCACAAAAATTATGTAATACAGTAATAACAAAAATCGGGGGGAAAAAGGTGAAAAAATTTTAAAAAATAAAAATCTTAATAAAACAAAAAAAAAACGTTAAAAAAACGGAACACAGGTTCGGTTCGGAGAATTTCTGATCCAAGATATAAACCAAAACAGTAATAAAAAAAAATTACGTAAAACAATAATAACAAAAATCGAAAAAGAAGGGAAGAGGGTCACTGTAGGTAGAAACGGAGAATTCTGATCCGAGATATAATCCCTCGAGAGAAAATCTGAACGAAAAAACGCATCATACCAACGCCATTATTACAAATGAAGTGAGATTTAACAAAAAAGAAATCCATCAAAAGAAAGAGAGGAAGCTCCGAGCGAAAATCTAGGGAGGGGCAAAACAATGGAGACGACAGAGAAAGAATGGAGGGTTTGGAGAGACTGCGTTTGGGAATCGATGGACTATAGAGAAGAAGGGAAGAGGGTCAGCCCGAATGAAAAAAGAACGGAACACAATTACACAAAAAACGAATGATATGAACAAAGAAAAAAAAAACGAAATCGAAACCTATGATTTTCCACGAATGCAAACAAATAAAAACGAATGCAGTTTAAAAAACAAATGATATGAACACAGTTACTAACCGTCAATCGATGGAGCTTCTAAGAAAGATGTCCGTCGAGTGGTGCTGGCGAAAAGGGATTTCTCCACTCAAAAACAAAAAGAGCTTCTAAGAAAGATGTCCGTCCAGTGGTGCTGGCGAAAAGGGATTTCTCCACTCAAAAACAAAAAGAACTATGTAGTTAATTGTGACTAAAACGTATGAGAATAATAAGTATATATATAGCTGAGAGGGATATGATTTGAAGCTTCCTTGATAAGATTGTTGAAGCTTCCAAAAAATTCCTTTTACATGAATTTTTTGGAGTTGAAAAGTTCTATGGTATTCAATATAGATTTTTAAAAGTCCATATAAATCTTTTGGTATTCAATTAGGATTTTAAATTTTCCAAAAAATTCCTATGGTATTTAAAAGTTTATTGATTTAAAAAGAATCTATTATTTCATTGATTTTGTAGGATTTTTTTATTACTTATAAACCCTATAGAAATCTCTCCCAACACATAAGATTTCCATGTCAAACTACAAAACTGAAGAACCCTAACGGCCAAATCAACGTTTTTGAGCGTTTTCTAGTGCTTGGACTCGGTACATCGTCGGAGGTTAGTTCTTTCTCGTGTGTTTCCGCCATGTTGATTGTATGGACTTCGAGTGCTTGAGTTCGTCTACTGATCTGCCATAAGAAGCTTGTGAGCGTTCCTCTCATTTTTCTCTTTTCATTTTGCGACTTTTGCGTAGGGATGTGCAAAACTGAACCGGTCTGGTCCCGGTCCCAATCCGGTCCGGTCCCAGTACAATTCTGGTCCGGTTCCAGTACGGACCGGAAAAGACCGGCTTGGACCGAAATTTGTTTATTTTTATTATTTTATTAATTTTAATTTATATATTTTTTAAAAATCATATATATTATGTAAATATTAATAAAAATTATATATTTTTAAAAAAATTAAAATTTTTGTAAAAATATATTTATTTTATTTTATTCCGGTCCGGTCCCGTCCGGACCGGATGCACAACCCTACTTCTACGGTTTCGGAAAAAGCACCGTACCGTATGTACTCTTTTTTTTTGTTTATGCAGTCTCGGTATATATGTATAATTAGATAATTAAAGTATCTTTTGTGTTTTGTAGTGTGATTGCACTTTTCCATATGCTTTAATATATTGAATATATTGCTATATAATTAATCATAAAATCATCGATCGAAAATCAATAGAAAATATTTGATAAGTAGGTACCTAGGCCTACTTACAATAGAAATTAAAATGTTGATGTTGGTTGTGAATTTTAATATATTGATAATTGTATGTTATTTTTCTAGATGATTTCTTTTGATCATGGATAAGTTGTTAGTATATCAACTAATTAAAAATTTGTTATATAAACTAGTCATACTACATGGATGATTTCTTTTGACCATGTATTAATCTGATAGAATCTGACAAAATCTGTATTAACTCTATATAGAATTAAAATATCCCACAGAATCAACAAATTCTATGGATTATTAAAATTCAGCCAAAATCTTTAAAAGTTTGGATTGAATACACCCCCCTTAGTTAATAAGATGACGGATTTAAAATATAAAACAAAAAAAAATTACGGATAAAATATAATTACGGATTTAAAAATAAAGAATTTATTTGCGTTAATCGTGGGAGCTTTATTTTGAAATACTGCTCCCACAATTAGGGATGACAACGGGTCGGGCGATGGGTGGATATACTACTTCCATCACCCGACCCGTCACCTAAAATCTTGACCCAGCCCATCACCCGACCCATAGCTTTTGTCACCCTACCCGTACCCGCCAGGTGAACGGGTGGATCGGGGTTTTTTTTCGGGTGAAATTAACCGCTTTTTAAAGCTAGTTTTCAACCAAAATTTTAAACAAAGTGAAATTGTTCAAGCTAAAATTAAATATACGATTTAATCGGATTTAAGCCTTAACAACTGACATGATTGAAACAAAATATAAATCCAAAATGTCTTACATACCTCCAAAAACATAGAATAAGATAAAAAATAAAATCAAAAATCAAAATCGTTAAAAGCATTAAGCTTTACATATAATTGTCTTTTAACTCTCAAAGTTGACACCCTCTATTTGACGCTACTTATTTAGTAAAATAAATTTACTTTTAAAATTCATGGAACATGGAAATTAGTAGTGTCGACAAGGTCATAAAGGCAAATAAAATAACAAAGATGAAATATTATATATATATATATATATATATATATATATATATGTGTGTGTGTGTGTGTGTGTGTGGGTGCGGGTGATGGATCGGATGATGGGTCGGGTGATGAGTCATGAGATTCTCACCCGCATCCGACCCGCCTTATCACCCGTCACCCGAGTTTCACCCGTATTTCGGGGTGGCTTTTCGGACATCCATCGGATGCGGATGAGATTGTCATCCCTACCCACATCGCGTCACGTCAGCAGCCATGTATACTGCTTTGGTAGAGTATATAGATTTGGCATTTCCTCTTTGACACCACTAGCAACATCATTAAGATAAATCTGAAGCTCTGAGCGGCCGGAACTTTTCTTTTTCTTATTCAAATGATTAAACAATTCAGCACGAGCACTAAATACACCCCTCCGAACAGAACTATCAAAATGCCTATTTGTACAACATCTGATCACTCGAATCAGCTTCACAAGATACCACAACTCTATAATCATCCATCACTTCAAGTAAGGTTGCCTTAACCTTTTTGTAATAACCGGAAAATTTTAAAAAAAAATCCTTGTTATTTATTGTTTTATTTTTATTTTTTATTTATTTATTTAATTATTTAAATCGGAAACTCAAATTGAATACCGAGGAAACAAACCGAATCTAGCCCAAATAATTAGTGATGCAATCGTAATTAAACGAACTGGACCGGATCTAGTTAAGAAGCCAACTAGACCCGCCGGCCTTGAAGCTTCCTCTTCTTTGGGCCGTGCACTCCAGCAAGCCACTTCCCTTCTCCACGGGTCTTGGGCCATACCTTCTGGCCTCAGTCTTTTGGCCCAAGTTAACATCTGTCTTCCAAGCCCTTATGGCCAAGTTGTTTCCTTCTCTGTGAGGGTGGCCCACTTCCACGTTGACAAGGCCATGGGCCATCTTCTTCCTCGTTAACCTGGACGACTGACGACGCGTAACATTTCCAAGAGTGAAGGCTGGAACGTAACTGACAAAGCTTTGAAGACTCATTAAGCAGCATTGAAGAGTACCAACTTAGCATCGCCTCCATCTCGAAATGGTTGGACCATTACTCGCTCCAACGACACACTCACCATAACCACTAGCTTTCTCGTCACTACTTCCTCTCCCACCTTCCCAGCCGCCGTGCATACACCGCACAACCCTACCGTTCAACTCTGCCCTCCTCCTACCGGCATATCCTCCTCCGACCGTAACCACCACCACTAACGTCGGATTTGACTTCGTCACACTCCCTCTCATTCTGCAACCACACCCACCTTCTACCGCCGGCGTGACCGCAGAGACCGAAAGTCGTCACCAGGAGGGAAGACGTCATCCTTCCACCGTGGACTGAGTTGCCGACGAAGAACACACCAGGAGCAAGCGTTTTGTCTCCAACCTCGGTGAGTGGACTTATTACGCCTAAGGGTACTGAGTTGCAGTACAATTGTCTTGCATACAGTAAGGTCCGAAAGTGAAAGCAAGGTCATGGCTTCTTGAAGGCTAATTTTGAATTTGGATTGAAACAGGAAGTACACCGAAGCCGTGAGTCCCAAACCGAAATGACTGAGTGTGTTGGCATGCATCGAACCGACCCGCTGCTTCATCTTGGTGTCACCTATTGTCGTTTGAATCGAGCATCCTTCTATCAACCCGATCTCGGTTAGACATGAAACCGATCCGCTTTCCGTTAATTTAAATTGTTCCAATAATATCTTACTATGAGTATAATTAGTTAATTATGGTTGGCATAATAATATAGTTGATAAAGCAGTGAATAATGTAAGAAATATAGAAAATTGGAGCGGAGATATAGTACGGGACTTATAGGGATTGACGAGAAAAGTTAGAAGTGGAACAAATTGAGATAATGCTACGTTAGTGAATCTAGTGTGAGAACTATAAATAGTTAAGAGGTTAGATAGCAATAAGATAAGGTATGAATTTTCGAGATAGCGAATTTTATAAAACGACCATGGAGGATAAGAGAACTTGGAAATGAGGATGGACACATTTAAGTAGAAACTGAAACCTCAAGTTAGCGGTCCGAAGATCAATTTTATTGAGACGGGAATAAGAATAGAGAATGGACGAGCTTATAATGATATTAAAATAGTAACGCTTTCCGGGTTCCACTGGAATGAGTATGTTATGGATAGCAAACGTGAATGGACGTTTAGGTTCCGAAACTAAAGTTGTCAAAGAATGTCAGGGTATTGATGCTAGATATCATACTCTAATTGCATAGAATGATAAGTCGCACGGAATTCAGGATTGAAATAGTTCTAAGAGTGGATAAATTTGGAACAGGATAATCGGATCTCTGGCTGGCAAGATCGCGAGACGTTGAGACCAGTAATGATAACGTGAGTTCGTAGGACTCACTTAGTTACCGTTTTATACCGAGTGTGCATTTGAGTGGTATGTGATATATTATGAGAAATAAAATGAACGGATTAGATCACAGTACTTTGTTGTTAATAAGGCACAAGTATACGATAACGTGCCGTAACCGTCGGTCCGGGCCGATGGTGCCGGAGGATTGCCCCGCGACCAGTCCAATAGGTATACGGGAAGATGTACATACACCAGCCCTACTGGTTTACGGGGACGGGGCAGGAGTCGGGAGACTCTTGTGTTACAAGATAAGATGGAAAATAGAATGGATCAAGTCACGTGATGAAAAGATAATAAACCGGGATCTTTGTGTGCACGCTGAGTGATTTATTTTATATACCCTTGTGTGTGTTTGTGCTCCAGTGACACTTTAGTATTAGAATTGTAGCTAACGGTTTATACCGTGGTGTTAGATGATGCAGGTTAGATCTCTACCGAGAGATCGAGAGTGAAGTGACCAACCGGGGTTTCCGTACTAGGATCGGGTGTTATGGTTATTTATTTCAGTTATTTAATCTGCAGTTTACTTTTATATTGTTAGACTTACTCGTCCTAGAGATTGGCTGTTGTCTAGTCGTGTCTTTCCTACTTGAAATACTTTTATTTAAGATTTAATGTTTTAATACATGTGCCTTGTTGCAAGGTCCGTGAAATTGTTGTCAAACTAAGGTCGGGACCCACTGTGAGGTCCTAGCTAGTAACGCTCCGGATTCCTAGAATTCGGAGTGTTACACTTTTCAACCATATCATTAGCATAACTTTCTCCAAACAACTTCTCATAACAATATGAGACTCCTTCCACATTAAACTGAGGATCCAAAATAGCAACACATGATAACAACAAATTATACTCAGACCAATACTTCTCAAACTTCTTTTGCATGCCAATCACCATTTCATTTAGTATATTTGGAGGACCATCAATAATACTAGACAACAACATCTTAATAGTCCAAACCCCATGAAAATAAACATTGAAAGTAGGAGATTTAGGGCTGAAAATTCATAGGTTATATCATAGAATTGGCCTAGAAAATTCTGAAGTTCGACCACTTTATCCACTCAACAAATGTCAAGGGATACATCTTCAAGTCTGAATCAGTGCTAAAAAAAACTTCCCACGGTATCTTGAATATACAAATAACGTTCCAACATTGTAAAGGTAGAATTCCATCTAGTTGGTGTATTCAAACGCAACCTCTTAACACAACTTAAACCAAAATTTGTAGTTGCAATTTCATAAAACTTCTTTCTCTTTGGAATAGAATTCTTCAAAGATATAACTACTTTCCTTATTTTCACCACAACATCATCAATAAATTTTAAACCAACTTGGACTATTAAATTTATGATATGACAACAACAACAACAACAACAACAACGCATATGAAAAAAAAATTCTCCACAAAATACCAAAGAGTGTTTCCTTAAAAGATGACTTCGTAGATGATGCGGGGATAAGCCGCTAGGGTTTCCCGATCTTTCAACACCAAAACGAGGAGGAGAGGTAGAGATGGATGACGTGAGGATGATGGAGAAAACGTGGGGTAATGGTGAGTGATCCGGTGGTTGGGATGGATCGTAGCTGGATAGTCTGGACGAATCTCCTAGTCGCAATTCAACTCGTCCACTATAATCGAATACTTGTTGAGGAAGAAGCGATGGACCTCAAAAGCATGCGAAGTCGCTTGAAGATGGAAGATACACCTATCTCAGAGTCTCACCAAGAAGGACAACTCTCCTATACTCCAAACTAGGGTTTGAATAGGAGTCACACATATTCAGGGTTTCTCGAGTCACACGAGAGGAAATACTGAAAAGTATCAAATGTATATTAATCAAAGGTAAGTTCAAAGTACACGTTACAGATGCCTTATATAGGCGTGAGAAGGACGTCCAATCTGACTTACATGGGCTGCGGGCTTGATCCAAGATCGAGCCCGAAAAGAATAAAGAAATGAAATAAAATGCAAAGCGATAAGATTGAATATTTACGAGATAAGATTTTCTAGCTAAAAGATAAGATCAAATCTTTAAGAGATAAGATCAAACTAACAAACGGATAAGATCAAATCTTTAAGAGATAAATGATCTTCTAGAAAGCGTAAATGACAGTAAAAATAAAAGCAAAACCCAAATTTAAAATTGTCTCAAAATGGGCTGAAAATTGATAAGCTCGCTGGGTCTAATTTAGCCACTTAAATTAGCCCAACTTCCGTCTTCTTTCAAGCTTTCTTCACGTGCTTCTAGAACGTCAGTGGCTGGATCAATTTCGGCCGAGATTTGGGTTTGCACGTGCAAAACCATCCTTGAACATCCTTCTAGTACTTCCATCTTGATATAATAACTTTCTAGTTGATGCATCTCCTTTCCTAGTTGCTCACCCATGCGTTTGGCTTGTGCTCTTGTAATTGGTCCGGTAGGAAGTATTGGTTGAGATGCTCCCGCATCATTCTCCCTTTCTTGAAAAGGATTCGACCTCGAATCCAACATGTTGTCGTCAAAATGGAAAGGGGTGAGGTTTGCGACATTGAAGGTTGCACTCACTCCAAAATCACCAGGAATGTCTATTTGATATGCATTGTCCCCAATCCGATTGAGGATCTTGAATGGTCCATCTCCCCGTGCATCTAGCTTGTTCTTTCTTCGTGATGGAAATCGTTCCTTCCTGAGATGCACCCATACAAGGTCTCCGGGTTGAAAAATGATTCGACGTCGTCCATGGTTTGCTCGTGCAGCTACTGATTCCGATTTTTGCATTAGGCGGCTCTTGGTACGTTCATGCAACTCTTTTATAAACTCGACATGCTTTCCTGCATCAAAATTCTCTTTTCCTTCATAGGAAAGGGTGTTAGATCCAGTGGAGTTAAAGGATTAGTACCATAAACACACTCAAAAGGTGAGAACTGTGTAGAAGAATGGATTATTCGGTTGTATGCAAACTCCACGTGTGGAAGAGTATCTCCCATGCTCGAGTATTTTTACGAATAATAGTTCGTAGGACAGTTGTTAGAGTGCGGTTGGTGACTTATGTCTGACCATTTGTCTAGGGATGACTAGACGTGGAGAAAAGGAGTTTGGTACCAAGTTTCTTCCAAAGAGTTCTCCAAAATGTGCTCAAAAATTTGACATCTTTGTCGCTTACTATGGTCTTTGGGATCCCATGTAACCTGACTACATCCCGAAAAAAGAGGTTTGCCACGTTAATAGCATCATTTGTCTTGTGACAAGCAATAAAGTTGGCCATCTTAGAAAACCTGTCAACCACCACAAAAATAGAGTCTCTCCCTTTCTTAGTGAGAGGTAATCCTACGATAAAATCCATGGATATATCTTCCCAAGGTGCTGTGGGAATAGGGAGTGGAGTATAAAGTCCGTGTGGTTGCAATCGGGATTTGGCTCTAAGGCACTCCAAACATCGCTTAACTAGGTGTTCAACATCTCTGAGCATATGAGGCCAATAGAAGTGGACTTTCAGTGTATAATATGTTTTGTCTTGTCCAAAGTGTCCCATTAATCCTCCTCTATGTGCCTCCTCAGTCAGCAATAGTCTAAGAGAGCAGTTGGGAATGCATACCTTGTCTTCTCTGAAAAGAAATCCATCCAAGATATAGTACTTTCTTGAGATTTGAGTGTCTCTGCATTCCCGGAAGATCTCCCCAAAGTCTTGATCATCTAAATATAGCTCTTTGATATATACGAACCCAAGTACCCTAGAGTCTAGAGCAGTCAATAACGTATACCTGCGGGATAGGGCGTCATCTACCACACTATCCTTGCCTTTCTTGTATTTGATCACAAATGTGAAAGTTTCCAGGAATTCCATCCAACTGCCATGACGTCAATCAAGCTTGTCTTGACTTCTGAAATGTTTGAGGGACTCATGATCCTATGCAATATGAACTCGTTGGGTCTTAAGTAATGTTGCCATATCTTAAGGACATTGAAAAGGGCATACAATTCCTTGTCATATGTGGAATAGTTGAGGGTAGCTCATTTTAGTTTTTCCGAAAAATAGGCAATTGGTTTGCCTTCTTGCATGAGTACTCCTCCAATTCCTATTCCTGACGCATCACACTCGACTTCAAAAGGTTTGTTGAAGTCAGGTAGACTCAAAAAAGGTGCTTGTGTGAGTTGTGCCTTTAGTTCTTCAAAGGTTGTCTGTTACTTCTCTCCCCAAATGAATTCACTATTCTTCTTTGTGATTTCGTTCAAAGGGGCCGCTATCGTGCTGAAATCCTTCACTAATCTGCGATAGAAACTTGCCAAGCCGTGAAAGCTCCGGATCTGAGTTGTTGATTTGGGGGTGGGCCAATCTTGGATGGCCTTGATCTTGTCCTCATCTACCTGCAACCCTTGTGAGCTCACCACGAAGCCTAAGAACGTGACTTGATCGGTGCATAGCTCACATTTCTTAAGGTTGGCATATAGGTGCTGGCTGCGCAGGATCTGGAGTACGTCCCTAAGGTGTTGCTCGTATTTCTTGAGGTCTTGGCTATAGATAAGTATATCATCAAAATAAACGACCACAAATTTACCTATAAAAGGTCTAAGAATGTGGTTCATAAGACGCATGAAGGTGCTAGGCGCATTGGTTAGACCGAAAGGCATCACCAACCATTCATAAAGACCAAATTTAGTCTTGAAAGCAGTCTTCCACTCGTCCTCTTCTTTCATCCTAATCTGATGATATCCACTTCGAAGGTCTATTTTAGAGAAGATATGAGCTCCATGCAACTCGTCTAGCATGTCATCGAGTCGTGGTATAGGGTGCCTGTACTTGACGGTAATGTTGTTGATAGCCCTGCAGTCGACACACATCCTCCAGCTGCCGTCTTTCTTAGGTACTAGTAGGACAGGTACAACACATGGACTTAAACTTTCTCTGACATAACCCTTATCTAACAATTCTTGTATTTGTGTTTGGACCTCATGTGTCTCCTTTGGGTTCATCCGGTATGCAGGACGATTTGGAAAAGCTACGCCGGGCATGAAGTCAATCTGATGTTCGATCCCTCGGATCGGTGGTAATCCAAGTGGTAGTTCCTCTGGAAAGACGTCCTGGAAGTCAGCCATGACCTGTTGGATATTCTTGGGTAATTTACGGTCAACAGTGCGGGGACCCTCGCTACCTTTGCTCATTAGCATAAGGCTGGTGTCGGAATCGAGGAAGTCGGTGTGGAACGTTTCTCGGGATGGTTTGCAATCCTCCTCTCCTGCGTCAGTGACTTCTGGCTGCGTGATGGCCGCGTCAGAGTCCTGTGGTCTCCTCTTTACCCGTGTCTTGATCTCCTCGGGTATCATGGGTTTAAGCAAGAAGGTAGTTCCATGGAACTTGAAGATGTATTGGTTGGTACGTCCTTTATACTCTACATCCCGGTCGAACTGCCAAGGGTGACCCAATAACAAATGGCACGTATCCATGGGGGCGACATCGCACATAATGGTATCCACATAATTTCCTAGGTGGAAGCCCACGTGGACTTGCTTATCAATGATCGTTTCACCTTCCTTATTCAGCCACGAGATCTTGCAGGGTTTTAGGATGGTCAAACAGGGTGAGTTGTAGCTTGTTGACCATTTCGTAGCTAGCGAGATTGCAGCAGCTACCTCCATCTATAATCATGTTGCATACCTTTTATTTAACAAAACATCGACTGCGGAAGATGTTTTCTCTCTATTCCTTTGAATGACTCATGTCTCTTATGCATGTCATATGTATTATCAAGAAAATAATACTATTCTCGCCTGAAAATCTCAACTAAAATCAATTAATCTTGAAGAAGAAAAATTAAAAGTAGCCTGAAATTAAAAGGTAAGGAGAGGCTTCAAAGGAACAAAAAAAGGTTGTCAATAATAGGTTTTGAGTAGTGCCTGTAGGGAATCCAAATTGGAACAAAGGATAAATAAAAGGATATTCACAGGGATATTGTAACACCCCAAATCCGTAGGACTCGAGGTGCTACTGGGCTAGGATCTCACAATGGATCCTGACCCTAACCTGACAACAAGTTCACTGAATCTTACAAAGAGGCACGGATAGATTAAATACAAAACATCAAACTGATATATATATATCAAAAGGTAATACATAAGTACCGCTGAGTACAAATAAAACATAACTGTACAACAAAAGATCCCATAAACCCCGATAACGACTCCAGTGTACGGAGCCCTCAGCAGATCACCCCTCTGGATCACTCTGCAGTTCTCCTAACCTGCAAAGGATCTACAACACGGTATAAAACCGTTATCTAACCATACACATATATAAGAAGATGCTAGAGCACAAACACATATAAGGAATCATAACACATCATCATGCTTTCACACATTTACCCGGTTTATTATCTTTATAATGTCAATCACTCAAATAGTATATAGATCTGCATATGAAAATATGTGACACGAGGAATGTATATAATCCTCGCCTCTGCGTGCAATAGCTAGCTGAAGTGGTATTACCGCACCTTTCCGTATACCATAAGGAGTGGTCAGTGCCCTTCCCGTATACCAGATCTAACTAGCTTATAGAGAACTTCCCAGACTCCACTACGGGATGAAAGGTAAGTTGTCACATCCACTACAATGGGCGGTCAATATAACATAGGTCGGTAATGAACCATATCGCATGCTATAAAGAATATAACAAACACCACTCATGCATACATCCAATATAAGGATGGTAGCTAAGTAAGTCCTATGGACTTACCTCAACCTCAGTAGTAGTCTCAACCACGATCTCAAACACGGTTCACTCCAATCTGGAGGACAACACTGCCTAATAACAAGGCATAACAATATATCACACTCATATCCATCAAAGGGGTCACACCTAGACCCAAGGTATCCATAAGGATCATATCCTAACTCATAAACCTCAAAGTCATAACTGGCATAAACGATATCATACTCATCATCATTCTAACCTCAAACACATACCTAGCATGCTACTAACCTGCTCATACTAGGAAAGGAAAGGATTTACCTAGCTCTAAGTAAACCCGGGACAAGACGCACCTGCGTAACAAGAGAGACGCGGGCGCGGTGACAATGGCCGCAAGCAACGCAGGCACGGTGACACAACTTCCGCAGGGGCGGCGGCTTCTAGACGCGGGGGCGGCGACAGTGTAGAATGTGATCCCGCGATTCCTCTTCGGCTCTTTACGTGATCAAATCACGTCTTCTCTCATCCAAAACCAAGTACATACATATACATACACATACCAACATCAATCTATGATCAATTCATCTAATCCTAAGCTAAGGGAGATGGAATCAAAGAAGAAGAGAAGGAGAAGAAGAAGAAGACTTACCACACTTGTGGTCCTAGGCTGCAAAGAAGATCAACTACCAACCTCACTGGCTTCCAAGCTCAACAACACGTCACACAACCTCCAGCCACAACAAGGCCACACCAAACTCTTCCAAACTCAAGTAAACTAAGAACAAGATCAAGGAGCAAGAAGGGAGAAGCAAGAAGGACGTAAGGAAGCTGGGAATGGAGTGAAGAAGAAACCCTTGCTCAACAAGGAAAGAAAGAAGTAAGGAAGAGAGGGTAAATCACGGTCAAAAGGTCAACAAAACCGGCTGCAACCGCAAGAAACCGCAGGGGCGGTTCCCTGGACCGCGGGAGCGGAGGCTTGGTGAACCCGAGAGGCTTCACGGTGAGGCTGAGGCTACTGGGGGTGGCGGAGGCCGGCAAGGGCCGGAAAGGTGGTGTAGTGGTGCTGGCGGCGCTGGGTGGCGCTGGTGGTGGCCGGCAAGGGTGTGGCGGCGGCGGCGGGAACTAGGGTTCCGGCGCCGAAAAAATTATATATATATATATATATATATATATATATATATATATATATATATATATATATATATATATATTTGAAGGACCGAACCCTAGGAGGGTCGGCTGGGGTTTTCTTTGGTGGTGTGAGGTGGTGGCTAGCGGACTGAGGCGGCAGTGGGCGGCGGTAAGGCGGATCTCAGTCGAGGCCGGCCGAGATCGGCTGAATGTTTGTTTTTTTTTTGATAGGGCAGCGGCTGCTGCAAGGGTAGGGGGCAGTGATTCAAAAGTGACCGTGGCTAAAAGATCGTCTTGGTTGGTTTTCCCCGATTAGCCCGAATAGGTTTTCACAAGATGAACCGAGGCTTTTGGCTAGAAAAAGATTGAAACTTTGGTTGAGTTATGGTGAGATAATTCAAGCCACAATTAATCTTTTTCAAGATATTGAATTTAGATTGTGAAAAGGCAGAGTTTCTAGCGTGAATAAATGTACTAACTGTAGCTTTTCTGCTCCCAATCGCTTGTTTTTGTTGAAGCCTCTCGACGAGTCTTGAAAGCTTCGATTTTTTACGGCGCGGTTGGTGTTGATGAACTTAGCTCTTATGCCAATTTGATGCGGGGATAAGCCGCTAGGGTTTCCCGATCTTTCAACACCAAAACGAGGAGGAGAGGTAGAGATGGATGACATGAGGATGATGGAGAAAACGTGGGGTAATGGTGAGTGATCCGGTGGTTGGGATGGATCGTAGCTGGATAGTCTGGACGAATCTCCTAGTCGCAATTCAACTCGTCCGCTATAATCGAATACTTTTTGAGGAAGAAGCGATGGACCTCAAAAGCATGCGAAGTCGCTTGAAGATGGAATAAAAACTTATCTCAGAGTCTCACAAAGAAGGACAACTCTCCTATACTCCAAACTAGGGTTTGAATAGGAGTCACACCTATTCAGGGTTTCTCGAGTCACACGAGAGGAAATATTGAAAAGTATCAAATGTATATTAATCAAAGGTAAGTTCAAAGTACACGTTCCAGATGCCTTATATAGGCGTGAGGAGGACGTCCAATCTGACTTACATGGGCTGGGGACTTGATCCAAGATCGAGCCCGAAAAGAATAAAGAAATGAAATAAAATGCGAAGCGATAAGATTGAATCTTTACGAGATAAAATCTTCTAGCTAAAAGATAAGATCAAATCTTTAAGAGATAAGATCAAACTAACAAACGGATAAGATCAAATCTTTAAGAGATAAATGATCTTCTAGAAAACGTAAATGACAGTAAAAATAAAAGCAAAACCGAAATTTAAAATTGTCTCAAAATAGGCTGAAAATTGATAAGCTCGTTGGGTCTAATTTAGCCACTTAAATTAGCCCAACTTCCGTCTTCTTCCAAGCTTTATTCACATGCTTCTAGAACGTCAGTGGCTGGATCAATTTCGGCCGAGATTTGGGTTTGCACGTGCAAAACCATCCTTGAACATCCTTCTAGTACTTCCATCTTGATATAACAACTTTCTAGTTGATGCATCTCCTTTCCTAGTTGCTCACCCATGCGTTTGGCTTGTGCTCTTGTAATTGGTCCGGTAGGAAGTATTAGTTGAGATGCTCCCGCATCAGTAGAGATGCTATCAGGGTATCATTATAAGATGCATTGTCTAGTGTCATGGTGAAAACCTTATCAGCAATTTTGCATTCACCTAAACACAACAAAATCTCATGTGCAAGAGAAACATCATCAAAAGGAGGAGTTAAAGCTACAAACTTAATTAACCTTTTTTGCAAGTTCCGTTCTCTAACAACCCAATGTGCAGTTATACACATAAATCATCGAATGTGTTTTCACTCCTCCAATTATCAGTAGTAAAACTAATTCGGCATGGTGCCTTATGTAATTCAGCACAAACATATTTATTTTCCTCCGAATAATGAGTCATTACATCTCTCTTAATAGTATATCTACTCATCAGATTGAAATCAAGCAACACAACACTCATAAAGTACTTAAAAGCCGGTTCCTCAACAATACTAAATGAATGTCCACCTGACACAACAAAATCACACAAAGCATTACGGACTTCTTCTAAACCAGGAATAGGTTTTCTCAACACCATTTGATTCACATTCTTAACAGTACTACTATTAGATGCACTACCAGAAATGAAAATTGATTTAATATCATGAGAACGACGTGCATGACATGAATCAACGTGTCCTTAAGATGAGATGTACCACTAGAAGAAGCACCGTAAAGAATTTTCTTACAATGATTGCAGACAGCAGTAACGGTTCCATTGCCGAGCACGTAGTCATACTGTCCCAAACTAATGATGTCAACTTTTTTCCTCGATTGGTACATTGAACGCTTGGTTCTACTTCTACTTCCACACAATCATCATTGTTTTGGTTGTCCATATTTCCAATCTGCACACAATTCAAAAAATAAATATATAACTTTTGTTATATAAAATGGCATCCCAACTAAAACAAAACCAAATAAACAGTAACATTCATTCTCTTTAAGTCATGGCAAATAAACAGTAATATTCATTCTCTTTAATCATCCAACTTATCAAATTTCAATGAGCAAGGGTATATATTTTACGTGGTACTTTTTGGACGCTTATCTTAGTTGATTATGAGTATAATTGATCATGATGAACAAAAAGATTTAGTTGTGTGCTTTCTACTTCTATCTATGCTTCATAATTTGCATAACTTCATTTCTTGATTAATTGTTGATGTCACGTGCACTTATATATGGATGTGGCCACTTGTACATGTTCGATGATATATACTAGCACAAGAATCATGTACAATAATTCAGTAAAGAGACGAACCTTGAAGAAACGGCCAAGTGGAGGCCAAGCGAAGAGACGAACAACTGCAACACTTGGGACAACCGAAGAGGTGGAAGACATCGTTCAGCGGAGGAAGATATGCGGGACTTGTGAAGATCGTAGAGGAAGAGGTTGAAGACAGCGAAGAAAAGGTTGAAGACGGTGAAGGCCGTAGAGGAAGAGCCGATGAGGGCAAGAGGTTGAAGACGGGCGACGACGAGGAGGAAGAGCCGATGAAGGGTTGAGGGCAAGAGGAAGAGATGTGCGGTCGCCCAACTATGGGATTGTGTTTTAGGGTTCTGAACTTACAAGTTACAACATATTACGATTGCAAGACGCATAGTTTCGCTTATTATTATTATTATTATTAAACGGGCCGGGCCGCTACTAGGTCTGCCATACCCGCCCGGTGGACTCGGCAAGCCGGGCCTGGTCATCATGTCATACCCGCCTGTTTTTGTGGGCGGGCGGGTCGGGCCGGCCCGCATTTGCCCAAGTCTACTTCTCACACATGATCATGCTCCAACGTGCATGGTTTCTCCTTCGTCTTCCACATGTGATATTTCATGCATATGCTCCTTTATTTGCACATGAAGATATCTCTAGATTGATCCATCTCTTTTTTCCATGCAAATGATTTATCCTAGCTCTCCATATGATCACTTGTTTCCTCTCCTTCTCCCTTCCTCTCCTTAGATCTAACTTCCTACTCTTGCTTAACGGTGGAGTTGAGCATCGGGATGCTTCTGCATCAAGCATATTGATTGAATGTATTTGTATCATGCCTTCATATACTTCTCATATTACTCTCTTAGTTACTATTTTGGATCTAGAAACACATTTTTGAAGATATTTGGGGAGAATTTTGGATCAATCGAGAGAAGAATTGGTATTCTTCAATTGTTTTTGCTAGTTCTTCATCCCAGCTTGTTTTGCTCATAATTTTTTATTGGTAAGGCCAAATTCGTCCATTCTTTTTCCTTCATTTCTATTTTCTTGTCTAATTTCCAACCATAGAATTTGTTTTTTTGCAATTATCATGTTCACATTTATGATGTGTAAGTAGTTCCTTTGCTAGGTTTTGGGGCGGAAACCCCTAAATCATTCTAGGCTAGTAATGTTTTTGTGTTTGTTATGACATGAATGGAAAATAAGCATGATTAGTATCATATAGGAGTGGTCGAATCTGGATTTATCATTCATTCATGTTGGATTTATATCAATGTTGGAGGTTTGTACTTTCACTAGCTTAAATTGATCATTTAAAGCATTGTATTATTTCATACATGAAAGAATTATGTCTAGATTAGTCATCGAAGTGGAGACTTACAAGTAAAATGAGGATGATTATGCAATGTTGGGATGCATATTGATGGTCCTAAAACCTACCCGCAAGGATGACGGGGTCAGTTGTAGTATATCGAATGTCGAATTCACAAGGACTATGCTTGATTTGGAGAATACTAATAATCAATTATTCTGAGTAAAAGAGGGAAGATACAAAACAATGTCCAATCCATCGTTTAGTATAATTCTCACTCTTTGGCATTATAACGTGTTAAATTTCTACATTAGCAAGGATTGAGAGAATTAATCTCAACCCCTAGTCGTTTTCATACTTGATTTCACATTTCCTTATTCCTCTGTTTTTTACTCGACCGAGTCAAAGCTACAGGAACATTAACTCGATCCACGTTATCAAGGTGACTCGATTGGAGTTACCCGGGTAACTCGATTGAGGGTACTTGGTATATTTCCACTCTTGAAGTGTTCGTAAGTCGACCACTTGGTTGTAACTTTTGCTTTTATTTTACAACACCTACACCTTCTTATTTGTCTTCCTAAAGTAAGGGGAGGATAACATAGTCCTCAAGGAGACGACTTGACCGGAGTGCTATATATTTACGGTCACACGACTCTTCTCTTGGGGGTTATATGTCTTCACCTAGTTGTCCATGTCATTCATGTACATTGACTAAGTTGAGACCGGACACTAATAGTCATCTCCCAAAGGACCATGTTCCCACCATGCTCTAAGAAGTCTTCTACACAAATGCAAGTGTGAAAAAGAAAAGAAAAAGGATCAAATGGTCACACAAAATTCAGGGAAAAAGGTCAACTTGGATCGAGTGATTGATACACTAGGGTTGAGTGTATCAATCAACGTCAATCAAGTGGTGATCATATCACGTAGCCTTCGATCGAGTAAGTAGCAGGTCAAAACACAATATCAAAATCAAGTAATGAGAAACAATTAGGGGTTGGGGATAGTTCCTCCAAACCCTTGTTAAGCCACATAAAATAGATGTTATGTCAATCTAGGATATGAGAACTTAGATGATCAAGTAACACATGATGCAACTAAATTTATGTAGACATGTTAGGAATGTGAAAATTAAAGCATGAGTCATCCAAACAACAAGTGTCACATGGTGTTTGCTATTCAAATGTTGTAAGGCGACTATAAGTTACTACTAAGCTCTAAATCAAGACATACAAGCATCACACGGTGTTCGCTATTTGCAAGCATGAATCAACTTAGTTTAGCATGGACTAACGTACACAAAGTAAGCATGTAAGCAATCGTTTCGGCCCTAGCTACACATACTCAGGCATGGACAGACATCTAAATAAGCATTAATATAAAAGGAATTACTTATGAGTCGCATCCTTGATAGTCAGCCATATAAGAACATAGAATTATGCTTGAAACTAAACAATGTACATAAGAGCAACAATCTAGACAAAATTCTAGCATCAAACATTCATATTAGAATCAAACATGGATTAAACATTCAAAACAACTAAGTCTCTCCTATATGATCACTAACATGCGTTTATACTCATTTCTTCCTAAGGCATAACCAATTCAAGGGACATAGCTTGGATTTGGAGTTTTCACTCCAAAACCTAATATAGAACTACTCACACATAATCGTGAAAACAAATATCTCAAATCAATAAATCAAATCCATGATATGAAAGTAGAGAAGAAATAATGAATATAGGTGAAATAATGGAGTGATTTGGAGTTACCAAACAAAAGTTATGATGAAAACAAGATTGCAAATGGATCAAACTTCACTTCCTTTAACTTTTTACTCAAGAACACCAATAACACTTTGAATATCCGTGTAACTAGAAAAGAGAGAGAATTTGTTGTGATCTACACCTAAAGTGTGGTGAGATATTTAATTCTAAGGAAGCCAAACCCTTTATATAGGCCTATACACGTTGTCAACTCATCAAATTGAATCTTTTATAATAAACTCAAGTGGACAATTGTTACACTTTCTTCTTTGTTTGAGTTTTCAGTTTTACTCGATCGAAGTTGATGCCTCACTAGATCAAGAATAATGGAAATTTTGCCTCCTTTTTCACTTCGTCCGATTTTTCCAATCTACTCGATCCATGTTAAAAGTAGGTCGGCTGAGTGATTTTTCTTTTCGTTTGAGTGAAATGGAAAACTCAAAAGACAAGGTTGGCTTGAGCTTGGCATGAGCTTGACACACTTCACATCGATCGAGTGGTCCATATAGTGGCACTTCTTCTTCCGAGTGAATCTTCACTCGATCAATTTGTTATGATTCCACTTTCATGAAGAGCCTAAGTCACCCTAGATCGAGTGCTTCTTCTTCTTTGTGGGAGTGAGTGGTCTTCTTCAGTCGAGTGAGCACATTCACTCGATCTAGTGGACTTGCAATCTCCTTGATGAGTCTTAAAATTTTCTTTCTTTGGACTTTTCTTCCTTGCTACTTCGGGGCTTTCTTCTTGATTTCCTTCCTTGATTTCCATGGATGATGTTGATGATGTGAGCTTCCTTAGCCTTGATGGATTTTGTTCCTTTAAGCTCCAATTTGGACCTAAAACACAAGAGACAAAGAATATTAGACATTCTTTGATGTATTTAAGCACTAGCAAAGATGTAAATGCCTTATATGCAAAAACTAAGTAAAACACATGAAAACAACAATACTAAATATAGCATAAAACATGCTATCAAACATCACGACCGTCACGAGACGAGGGAAAGGTATTGTATCGAGTTCCTTAAACAACAAGACCATGACTATGTCAAAAAATAAAAATGATGAAGAGGAAAGTGATGGTGGAGAGGACCTTGGCCTCGAGGAGGAGGGAGGCAACCTTAATGATGATGATGTTCCTATGGAAGACGTCCAAGGTGGTTTCAATAAATCCAATAATACAACCTCACTTCTGGCGAGAAGCTCATTTATCTAAATCCTGTATAAACGACACTTCTTTCGAAGGTAAATAAAAGCTGAAAATGAAGTACTTTGGAAAGAACAAATATCACAATCTCTATTTAGAAATCATAAATGCAATAATCAAATCATTAGAGGATCATCCAATCCTTAGATTTAGAGGAAGATTAGCTAGACATGACAAAACAAAATCAATTATATATAAAATCAGCATAGGCAAACTTATAATTGTTTAGTTCTAGCACATCGAGCGAACCTTCTACTATAAAGTTACTTGAAGGCTTCGAGACTCAAGACAAGACTAGAGGATGAGATGATAGTGGATGAGAGATCTAAAACTAGGGATGTTACATGTGTTTATATAGGGTATACATCGGAGTTTTAGGGTTACAAAATATATGCTTCCAAAGATAAGATCAAAAGATATGATCTCAGATCATTAGCGCGGGTGAGACGGCATGTGAGACGGCCAAGGAAGCCTTTTGCATCCCGTCTAGGATTACAATTTGCAAAAGTCGTAGCATAATTGGGATTCTAGATGGCATGAAAACGGCCTTGAGACGGCTAGAGACATTTTTGACAGTTTAGTAAAATTGACTTTCACACTTCTTTGGTTGGAACTATGTGACCCATCAATACTAATTTCGAAGCTTTTTTGAAGATCTACACATTTTCAGCTGACACATATGTCGAATTCCAAAGGAAAGATGGTCAAAATCAGGAATCTCTCAAAGGTCGACATAAATTTGTGACTAACTCCAATGATTTCCACTTGGCTACTTCAATTTTTAGTCGATCTTGATGTTTCCATGTATTCTCCGACTCCAAGAAAGATTTAATCATCGTGATTTGTTATTTTCATACCATCATGCTCCATAAATGGACTTGAATACCCGAAGCACAAAATAAACCGAATTAAACACCAAAATATGGAAAGGGAATCTTTCTGCACTAAAACAAAAGCATATACAAGCTATATGGGCATGTAAATGTATGATTATAAAGGTTTTTGATAGCATATTTTTATTCTATCTTTTAAATTTGTATGGTTGTTTTCTTGTGTTTTTTAGTAGAATTGCATGGATTTAGACATTTACTTCTTTGCTAGAGCTTATTTGCATCAAAGAATGTCTACTCTCGTTTGTCTCTTGTGTTTAGGTGATTATAGGTCAAAAAGAGCATCAATGGACAAGAAAAGACCCAAGAAAGCAACCCTCACCTCATCATCATTGGAAGCAAAGAAAGAAGAAGCAAAGAGAAGATCCAGCAAATTAAAGAAGAAGGAATGACTAAAGATCATCCAGAGATGCAAGTCCTAGTGGCCAAGTCACATGTGAAATCCTACACAAGTTCCCCTTCACTCGCACAAAGAAGGAGGAAGCGACTCGGACTCAAAGACGTATGCTCTCCCAAGATGAAGACATCGAGCCAAGGCGGAAGATATGTCAAGTGTCATTCAAGTGGAGATCGAGTTAGGTGACCCACTCGACTCAAGAAGAAAATAGTGTCACCGACCTACTTTTCAACGTGATTCGAGACATTTCTTGGCCGACTCGATGCATGTATTATGCGGTTTTAACGAACTCACTGCGTGACGACTATTACAAAAGGAATCTTGGTGCTGATGTTGGCAATCCTTGCCAAGCTAGGGGCGATCCGTGCCACTTTCCTCACCTTCTCAGCCTATTTACAAGGGCATAGATGCATAGAAGAGGATACCAATTCACTACTCCACAAATCTCTCTTAATTTCTTTCATTTTCGGAGCCGAGCCTTCTTAGTTTAGGGCCGAGTTGGCCGAGTTGAGTCCGAGTCTGATCGAGTTGTAAGGAGTTTGTGCCGAGTTGTGGCCGATTTGTGTTGATACAAGCTGAATTGCTACTTTCCTTTGTTGTTTGGTAAATCTATTCTCTCTTAGTTCTTCGAATCACCTCTCTCTCTCTCTCTCTCTTGATTTCATGGATTGCGTGAGTTCTTGTTTGATTGTTGTGTTTTCTTCACTCAACATGAGTGAGTAGTTCCATACTAGGGATTGGGGTGAAAATCCCAATCCAAAGCTATGTAGTATTATATCGTTATAATGTCTAGAATTTATGTGAGTATCAAAGCATGATAATAAGCATATAAGAGGTTAAAACCGATTAGAACACTAGGATTCATGCTTAGACTAATATGAAAGTCGGATGTTAAGCTTGCTTAGATTGATCCTTTATGCACTTTGTTGAGATTTAAGCATGATCCTATGTGTTGTTAATTGGACGGATAGTATGAATGAGACTCATAAGTAATTTCATAATGTAATGATGTATCTTTGTAGACGCCTATATTGCTAGGATTAGTACTTCGTCAACTATTCCAATAGCAAACACCATGTGAAGAATAATTAAATACTAGTTTATGAAGTGCAAGTCCACTTTAGACCCTTGTGATTCAATCAAGCCAATAACAAACACCATTTGAGGTTTTATTACTTTGTATTGATCACTAGTTTGAGAATGTAATTGACTAGCATTTTACCAATAGCAAACACCATGTAAGGTACTATGTTGGATTGACTAGAATGCTTAGGCTTGCACTCATCTATTACATGCATACAACCGTTTAGTCATCATTGCTATGAGCACTCGAGCAAATAGTTCTCACTCTATGACATTATAATTTGTATGAATACTGCATTAGCAAGGGTTGGGAGAATTAGTCCTAACTCGTAGTCGTTTTATTATTAATTGATTTAACCTTTTTAATATTCCTCTGATTTTACTCGACTGAGTTCAAAAGCTACAGGAAAACCACTCGATCTACACTGTCAGGGTAACTCGGCTGGAGTTGCCCGGGTGACTCGATTGAGAAGACTTAACCCCATCCACTCTTGAAGTGTTCTAAGTCGACCACTTGGTTGCACCTTTTTGATTTTCTTTTACAACACTTACATTTTCTTATACGTCTTCTTAGAGTAGGGGGGGGGGGATAATATAGTTCTCAAGGAGACGACTTGGCCGGATATTATATATTTACAGTGACGCGACCCTTCTTTTGAGGGTTATATAGTCTTCTTCTAGTGGATTCACATGTCATTCATGTGTATTTACTAGTTGTTACCTGACTACTAACAGTTATATGATGTTACATTTGGAGCTCATCACTTCCACTTTCCATATTTTGGTATCTACCTTGATTTTTTTTTTGTTTTTCAGTCATTTCCGGCATCAATTGCGCAAGAAGTACATCCCTCTCTGAATTCTGAGCCGTAAAGAACATCATTCATGAGTGTGGAGCTGTAACACGAAGTCCCCCATAGAAGCCGCGGAAAAAAGATCAAGGATTGGAGCAAGATTGCAAGTCATACGACTTGTGAGACAACATACCAAGCCATCCTTAATGATGCCAATTGTCGATTTTATGCTAGTATACCTTTACTTTTTTTCCTTCTAGCCTTGTTGTCTAGAGCCTAGATTCATCATATGTTGACTTTGCATCGATCCACAGTCCATTCCAAGACCTAACGACTTGCAAGACGATATTTCAGACCACATCTATGCTGTCTCCCAAGCTGTCTCGATGCTGTTCCTATGTCGTCTACACTGCGCAAAAGATTAGAAATCATATCTTTTGATCTTATCTTTAGAAGGAAGTATTTTGTAACCCTATACTCCGATTTTCTGGCCTATATAAACATGTATCAACCCTAGGGTTTGAGTATCTCGGAATGCATCATCCACTATGATCTCATACCTCCTAAGTAGCCGTCAAGTAGCTTTAGAATAGAATGTTCGCCTCGTTGTGCTGAAACCAAACAATTGTGAGTTTTGTCCATTTTGGTTTTACATATAATATATTTTATTTTATTTCAATCACGTGCGACTAATCTTCCTTTTGATTGAAGGATTGGATGATCCCTATAATGGTTTGAATTGATATTGTGATATTGCTTTTTTTTTCAAAGTATTCGTTTTCATCTTTTATTTAACTTCAAAAGAAGTGGCGTTTATAAAATTTTTAGATAAAGCGCTTACGCAACATCAGCAAGGTTGTATTATTGAAACTGTTGAAAAGTACATCGTTTAAGAGATTTGATTCTACCTTTTACTTCGTGGATTTTTAACTTCAGAGAAAGTTTCGGAGTTTGTACCTTTTCTTGATTCATCGCCAAAAGTGGGACTTTTCTTGATCTTTTTTTCCCGGATTTTTAAGTTTTATTGGATTTTCCTATATATTTGACACAAATGCTAGCTTAGAGCAAAATCAGGTTGATTAACACGGTCTTTGTTTGTCTATGTCAAATGCTATTTTAGATACCCGCAATATTCATATATCATTGTTCATGAGTTTCATATATTTAAGTTTATTTTAATTCTAAATAGTAGAGATTCATATTTTCTTATATCACCTTACTCAATTATTTGTCTATAACAATCATTGTTTTATTTCCTTTTAAACCAAAACTCCCAAAAAAACATCCTTTTTCTCCTCATCATTTTTTCTCTTCGCTCTTTACCTATAATAGTTATTAATTAGTATTTTTCAACTTAGATATATTTTATGTGAATTCGACATTCGATTTACTACAACGAATCTCACCATCCTTGCGGGTAGGTTTTAGGACCATTATCAGTCAACTAATTTAACACTCTCGTCCAAATTTTCGATGGGAGAAGAACTCTGCAACGAAACTATAAAACTAGTTTAACTAAGCTAACCCTAACCCTTCCCTTACCCAACTTTTTACCTAGCGCCCAACACGAAAACATTTTTGTAAATGGTCTGAACCGATAATTTTTAGTTCAGTTGATGAACTGAACCAAAATGCTAATATCTGAACCGCGAACCGAACCGTAATAATCCGTTTTCGGATCATTCAGACCCGGCCCACACATCGTCATGACTCATGACGTCATCCTACCGTAGGGACAAGGATTTCGAAAATTCAAATTCGAAAGTATTGAATCGCGCTCTTGCGAATCCACCTTCTCCACCACTCCCCTCCTCGTAACTCGGAAGCCGGAGCTTCCAAATCGCACAGCTCTGCTTCCACTCCCCTTTCCCGACTAATCGATGCAAATCCCCCACTGCTAAACTTTGCACCTGAATTTCCTGCCGCCTCTAATGTCTAAACATCCAGCTTCAGTGCAGGGTGCTGTTCTCAGTTCAAGGAACCCACAACTTCTCGAACCAAGCGAAAACCGGTTCGAGTCCTCGTCGAACAACTCACCACATGTCCAGTTTCAACTTCAGAGATCGCCACTCAACGCTATACCAGATCCGGCCCAGCTCCGACGGGAGCTCGACTCAGATTCCGACGCGCCCAAGCTCGATGGAGCTGAAGGGAGCCATGCATTTGATGATAAGACGAGCGTTTCCAGTTCAGAAGGTTTAATGCCTGTCAAGAAGTGGAGATCGGCTCTGGCAATCAGCAGGACCACCCCTAAGGTTACTTCTGGCCACGTTAGGGTTAATTCCGATTCAAATTCGGCTCAGAGTACACCGTCCAGGAGTTCTGGATTTAGAGGTTTGGGTACTGGAAGTAGGGTTAATCAGTCTAATAGGAGGATAGCAGGAGCGTCTTCTAGGGTTTCTAGAAGGTTTACCATTGTAAATACCGAGCACACTGAACATGTTGTGGATGCTCCACATTTTGAGCTCGAGGAGGATCCCTTGTTCTGGAAGGATCATAATGTCCAGGTTTGTGATTTGCAATTTGATAATTCCGATTTCCGGATGCTTTTTATTTCTTTGGACTTTAATTGCAGTTGAACTGATCCTAATGTAAATCATTGTGTTTCTAGGTTTTGATTCGTGTTCGTCCTTTGAACAATATGGAGCGTGTTTTGCAAGGGAATGCACGGTGTTTGAAGCAAGAGAGTGCACACACGTTAATTTGGTTAGGTCATCCAGAGACCAGATTCACCTTCGATCATATAGTTTGCGAGACAATTACACAGGTTGCCTTGGCTCAAAAAAGTATTGATGTAATTAGTTGACAATCCTTCTTTACTGGAAATAATAACTTGTATTTGGATATAGGAAAAACTCTTTAGGGTTGCTGGGTTGCCCATGGTAGAGAATTGCATGTCTGGGTACAACAGTTGCATATTCGCATATGGTCAGGTATGCTATATATAGCGCAATAAGTTTTTCCTATTCTGTAAGGTAGATTTCCAGTAAGTTGACTTGAAGTTTATATTATGTTTTACAGACAGGCAGTGGTAAAACATACACCATGATGGGTGAGATACATGAGACCGAAGGGAAGCTTAACCAGGACTGTGGGATAACCCCTCGTATATTTGAATACTTGTTTACACGAATCAAGGCGGTAAGACACATGGAACAAGTCACTGACTTATCTTAATGAATAATAACATATAAACCGATGCTTATATGAATGCTTGATTATGTAGGAAGAGGAGAGCCGAAGGGATGAAAAACTGACATACAACTGTAAATGTTCCTTCCTAGAAATCTACAACGAGCAGATAACTGATCTGCTTGAGCCGTTATCTACCAATTTGCAGGTAATATATGTTTTTTTCTGAAATTTCTATCTATGTTTCACTGACTCAATATAAGTGTGCATTATTTGCAAAAAATATTTTCTAATACTGTCATTGTTTTGTAGCTGAGAGAAGACTTTAAGAAGGGTGTGTATGTCGAGAACCTCACAGAATATAATGTGAGGACTGTAAATGATGTTCTCCAGCTACTCTTAAAGGTAAAATTTTGCAACAAATTTACTACATTATGTCCTTATTGATAATGTATAAGAATCTAATATTATACCTTATTTAAATCCAATAGGGTGCTGCAAATAGAAAGATTGCTGCTACACACATGAATAGCGAGAGTAGTCGGTCTCATAGTGTTTTTACATGCATCATTGAAAGCCGCTGGGAGAAGGATTCTATGATTCACTCCAGATATGGACGGCTTAATTTGGTTGATCTTGCTGGTTCAGAGAGGTAGTTTAGTTCTGAACCTTATTGGTTATTTTCTAAATCCCAATTTTAAGGTTTGTGATTTTGTAAAGATGGATGTTACTGATTTTCTTATAAGCGGATATCGGTTTTGTGTTTCACAGATATTTATATAAATTTTGAAGTGTTGATTTCATTATGTTTGTTTAAATTAGACAGAAAAGTTCTGGTGCTGAAGGTGATCGATTAAAAGAAGCAGCCAACATCAACAAATCTCTATCAACTTTAGGGTAAGAACATAGGAAACTTGTACTTGAGCATGCCATGCTGCTGAAGACAAGCTTGGATATACTTCCTTAGTTCCTTATGCATGCATCAGTTGAGATTCATCTAATCAAACATGTTGCCTTACTTGTAAAAGTACAGAATTATGTGACAAAAGTAAATGCTCTTTTCAGTTCCTTTGGTACCATTGTCACTAATGTCTGACACGAATGAAAGACAATGCTACCAGTCAATTATCATATATTTTGTTACTCTATACTCTATAGCCATTGAAAATAACAAAAAGGGTGGGCATCAAGGATGAAATACATTACATAATTTTTTGTAAAGGATTTAGTGACAAGGTTGCCATTCTTCGATGGGATGTAGGTTCATTATAGAATTGCTTGACTTAATGGTTAAGGATGACAAAGTGCACTCACATCCCTAGCACAACATATGCATATATGAAACATTGAAAATTGCAGATAAGTGATAGACTTGCCATAGAAGGAATGTATGTTTATTATCTGACAAAGGAATACTAAGGGAATGAAGGAGAAAATGGAGCTTATTCAGTATAAAATGCAATGCTGTTTCTAAAATACAGTTTGTTGGTCATTTGAAGTTTGGATACAGGAAAATGAAATAATTTTCTATCTTACACGAAATTCTTTTATCAGCTATGCTTTTTCATCACTCTCATGTGTTTCATCTGCAATCTGTTTGTCTCTTGTCATGGAAGTTTCACATGTGCTAGATTATTTTTTTATAAAACATTTAAACATGCAAGAGCGGAAAAGATTGCTGGTAAAAAAATGTTCTTTAAGGGTCTCTCTTTGACCTGTAATGTCCTAAATATATAACTTTGTCTACTCTATACCCGAGCTTAGTTATTATCTTACAAGTGTCATCGATGGGTGTCCAATTAGTTTATTTTAATTAAGATCAAATTTTATTGCCTTACTTTCATGTGAAAGATATTATGGGATCCAAATACATTTGAAACTCTCTCTCTCTCTCTCTCTCTCTCTCTCTCACACACACACACACACACACACACACACACATCACAAAACACCTTCGCTTTTTGTTGGGTCTGCATAACTGTCTGTTTATTTTCCTTCTGTCCTTGAAGCTTCTCCTCATTGTTCATTTATTCTTGTAGTTTGGTGATAATGTCTCTGGTTGATGTAGCACATGGAAAGCAGAGACATGTTCCTTATAGGGATTCGAGGCTCACTTTTCTTCTTCAGGTTTAATATTTGAATCTTTTACCACCACATGTTCCTCAATCACCTAGCTAAAGGTTTCTTAACTAGCTCTTAACAAGTGCAGGATTCTTTGGGTGGAAACTCAAAGACAACAGTCATTGCAAATGTTAGCCCATCCTTTTGGTCAGTTGTGTTTGAACCTCCCTCTACTTTCACGTTTTTATATCTTATTTTTACATTTTTTGATCTCTCAACTTACAGCTCTGCAACCGAAACACTAAGCACTCTCAAGTTTGCTCAGCGTGCCAAACTCATTCAGAACAATGTAGTTACATATACCTTATGTAGCTTTCTTCCCGTAAGTGGTGTTTATCTACAACTTTGCTAATTTCCTTGTTTCCTTCTTTAAGGCCAAGGTGAATGAAGATGCTTCTGGTGATATAACAGCATTACAAGAGCTAGTCCAGCAGTTGAAGGCAAGAATCTAACTTTATATTCCCCGAATGAAAAGTAACACAATAAAACTCAGAATATTGTTGCTTTTTAACAGGAACAGTTGTCCCACTATCTGAATAATCAAGGAGAACCAACAGGTCAATTACTCAATCATGACAACAAACAATTCAGCCTTGGAGATTTTCTTGGAAAGTTTGAACCTCCAGTTGATCAAAACAATGATTACAAACAAGAGTGGAGAAATGCAAATGAAAAGGTATTAAATATGCTCTTATCTAACTTGAAGCAATGAACTCACTCATTTTGACTGT
The DNA here is from genome assembly GCA_002319775.1 of Fagopyrum tataricum. Classification (NCBI taxonomy): domain Eukaryota; kingdom Viridiplantae; phylum Streptophyta; class Magnoliopsida; order Caryophyllales; family Polygonaceae; genus Fagopyrum; species Fagopyrum tataricum. Next base: position 21,964,490 of record CM008282.1, read on the forward strand.
CCCACGGTGATAATGGTCATCTTCTAATTCTGCGTAGATCAAATGCTTGGAATCTGCCTTAGCTGGCTCACTCAAAAGGGAAAAGGTGGCTCAAACTGCCATCAATAAGCTGGAAGCTGAACTTGACAGGAGCCGTCTGGTATGTATTGTCATTCACACGTCTTCTAATTCATTTATTGAAATTTTGACTACATAAGTGTGTCTTGAGAGTCACTGTCATTTCAGCTTTGCCGGTTCATCACTGAAAACATTAATTGCAACACAGAACATCAATGTTGCAGCTTAAAAGGGATGAAATCACATGGCACCAACATCTCCAAAAACATAATGAATGAATATACAGCTATAAGCTAGTGGAACTTGAAGATACGTAGACACAATATACCTTTACCATGTATGATGTATCACTATATTGTATCAAGAATTATGGACAATGAATGACTTCAAACATCAAATAGGAGTTCTTGTAAGCTTACTTTTTTCTGCCTAAATGGTTGTGTTTTTACAGCTCGGGTTAGACTCTTCAATGGGGAGACTAGAGTTGAAACACGCAGATATTAACTTCTTGGTAAGAAAAAAGGCCATAACTTAGGTAGTAAATAATATGGTCAAGTGTTGTGTTAATGCTTTTTATAAAATCTGTTTACAAGTTACTAACTTATGCTGAGGTTCATATAAAATTGGTTACAACCTCGTTGAAGGTTCTCTTAGTAACTTGATTGTTCAATGACTAGTTTCCTGTCCCGAAGTCCATCATTCTCAATGCATATTGTGATATTGACTATTAGATGTGGTTAAGTAGAACTATAAACAGAAAAATCCTACTAATCCTTGTTCTAGTATCCTTTGCATCACTTGCATCTATCTTTGATCGTTACTATTATATGTGGTTTACTAGTTACTACCTTATGCTGAGGTTCATATAAAATTGGTTACAACCTTGCTGAAGGTTTTCTCTCAGTAACTTGATTGTTCACTGACTAGTTTCCTGTCCCGAAGTTGATCGTTCTCAATGCATATTGTGATATTGACTATTAGATGTGGTTAAGTAGAACTATAGACAGAAAAATCCTACTAATCCTTGTTCTAGTATCCTTTGCATCACTTGCATTTATCTTTGATCTTTACTGATGTAAGCATACGGTAAGTTACTGGTAATGATGATTTATGTCCAGGTGAAGAACTAACATGTCTTTAACCAATGTAACTATTTTGTAATTGTAGGATGATACTGTGTCAACCAGAAATGACTTTGGATATGATACATATTCTAATCTTGCTGAGGATGAGATTGAACATGAAAAAGTTGTTGACCAGATGGATGGAATGTCAAGCATGAAGTCTAGAATGATCACCAAGGAACTGTCAGACACACGGATGTTGATTGAAGCATTGGAGTGTGAGAATATCCGCTTGATGCAACAGCTGCAGTTAACGGAGGAGAGAAATCAGAAGCTTTTAGATATTCTAGACGGGGAAGATATGCAGAAAGATCTTGTAAGTAGTTCACATAAAACTCCCGTTGACATGCAGATTCATAGTAGCCAAAACAAAGGCTTGATGAAAATGGCCAATGAGGATTCCAGAAGTTTGGCATTGCAAGTCAAATTACAGAAAGTAACTAGAGAGCTTGAGGAAGCCAGGTCATTGAGTAAACAATACCAAGAAGATGAAGTTTTAAAATTGCATCGCCAGAAAGATGTTGAACTAGTTCGTGAACAGGTTGAAATAGAGACAGCTAGTACAATTATTCACCTACAGGAAGAGATTGCTGTGCTTCAAGGGGAACTTCATGAAAAATTAAGCAGTATGACTACTGAAAACAATCAATTGAGAGATATCATAGCAGACAAAGATGATCAACTGAGAGACTTATCGGCACAATGGGAAAATGCAACTTTAGAACTAACCAGCTTTCTTATGGATGGATCAAAATCCTTGAATCATGCATCTTTTCGCATTAGAAGTATGACTTCTTTGTTTCCTTATGTAAATGGAAGTCTTGGTGAGCGCATCGAAAGTGCTGCCAAATTATGCATGGAGAAAGAAGAAATGATTTTGCTTCTGCAGAAAAGCCTGGAAGATGCTCAGAAGACGGTGTTTGAAATGGAACAAAAATTGAACTCCTTGAAGGGAGTAGCAATTGGTTTTATTGAAGCCCAGCATCTTGTAACTACTGGATGCAGTGAAGGTCTATATGATGCAAACATCAATAACATTGGAACCATGAGTAGTAGATTAGATTCTCTGAGGAACATGGTAAATGAAGTCTGTGAAGATCCTGAATCTGGGTTATCCGAACTGAAAAGGCTACCTGGTGGTGACAGTTTAGAACACAGCTTCAACAAGGAACAGGAGATGTCTTGCTCTAAAGAATGTTTGAGCCAACTAAATCCTTATACTGGTGCACAGAGGGGGGACGTTGAACATCTAACGGGAAAAATTAACTGTTTGCAATTTGTTTCTAGTGAGATTCCTATATGCGAACCTTCTAACGTCCCAAAACATAAGGATCAATGTGAGAATGTGAGCTGTATTAGAGAAGGACTTGCAGAGACAAATAGCAGGCTTGACTTATTACAGGAATATGTGGACAAACTGTCAGAAACATACGAAGGGAAATGGGAAACTGATAGTTCCACCTCAGACTCCAGTTTATCCGTTGCCAGTTCTGCCGGAGAGAAAATAGTCTCTTCCAAGTTTGCCACTGAAGGTACAGTATGCCAAGTTTGTGAACATGATGGATCATCTGTAATTCTTAAAGAAGAATCACAGAATATAAATGCCCCCCTGGAGCATCCTCATGAAGCTGAAGAATCTATTATGTTGATTGAGCAACTAGAGATGGCATCAAGAGCTTTCAGAAAATTGTATGTTTCACTCACTTCCTACGTGTCACATAAATATGCGACAACAAAATCTCGTCAAGAAAACAATCAGAGTTTTGATGTTCTGATCAATAACAATCTTTGTGGACATAAGAGTGTGAATAAACAAAATAAGATATCTGAGATAAACTGGTTACATCAATCTCCTAGTACAGGGACAGAAGGAGCTTATTCAGATTCTTCATGCCAGAACAAGGTAGGTGTTGAACATATAGTGTTTGCATATGCTTCTGTGTATTGTGTTGAATATTGATCCTCTCCCTGTTCTTCTTACTGGATTTTGGAATAGAAAGAAATAAAAATGAAACAAAAACTTGCCCAACATTCTTAAAACAGTCAATCAAAAAAATGTTTACGAATAAGTGATGTAACTGAGGTATCTTTAATCGGATGAAACAATGAGGAATGTAGTTTTCTATATCAAGCACTGAGTATCAATTATAAAAGTTCTTCTGCAAGGTAAAAATATCTATAGCTACTTGAAGAGCATGGGGACATTTCCAGGAAAATTTATAATGACGACTATTCACACCTGGCTGGTTCTTTTAACCGCAATTTCTGAATGTTTGATGTATTATTTTGAATTTCCCTAACCTCACTTGTATGGTATGTCTGCTCTGCCTGTATTTGTTCTTGTAATAGTTGTCCGTGTGCTGTACTGTTTAGTGATATTTGTTTCACCCTGAATTTATGGAAAATATCTTGATACCGTCATAATTTTTTTTTTTTGATGGTTGGACTCGAGTAATGGTCAAATCTGACTTTGCAGATGTTTGCACCTGATAGCAAGATTGAACATAGCAGTAGTTTCTTTTCTACATTTGAGGAGGCTTATTCAACTATGAGGGAGGCTGATATCATGCTAAATAGATTGTTAAAATCAAATGATAGTGCAAAGGACTTAAATCATGCATGGAAGCAGGTAGGCAAGGAATTGAAAGGTGAAAGGGACTGCTTGATTGAGCAAGTCGAACAGCTCAAGTCCAAATTATCTTTAAAGAAAGCAGAGGATGACACACTTGAAAATGAGACGTGTAGTCTTATTGATGTGACAAACTCTGTATCTTCACTTCTTGTCTTCATTGCAGACATGCAAAAAGATTTGGAAGAACAATTTATGGGAGTTTATTCTGATCTGTTGTCAATGTCAAAAGATGTTCATAGCTACGTGGGATCTCTGAGGGGTGTATCGGAACAAATCTACATTGAGTTTGTAGAAAAGGACTTGTTGACTCTTGTTCTGCGTGCGTGCATTTGCAATTATTTGAGCAGGATGCAAGACTTGTGCGCACAAACAGGACAAACCTCTTTAGTAAATGAAGCTTCTGTCAAATGTGCTACTCTAACTTCAGAGCGAGGTGATAAAATAGTAGCATTTCCATTGCTAGAGATTGAAGAATTATCTCCACAGTCGGTCAACTTATCTCAGGAGAATTTGCAATTGAGGAGAGAATTAGAAAGGAAAGAAGTTGTACTAAAGGGTTTGTTATTTGATTTTAGCTTGATGCAGGAAGCAACTTCCAACCGAAAGGACATAAGAGATGAAATCAACAAATTGATAGTAGCTTTGGGCCAATCTGAATGTGAGTTGCAAGTCAAAAGTCATGAAGTTAACAGCTTAATGCTTCAGGTTAGAGAAATAGAAGATTGCCTCACTGGTACCAAACATTCGCTTGCGATGTCAAATAGCGAGCTTGAGCAAGCTCAGAGATCCTTAGATGATTTAACAGACCAGAATAATGTGTTGAGGTTGCTTGTGGATGATCTGCATCACAAGAAATCAGAGGCAGATAAGCTGTTGGATGAACAAGATGAAGTCATCAAGGGTTTAGAAAAAGAAGTTCTTCATTTGACTTCTTCAGTGAGTGGAAGAGTTTTCCAGTCCATTGAAAGTGTTGAGGATGAACTTCGAAGGGTAACAACAGAGAGGGATGCGTTGTGTGAAGATGTTAGATCATTGAAAGAAAAGATGGAGATGGCCTGTGCGCTAGCAGAGGAAAATGAAGCACTTGCTCTTGAAGCTCGACAGGTATCATAACTAGAAATATTTTCACTCTAATAGATAGGACTGTGCAAATGGTCCGATCCGGACCACTCCACTACGACCCGGTCTAAAACTGTCTGGTCCAATACGGACCAGACTGGTCCGTACCGTATTATTTATTTTTTTAATTAATTTTTTATGCGTTTTTTAACGGTCATTTCAAAATAAATGTTAAAAGTGCGAAGAAAAACCGATCCGGACTGAATTGGAACATTACGGTCTAGGACCGGACCCTAATATCATGGACCCGGACCGGATCTGATTGTTACGGTCCAGGACCGGACTGTAATTTCGGTCTGGTTTTCCGGTTCTATTCTACACCGTCCTACTTGTAGACTCGTAATTATTAACTCACAATTTCAACATTTCAGGATTCTGTGACAAGTAAAATGTATGCTGAGCAGAAGGAAGAGGAGGTAAAGATTCTTGAAAGCTCAATTGAGGAGCTTGAGAATACGGTTAACGTATTGGAGAAAAAGGTTTGTGTTTTGTACTTGTGCTTCCAATTATCATAATTCTTTTGCATGTACTAGAAGTTTCTCTAGGTGCAAGAAATGGATGACTATTTATGAAATTCATCAGGTGGAAGAAATGGATGAAGAGGTGCAAAAATACCAGTTTGATAGAAATTCATTGGAGATGGAAGTTCAAGCATTGAGAAAACGGATGTTGACAGTCGAGAATCTTACAGAAAATAGTGATCAAGAGAATTCCATACATGGAAAGCTTGGAAATCATATACCGAGGTTTGTATCATGGTTTAAGATTTAATACATGCTTATGAAAATAAAATTTCAATTTTCTGATGCAAGAAACTCTATGTCAGGCAATTAGAAAATCAGTTACTGGACCTTGATGAGGCCTGTGCTCAGATAAAAGTTCTTAAAAAGATTAGAGCAGAACAAGCCAAAGAGGTGCATCTTAGTTATGCCTATTAGTTTAAATACTTCTTTTTCTTTATTGTTGCTTTTTGGTTCTCCCTATTGACGCATCAGTTCTACCCAATCTTGTCGTTACACCATCCATATCTTTGAAGATCGACCGAATGAAGGAGTATATATCTGAAATGGTGTTGCATGCTGAAGCACAAGCATCACAGTACCAAGAAAAGGTATGCTAGCCTGATTTAAGTAGACAATCAAGGGCTTTTATAATGAGTCACTTTTTTCTTCAGTTCCCCTTTCGATTAATGATATGTTTCATGTGTCCGAGTGAACTCTATAGTAGGTGAAATCTTGAATAGGCATAATGGTGTAGATAGAGGTGCAGTAATTTTAGGACTTGCGCTCCACTAGTGTAATGTTTTGTTTAATTGCTAGCTTCGAGGATGATAGGTTACTTGCTATTGGCATATTTTCTGGAGAGGTATTTATTTCTAGTGTTGTTTTTCTATAGCGTAGTTAGCTCTTTTATCCGATTTTTACCATCTGATCCATGAGAAAATCTCCTAACCAATAGGCTCCATCCTGCTATGAAGATACACAATTGCCTCTTCCCAATCTTTTTTCTATCTCCTTCTCTTAATACTCTCCACAAGAGCACCTATTGGTAAGCCAGATCCAGGAAATGAATCCTGGAGTTTACTATGATATATCCTTCCCCCAAAGTCACTCTTAATCAACCTCATTCACAGCTTTGTAACTGAATTGATATTAATCAATTCCAGCATTGCCTTACACTTTCTTTAGTCACCCATTTATATACATTATCAGATTTATTAGTTTTATTTATTTATTTATCATCATTCCAATATCAAAAGAAAATTGAGCTTTCTCTCATGGTACTGAGATTGAGATTCTTGTTCTCTGTTTGTTTTATTTACTGTTTTGCTTAGTCCCTAACACCTGAAAGCTCTAATATACCTTGATTAATTTATTCATTTGTCAACAGCTGATTAAGATTTAAGATAGTGAAGTATTTTAAGCTCTTATTAAATCCCAACAGCTGCCAATTTTATTGCATTCATTAGATCTTTTAGTTGAATGGTTCAGCATGTGCATTAGCAGAGAGTGATATTTGTGTTGTCTGTGTTCTTCATTAAATAAGATTTTAGCGCTCATTATCAGTTTCGACGATGCATTAGTCCATACTGCATGTAGTTTCAGTGGCATACTATATAACTATGATTTTAAAACCTTTATGTTAACCACCAAATGCATTATTGATTCTGTTCTGATAGTACAAGAAGTTGGAGGCAATGGTTTGCGAGCTTAAGAAAAATTCGTCGTCCATTGGTTCTGTCATGCCGGATTTGGAGAAACCGGAGCGAAGCTCATCTAGGCCCAGAGGTTCAAGCTCTCCATTCAGGTGCATATCAAATCTGGTTCATCAGATGCATGTGGAAAAGGATCAGGAGCTGTCAATTGCTAAAGCTCGTATTGAAGACCTGGAGATGCTGGCGGCCAGTAGACAGAAAGAGGTTAACTGAAAATATGAAAATTTTATTTATTTTTAGTTTTTTATTTACTAATGTGATAAATTGCAGAAGCTCAGAAAGGAGAATCATTTAGTTGTATGTTCCAAAGTGACTGACTATGGTGAATGGTATGGATCAGGTCTGCATGCTGAGCAGCCGATTAGCTGCAGCAGAAAGCATGACACATGACATAATCAGGGATTTACTGGGACTGAAACTTGACATGACTAACTATGCAGTGAGTGTCATAATCATTCACATTGGTCCGGATTTATTCAAAAATATGTATGTTATTAATATTCTTTATCCTGGCATGTTTCAAGAACTTGGTAGATGAGCATGAGCTTCACAGCCTGCTAGATGTTGCTCAGAGGAAAACAGTGGAGTCCAAGAGAAAGGTCATTCAGATATCTCTATTCCTTTTCCTCACTTCATGATTGTTACTGCATTGGGCATGTTTCTTATCTCCTGATTATAAAGTGCATCAGGATGAAGAAATTCACAAGCTACAGATGCAAATGTGTGATCTGATGGATGAAAGGGATAGGTAAGTAAGGCAGTAAGATAAATTAAAGTAGATAATATAATTGGACCATAATCTAGGCAGGGAAATTTTACAACACAGATTGACGTGTAGCAAGAGACATTTTCTTCAGAATTAATATTATCTACGCGTTTGACTCGGCAGTTGCATAGCTGAGATAACCCGGAGAGAGGCTAATTCTTTCGCTGCCCAGTTGACGGTTGAACAACTTAGGGAACGAGAGCAGTATTTAGCTGTGCAGAATGAGATGTTGAAGGTCTGTTGTCTCTAAACCGGTTTGACTGTTTATTTGCTATTTTGTCTTCACATGTCTCTTTTGAAATCATTAAGCTGCTTCCTTTGCAGGTAGAGAAGACCAATTTAATGCATAGGCTTGTACAAGTTGAGAGTATGGTGAAAGGTCTTGAAAAACAAAATGTCCAACGACATCATGATCATCCAATGAAGGTCAAGGCAATTAATCTATTATTAAATTTGTATTTCATTTTCTACCAACTGTAGTTTCTCCTTTCTGAAGAAAATATTTAATCCTGTTCAGGAGAATCAGGTTAGGCGGGATCATTCTAGTCTTACAAGGAGGATACATCATATACAAGAGCATCCTCATGTAAATATTATGAAGTAGCTTGGTATGAAAGATCTACTGGCAGATCTCACCGTGAACAGAAGAACAATGGATAAATGTAAATTGCTTTCAGGTATTAAACTTAATAATATCCTTCTATGAGCTGCTGGTATGAAATAAGAGTTCAGCTGATATGGCGTCAGCTGTCTGAAATTAATCTTAATGATATTCTTGGATGAAGCCAGGGTTTTAGCTAATACTCCCTCTAATTACATATAATTGTCGTTTTAGCTTTTTATACACTTATTAAGAAAACTATGAAATATACTATTATACTCCTAATCATTCTCTTATTGTTTGTTTTATTCAAAATTACAACCGACCAACTACTAATGATTAGAAGGGTAAATGTGTAAAATAGAAGCCAAAATAGCTAAAATGATAATTATTCTTGAACAAAAAGGTAAGGTTAAAACGACAATTATTTTTGAACGGAAGGAGTTTGTTGTTTGCTGAATGTTTTGACAATCATAAATTTGGTCATTTCAGGTTTAAGATATGTTGTCAACTTTGATTCATGTTTTGGCAAATTTAGTAATAATCAAGCTTTAAGATGAGGCATCCAGTAATGTATTCTTGATGGTGTGTTTTGTATTAGGTGACCGCGTATTGTATAAAGTCTTTCGAAGATCAAGTTGTCATACACATTCTTATCGAGCTACAATGTGGTTTATGTCAAAATCTTCAAACGCGTGAACCTTGTTGGGATCTGAAGAATCATGCAATTCCTTATTTGAAGAGTTGTCCACATTGTTTGGCCATTTCAAGTGGTTTCGTATCCTGCTTTTGCTTTGTTGTTTTGGCAATTCAATCACACAAGATGGCTGTATCTCCTTGTATATCAATGTTTTTAATATAAAGCATCCCAACAACCAGAAGTTGTTTGAGATGAGATGTTATGTTTCCGCTAATTTTTTATTCGTCTCATTTGTAAACTAATCGTTTTTAATGTTCATTGGATTTTGTATTGCCTCCCTTAGTCCCTTTAACGTACAATTTTCGGACTGTTCGTAAAAAAAGTTTTTAAGTTTCAAAACTCTCTTTACATGTCAATTTTCTTGTCTGAGATACCCAACCCAAATCAAAACATGCTAAACTGCCTGTGGCGAAGACTACTACAGAAGAATATCATACAAAAGGACAAAAGACAGATAAAGAAGACATTATCTACTTCTTAACCTCTTCGTATTCAGCCTCGGGTGGCTGATCACCACCCGGTGACCCACCACCAGACATGTGCTCTCCGATCTTAGACACAGCCTTGTTTGCAGCATCAATCTTGGCTTTAATCTCCTCGACATTATCCTTTTGCATCTCGCTTCTCAACTCCGAGATGGCGTCCTCTATTTCTTTTGCAACTTCAGCAGGGATCTTATCTCTGTACTCTGCCAAGCTCTTCTCGATGCTGTAAATGGTAGTGTCTGCAGTGTTCTTAGTGTCAATAAGAGCTTTCCTTTCTTGGTCCTTATGAGCATGCAACTCGGCCTCCTTCACCATCCTCTCAATCTCGTCGTCTGATAGTCCACCAGACGACCTGATGGTGATTTGTTGTTCCTTATTCGTGGCCTTATCCTTGGCAGAAACGGTTACAATCCCGTTGGCATCAATGTCAAACGTTACTTCGATTTGAGGCAGGCCACGAGGAGCCGGTGGGATGCCCATTAGCTCAAACTCGCCAAGAAGCTTGTTATCAGAAGCCATTTCACGCTCTCCTTGTAACACCTTGATGCCCACTTGGGTTTGGTTGTCAGCTGCAGTCGAAAATACCTAACAACCAAACATAGTAATAATAAGAGCAAATTTACAATAGAAACACTTCTTCTTACGGTGAAAATGAGCCGAGCATTGACATGGGTTCACATTCGGCTCAGTTTTACAACCCTACTTCTTTGTAGGGGTGAGCAAAAGGTCCAATCCGCCTAATCCGATCCGTGAATCCGAGATTCCGATCCGGAAAATTCCGAATCCGAAAATATCCAGTAGTTGGTTATCCAAGTCCGACCCGGAAATATTTTTCGGATCATCGGTACATATCGAGGTTTTGAGAAAAAGTCGGATCGGATATATCCGACTAGTCTAGTGATAAATGCTCGGATCGGATATCCGTATCCAATCCGGATAAAAGTGTCGGATATCCAGGTACTCTCGGATCAGATTCAGATCGGACTTTTACAAAACTTTCGGATCGAATCGGGTATCCGAAAATGCTCATCTTACTTTTAGTATAAGACATCAACCTGATTTAAAGAAGATATTTTAAGATATGGTTATTACCTGACTCTTCTTTGTAGGAATAGTTGTGTTCCTATTAATAAGCCTGGTGAAAACTCCACCTAACGTTTCGATACCGAGTGACAAAGGCGTGATATCCAAAAGCAGAAGCTCCTTAACGTCACCCCGCAGTATACCACCCTGAATAGCAGCACCCATTGCAACAGCCTCGTCGGGATTCACTCCTTTACTCGGGCTCTTTCCAAAGATCTCAGAAACTATTTCTTGCACCTTCGGGACACGAGTCATGCCTCCAACCAAGAGGACCTCATGAAGATCCTTTGTAGACACACCAGCATCCTTCAAGCAGTTTTTGCATGGAGATCTCGTCCTCTCGATCAAGTGGTTTACTAGAGCCTCGAATTTGGACCGTGAGAGTGTTATGTTCAGGTGTTTTGCACCAGAGGCATCAGCAGTAATGAATGGCAGATTGATTTCTGTTTGGGATGTAGATGACAGTTCTATCTTCGCCTTCTCTGCTGCTTCTCTCAGCCTCTGCAGAGCTAACCGATCCTTTGATAGATCGATGCCCTCCGATCTCTTATACTCGTCCACCAAGAACTCCAGGAGAGCATTGTCGAAGTCCTCCCCGCCCAAAAACGTGTCGCCATTCGTAGCTTTTACCTGAATAAAAACAACACAACAAGGACTATTTGGTACACATTTGTAGATAAAAAAAAATGGCAGTATCATATATCTCATATGAGTATCAACATTAAAAAAAACTCAAAACTCATATATGGTGTTTGATATATAAGCATATCGATATATTCTGACATAGATCTCAGATTTGTCCTTTCTTTTCTAAATACTAAAAACTACTAAGCAAAAATATTGGATATCAATATCATTCCCATTTCTTGATATTATATCTGATATTCTGATATGAATATAAAACATGTCATAAGTAATGAAGAGTGGAAAAGAAGAAAGTATACCTCAAAAACACCGTTGGAGATTTCCAAGATGGAAACATCAAAAGTTCCTCCTCCGAGATCAAAGACTGCAATAAGTCCTTCTTTGTTGCTCAATCCATAAGAAAGGGCAGCAGCAGTGGGTTCATTGATTATTCTTTGAACATCAAGACCTGCAATCCTTCCAGCATCCTTTGTTGCTTGCCTCTGGGAATCATTGAAGTATGCCGGGACAGTGATGACAGCTTTTGAAACAGTTTTCCCCAGGTAAGCCTCTGCAGTTTCCTTCATTTTATTCAAGATAAAAGCTCCAATTTGGCTTGGCGAATACTGTTGCCCATTGGCTTCCACCCATGCATCCCCGTTAGGAGCCTTAACGATCTTAAATGGCACCATCTTCATTTCTTTTTGTGTTTGTGGATCTTCAAACGGTCTCCCAATCAGACGCTTTGTTCCAAAAACAGTGTTGGTTGGATTGGTGACTGCTTGTCGCTTTGCCGGAGTTCCAACCAGAAGCTCCCCTTTCTGGTTGAAGGCAACAACAGACGGTGTGGTTCGAGCTCCCTCTGCATTCTCAATCACTTTCGCATTCTGTATAAAAATCAATTTCCATTGTCAAGTACTTGGTGTCCAATCATAAAGATGAGCAAACAAACAAACATATCTAACCTTGCCCTCCATGACCGCAACACATGAGTTAGTGGTACCCAAATCAATACCAATAACGTCATTTCCAACAGGCCTCGAGCTGCAGCCAAGAGCAACACATTAGAACAAAGAAGCAAATCACCGAAGATGCCATCAACATCAACAAAGAGATGATTCACAAGTATACCTAAACGGTCTAGTCAAGGCTGTCAACTGAGATCCAAACAGCGAATTGCTCAAAGGCGGCTTTGATTTGGTAGCAAGCTGAATTCAACAACCAGCACTCAGCATCAGCCAATTATACATCTCATAACACAATGACAGAGCATTATTTCAGATGATCATTTCACCACAAATCAGACTTCCATCTTATCGACTCCAGACATAAACAAATTTCCAGATATTATAGGAACAAAACAATTTAACACAGAAAAGGAAACAGATGCCAATTATACATCTTATAACGCAATGACAGCATAATTTCAGATGATCATTTCACCACAAATCAGACTTCCATCTTATCGACTACAGACATAAACAAATTTCCAGATATTATAGGAATAAAACAATTAAACACAGAAAAAGAAACAGATGCCAATTATACATCTTATAACACAATGACAGCATAAATTCAGATGATCATTTCACCACAAATCAGACTTCCATCTTATCGACTACAGACATAAACAAATTTCCAGTTATTATAGGAACAAAACACAGAAAAGGAAACAGATGCCAATTATACATCTTATAACACAATGACAGCATAATTTCAGATGATCATTTCACCATAAATCAGACTTCCATCTTATCGACTACAGAAATAAACAAATTTCCAGATTTTATAGGAAGAAAACACAGAAAAGGAAACAGATAAGAGTGATAGACACGTACAGATGCGAAGGAGGAAAAAGTAGAGAGCTGGCGATGATGATGAAGAGAGCGGCGAAGGAGAAGTGTAGCCATGAGAAAAGCAGGGAATTGAGGCGTGTAATAGTTTGTATAAGTGTTGTTTTAGCCGTTTGGTGTTTTAAATAGAAGAATCGAGACGGCACTCGCACTTTGCTCATCTATGCTTCGTATAGACACTCGAAGTTCCGAGAAGAGAAGCTTCCAGATGTCTCTAATGTTCTTTGGTGAAAAAATCCTACATTTATAAGGTAACGTGACTCGTGCAACTTTTATTTACTACACAATCCCAAGCCGAACTTCCGTGTTTTGTTCATAACACAATGGTTTTGTTAAAATACTTTTTCTTAATTTTCATATTGTTATGATGATTAATATTTTACTTGAGACTAATAATACGTAATGCTTCATGTTATCGATTAAAGAAAAAAGGTCATTTTTAGAATATCTTTTGTGAAAAAATCCAAACAGAAATATTAAAAAACGAATATGTTTTGTGAAAAAAATAGTTATCATTAGAGAAAATTTTTGGAAAGAAAAATAAAATCTAAATTTTAACGAAGAGAAATATAAAAACAATTAAGGGAAGAAGAAAAAACGATAAAAAAAAGTTTTCTTTTTTGAAAATCAGGTATATAGTTGGCATAAAATCGGAATTTCTGATAAACAGGTAGGTTTTTTTGAAAAAAAAAACAAAAAACAAATACGGATTATTTTTATTAAAAAATTTTTAGGAGAAATATTGAAAAAAAAAAAAGAATCTCATTATAAAAAAAATCAATTGGTACGGGTTTTTTGGTGATAAAATCATAATTACCAACATGTACGGGTATTTTTTGCGATAAAATAAGAATTTCCGATCAACAGCAATATCATTTGTAAGAAAAAAAATAAACATGTACGGTTTTTTTAATCGGTAAAAAGAGATCAACGCTTTCTTTTTTTTTTTTGTAACAAATTCTAAGAGAAATACTAAAAAAAACAATAATGAGGGTTTTGCGGTTGCCACAAGTCTTTTGAGAGCGATTACCTCAGTGGTTAATTTGTGGTTGGGTCCGTTGAGTTTAGCTGAGTTTGTGGCTTCGGCTCCGCTTACACCGTTGCTGAAGCCTGACAATGGGTTTCGACCCATTGTAGTGGGTACTGTATGGAGACGGTTGGTGCCTAAAGTGGCCATGAAGGGAGTGTGTAAAGATATGAGAGAATATCTGGGAGATGTTCAGTTTGGAGTCGGTGTTTTAGGTGGTGCAGAGGCTATTTTGCACAGTGTTAATAGGCTTTTGAGCGAGCGTTATGACGATGGTTCCTTGGCTATGCTGACAATGGATTTTTCTAATGCCTTCAAGGTTGACAGGTGTGTTTTGCTTATGGAGGTTAGAGAGAGATGTTCATCTATCTCTTTATGAGTTGATTTCTTATATGGTCAGGCTGCTCGGTTATACCTTGGAGATGGATGCATATGGTCAGCTACTGGTGTGCAGCAAGGGGACCCTCTGGGGCCACTCCTTTTTTCTCTTGTCTTGCACCCGCTTTTGGATAGGATCAGGGACAGTTGCAAGTCTCTCATTCACGCTTGGTATCTGGTTGATGGCACGATTATTGGCCGGTCTGTGGAGGTGGTTAGGGCTCTTGATATCATTCGACAGTTTGGTCCGGGCTCAGGGCTCGAGTTGAATGTTCGCAAAACTGAGCTCTTTTGGCCTTCGTGTGATGGGTCGAAAATTATAGATGGACTATTCCCACAAGAGATTGCAAGGCCGGCGATGGGAGTTAAGTTGTTGGGAGGAGCAGTGAGTAGAGACGTGGGGTTTATTAGAGAGCTTGTCATGAAGAGAGCAGTTAAGGCAGTTGAGTTGATGCATCTTCTTCCACAGTTGAGGGACCCGCAAAGTGAGCTTCTACTACTTCGTTCTTGTATGGGTGTTTCTAAGATGTATTTTGGTTTGAGGACTTGTCATCCGGAGCATTGGGAGAGTGCAACAACTTATTTTGATGATGGACTCCGTGGATCGGTAGAGGATATTGTGGTGTGTGGGGGTCCTTTCTTTGGGGATCTTCAGTGGCGGCTTGCTTCTTTGCCCCTTCGGTTTGGGGGTCTTGGGACTTACTCGGCTATGGAGGCTTCCTCTTTTGCTTTTGTGGCCTCCAGGGCCTAAGTCTTGAGACCTTCAGGACCACATTTTGCGGGATAGTGGAGTTGTGGATATAGGCTCTGAGTTTTGTGGAGCTTTGGGCAATCTTCAAGCTTCTATTCCTGAATCCGATCTTTCTATTTTTAATGTCAAGAACATCGTCCCCCGTAAAGCCCAACAGGTTTTGGCGAGTGCTCTTTTCGGTAAGATTGTACAAGAGATGGAAGTTGCCTTCAATTTGACCTCGAGACAGAAAGCGGTTTTTAAGTGTCTCCAATCAGCGCATAGCCAAGATTTCCTTCTTGCCATACCCATTGATGGGCTTGGGCAGTGTATGTCCCCGGTTGAGTATCGCTCGGTCCTTAAGTATCGCTTGATTATTCAACTTTATCCGGTTGATGGGACTTGTCCTATGCCCAACTATCGTAAGCATTTAGATTTTTTTGGGGAGCATGCTGTTCATTGTAAAGAGCTTCCGGGCTTCAAATATCGACATGATCTTGTCCGTGATGTTTTATGCGACGTGTTTAGGAGAGCGGGGGTTTCGGTTAAGAAGGAGGCTCCTGTGACCTTCTTGACTGATCCACGTGAGGGAAGATCTACGTTGAGGCCGGTGGACATCTTAGTGTTTAGATGAATGAGTGGAAAACATGCTTGTATTGATGTGACAGGGGTTTCTCCACTGGTTAGTTTAGGCAATGCAATGGGCCTTTTGTGGTGGGTAAGGCAGCACTTAATGCAGCTTTTGCTAAGGTGGCTAAACATGAGAGGGCTTGTGTTGAAAACCAACATGTGTTTCTTCCGTTTGCTTTTGACACTTTTTGTTTTCTTGCGCCCGATGCTGTTGAGGTTCTTAAGAGGGTGCAACGGGTCTTACACGGTAACGTTATGTCTCCTAGGTCATCAAATGTTGTTTTTAAGAGAATCGGTTTTGAAATTCAGAAAGGGTTAGCGGCGCAGCTTGTTGCCCGTCTCCCCTCTAGCTCGATGTAATTAATTTTTCCTTATTATGAATTATGGAGTTTAACTCCTAAAAAAAAAACAATCACATTGTTTTTTTTTGCGATAAACTTCTAAGAGGAAATTTAAATATAAAAACACGAATCTCATTAAGAAAAAACAATTGGTACAAGTTTTTTTTATTGTGATAAAATCGGATTGTTTTTTGTTTAATTAGTAAAATCATTTCTTCCGCTTTTGATGACACATCCGTCTATCAAGAATTCTTTTTTTTAAGTGAAGAAAGTTCACCGAAAGAGCTCGTATTAGCGGAACAAGATTCCCTATTTCCTTTTTCAATTCTAGCTCGACCGGGTTGGTGTGAAGTGTTAGAATGCGCTACTCACTAAGAGGAATTTGGATTTTCTCTTCTTAATGAACTCAACTAGCAACCTAAATTGCATTCCGAGCCGAGATAGGTTCAAAAATCGGCAATTGAATTGAGAAGATTTTCGCAGTTGACCGGGAAGGACTAGCAGAAGAGGGAAAGGTGGAGGGCGGATTCCACCGATGAAAGAAGCCAGGCCACATAAGACTCGTTAGGAATGGACAGAAGAGGCTACGAGTTTCGCACACTTGCAGGGCCAATCAACCAGACTTAACCAATAAGACTAAACAGGGAATCGACTGAATAGGGCACGGACATCGGCCTTAATAAAGTATGTTTCCGTTTAACGAGCAAAAATATGATTGATTGAAGCAGGCAACGAAGGGGACGAAGTAGCAATAACTTTATACGATATTGGGCGGATTGTCAAGACCCCTTTTCTAACGTAGTTGGGGATTCGGCCTGTAAGTGCCTTAGTCTTTTGGACCGAGATTATCTTAGCCGAGATTTAGCTTTGGCCGAGATCGACCTTAGCCGCCCCCGCGGGCATGTGTGCCGCCCCAGCGGGTTCCCGCTCCCGCGGCCCAGGGGCAGGTTCCTGCGGCTACAGCCGGTTTTGTTAACCGGTTGACTCGTGCTTTACTCTTTTCCTTACTTCTTTCTTTTCCTTGCTGAGCAAGGGTTCCCTTCTTCACTTCCTAATCCAGTCTCACGTCCTCCTTGCTTCTCCCTTTCTTCTCCTTGATCTTGTTTTGGATTCCTTAGAGTTTGAAGAGAGTTGTGTGTTGTTGTGGTTGATGTTGATGGTAGATGTGGTTTCTGAGCTTGGAAGCCAGCTGAGTTGTGGTTGTGGAGCTTTTTCTTGCCTAGTCCAGCAGTAGAGGTCAGCTTCTTGTTTCTCCTTCCCTTCTTTCTTTCTTGTTCTTCCTCTATAGCTTAAGATTAGATGTATGAAGAGGCTTGTTGATGTTGGTTTATGTATGTATATGTTTGTGTATGATTTTGGAATGGAGAAGACGTGATTTAATCATGTGAAGAGCCGAAGAAGAACCGTGGGATCACATTCTGCACCGTCGCCGCCCTCGCGCCTGGAAGCCGCCGCCCCTGCGGAAGCCGTGCCACAACGCCCGCGCCGTGCCTGCGCCGTGCCTGTGTTGCCTGCGGCCTTTGTCACCGCGCCTGCGGCTGAGCCCTGCCGCGCCTGCGGGTTGCCTGTTCCGCCCCTGCGTCTCTTGTGTCACGCAGGTGCGTCTTGTCCCGGGTCTACCTAGAGTTAGGTAGATCCTTTCCTTTCCTAGTATGAGCGGGTTAGTACCATGCTAGGCATATGTATGAGGTTAGAACGATGATGAGTACGTTATCGTTTATGCCGGTTATGGCTTTGTGGTTCATGAGGTAGGATATGATCCTTATGGATCTCTTGGGTCTAGGTGTGACCCCTTTGATGGATATGAGTCTGATATATGTTATATGCCTTGATATTAGGCAGTGTGTCCTCCGGATTGGAGTGGACGTATCTGAGAGTTGATCGTGGTTGAGTTTACTCCTGAGGTTGAGGTAAGTCCATAGGACTTACTTAGCTATTATCCTTATATTGGATGTATGCTTGAGCGGTGTTTGTTAGCATACGATATGGTTCATTACCGACCTATGTTATATTGACCGCCCATTGTAGTGGCAACTTACCTTTCATCCCGTAGTGGAGTCTGGGAAGTTCTCTGTAAGCTAGTTAGACCTGGTATACGGGAAGGGCACCTACCACTCCATATGGTATACAGGAAAGTGTGTGATACCACTCCAGCTAGCTATTGCACGCAGAGGCGAGGGTTATATACATTCCTCGTGTCACATATATTCATATACATCTATTTATACGATTGAGTGATTGGACTTAATAAAGATAATAAACCGGGTAAATGTATGAAAGCATGTTGATATGTTATAATTTCTGATGTGTGTTTGTGCTCTAGCATCTTCTTATATATGTGTATGGTTAGCTAACGGTTTTATACCGTGTTGTAGATCCTTTGCAGGTTAGGAGAGTTGCAGAGTGATCTAGAGGGGTGATCTGTTGAGGGTTCCGTACACTGGGGCGATATCGTGGGATATGAGTTATTTATGTTGTACGGATTTATCTTTTGACTTTGTACTCAGCAGTACTCTATATTACCTTTTGATATGTATATATATAAATCAGTTTTATGTTTTGTTTTTATCTATTTGTGCATTGTTGTAAGATTCAGTGAACTTGTTGTCAGGCTAGGGTCAAGATCCATTGTGAGATCCTAGCCCAGTAGTACCTTGAGTCTTACGGATTTGGGGTGTTACACGGCCTGGTTCTATAGAGGGAAGAATGGAAGGGCCCCTGTCGAAATAAGATAGGGGGGATTTATGTAATCGGGAGTGCACTTTAGCTCGATTCCGTTTTTAACAACTTGTTTGTTTCCAAACCACCACTCAGCCCCCTAAAAACTATGGCATCAAGGTCGGCAAGCAGGAATTTAACCCACTAATGGGTCAGCGCTTGGCGCTTACTCTAGCCTGTATTTTTAGGAAAAAACATATAAGTGTTTCCCCGATATTCGTGGCTTTCCCCTTATAAGTAGATCGATTGAGATAAGTATATAGGTTGAGGTCCGATCCTTGGGGGGTTTCCGACCTTGATGCCATAGAAAGAGTCGTTTCGAGCCACGCTCTTCTGCCATGCGAAGAGAAGATCGGATTGAACGGCTAGCGAACTCCGGCAAGAAAACGACGAAATAGCTCATAGCCCGGGTTACTTCTTTGAATTATTATTTAAGGGATCCCCGTGATATATTCAGCGAGCTTGTTAGCTCAGCCTCTTGCAGACCCTCGAATTCGGCGTTTTTTCAACAAATCCTAAGATAAATATTAAAAAAAAATATATATAACAAGAGGTACGATTTTGTTTCGTGATAAAATCAAAATTGCCAACATTCACATTTTTTTTACGATAAATTTTTAATCGGATGGAATACAATGAAAAATAAAAAATGAATACGGATTTTTTTAATCGGATAAAACTATCAATAGGTACGGGTTTTTTTACAAATCCGAAGATGAATACCGAAATTTTTTTTAAAAAAAGAATAATATTTGAAGAGGAAAAAAATTCGAAGAGAGAACATGTACGTTTTTTAAAAAATAATCGGATGAAAACAATGAAGATAGTAATCGGAAAAAACGATAATTTAATATAGAAGAATTAGAATTGGATGGAAGATGTAAAATTGGAACTGGATGAAAATGAATATATTTACCTAAAAAAGATACGACGAAATATGATCAATATAGGAGAATTGGAACTGAATAGAAGATGTAGAATTTGTAGATTTATCTGAGAATTGGAACTAATGGAAGACGATGAAACATGACCCGAATATATAGTGGAAATAATGTGAGAAAGTGTACGTGAGAAGTTAGGTATCTCTATTACAAAAATTTTGCTTCACCTGTAAGCTTAGCATGTAATGTAAGGGAGAAGTTTATCAATCGACAAAAAAGATTTGTTGATGTAAAATTTAATATAAAAAAATAGCTTGTAACGTGGAGAAGAAGTTTATCAATCTGAAATTTGAAAATCTCTCATATCGTTGAAATTTAAAATCTGAAACATCGAAAAGATTTGTTGATGTAGAATTTAGATAATCAATCATCAATATAAATATACTAAAACAGAGTGCGTTAAAGTTGACATGGAGCGTTGTGGTGCGAGTTTTTTGAAATTCTGCTCTCTTATGAATCGCCACAAAAACTTTTTATATTTTTATCTATTTAATTTTTTTAAAAATTAAATCATTTAAAATATCTTTAGATCTAATCAATACAAGTTAAATCAATCTTAAAATCAACAAATTATTCTAAAGTCATTTTGTAATTACCTAATAAAGATTCTATATTTTAAAAAACTTATTTTATTTTATTTTAATTGAAATGTTAACAAACAAAATCCTAATTAAGATAATACTTTTTTTAAAATCGTGATGATGTTATTCCGATTTCAATATCTACTCAGTCTCTAAGACTTACAAATTATTTTGTAAATTACCCAAATATAGTTTGTAACGGTTTATATAGGTACTCTTTATGAGATGATTTAATGAATCATAATCCTAATTTAGCCAACCGGGTTCATTTCTCAAAATTCTATCTTTATGGACCAAGTAAGAATTGAACGTAATCGGATTGATTTTCCAACATCAATCAAGTCGACCGATGGAGTGGTCAATCCGACAACGACCATATGAAAAACATGTGACCAACATATACTTGATGTTGTGTTTTAATATTTTGGATAGGAGTTAAAGATTAACATGTTCCTACAAATAATACCGTTTGGTCATTAGGTTAGATATCTTATGCTTTCCGAATTGCAATCTTAGTTTTCAACAACGGTTAGGTGGTAAACTACACCTGTCACGATCAACTCAAACATCCTCCTCGATTGACTCGATTAGTTCATGTTTTCCTAGTTCAATACATGAGATAGTTTATAAGTTATGCCTTTCTAATTTCTCTAATTTAGGGTCTAGAGAGCTCAACTCGCATAATGAATTGATGATAATTGTTGGTTAAATATGTTGTGTTGATTACCAATCTCTTATATTTTATCGTAGTTCTTATATCCATTACAAGATGCGAGAACTGCATTGAGATGATTACTTGCTTATATTTGTGCTTAATTTGAGGTATATTCATCTATTTTTGTTGTTGTTTACTTTATTGTCTTGGTGGATCGCATGTTGCAAATCAAAGCCCTAGTTTCTCCTTTACCGAATACTTGATTGAGTCGATCGCCGACTTGACTTCTTGTGTTTTCTCTTTGTTTTTCGTCTTTGTTGTCTCAACTTCCCCCTTTATGTCTTAATCGAGTTGATTTTGGTGTTCGATCAACTCTTTTATGTTGTTTTGTTTTCTAATATTCCCATCTTCGATCCTAACCTTATACGTACTTCAATTGAATCTTGTAATTAATTTGTGATTTTAAGACATACATTTCAGGCTTACAATCGTAGAAAATAATGATGAATCTATGAAAAACTTTGAAAAATGATGAATCTATGAAAAACTTTGAAAAATGCCTTGAAAACTTTGTGGGATATTCACTTGCTAATGACACAAGAAGCAGTTGGGATGTATCTCTCAAACGATCATTAGTTGGAACTTTGAGAAATTAACATCCTTACTACCAAGTCAAATTGATGACCATATTTCCACTATCTTCTACCGCAAAAAAATTAAGATAGGCTCTAGTCCCTCTACTGGAAAATAAGTAAGAACGGACGGTTCTCGGCAAAATCTTCAGCGAAATGATCTTTTGATAAAAATAGGTATCCCGTTAAGCTCATTAACAAGAGTTTGGGACTTAAATGTTATGCCAGTTGTTAATAACTTCCTTTTGTTATTTAGCAGTTGACGTTCTACCGATTAAAACAAACTTGAAAAGGTCGACGAATTCAATATTTATGCATTGTGCCAACACCATATTAAAACCCTTCGCATTTGTTTTTTTTCAAATGCCCTTATGTATTACAAAATATGCCAGGTGATAAAATCCGTAATTTCCTTATTAATATGAATGACACTAATATTAAGGTAGAACATGTTATAAATATCCTTTGTGACCAATTCGGCAACATGAGACTCGAACACATCTACTATATCTATCTATATACTAAAGCAGCCCGTGAACTTACACGTGGCACAGTCTGGTGAATCCACGTCATTAAATTTACACGTGTCAAATTTTTGTTAATCCAAGTCCCACCATTTTAAAACAATTATTTAAAACATTTGATTTACGAATTTTAACTAATTTATTTATTTTATATACCGAGTCTTCAAATTTTTGTGTTAATATACGTATAACCTTTCACCAAATCTCTTTTACCAAATTTATTTTAACTATTTTAAGAACTAATTTTTTATTAGTCTCTCATATAAATAATTGACCTTTAATTATTTGTAATTAAAAAATTAAAATAGTTAAGATTTGCAATCTAATTTAAAAGATCTTAATATTTGTCAACTTATATTTTTTTAATTTTAATTGAACTTATATTTCCTACGGCTTATAAACTTTATTTTAAATTTAATCTTATTTTTTTACATATATTTTTCAACTCAAGTTTCTTTCTTTTTTTTACAATTTATGAAATTTATTATTTATTTAAACTTTTAAATATCTTTATATTTTTTATTTATATTTTTAATTTTTAGTTGAACTTTTCTTTTTATTCTGAAACTTATAAACTTTTTTTTTCCAAAATATTTTTTTTTAAACGATTAACAAAAATATTTCTTCATTTTTTAGAATAAAGAAAATTTAAGAATTAAAAAAAATCGTTTTTTTATAATAACTGTTTTTTCATTTTTAAAAAGTCGATTTATATATTTTTTGGAAAAAGTTTCCAATATTTTTAAATAATTTTGTATAAAAACTCATAAATTTTATATTAAAAATATATGAAAAAACTCGAAATAATTTTCATTTTTTTTTTTGATTTAAAAAAAATAATATATAGACTTTTTAAAAACAAATCAAATAATTTTAATAAATTTTTTTTTGTCATTTACACAAAAGTATGTAAAAAATCAGGGGAAAAAACTCCGGAAAAAAAATCAATAAAGTTTTGATTTTTTTATATTAAAAATTAAAAATATTTTACTTAATATATGAATTTTACCATATTAATTTATTTATAAAAAAAATCCCTATTACACTCACAATCCTAAATTTTTAATGACATGTAATAAAAATAGTTGTCAAATCTTTTGAGTTATACTATAACTTTTTTGATAAATACGTTGATAGTATGTATCATTTTTCAATAACTTTCAAAGTTCGTATTATTTTGAGTTTAATTGATAGTTATTATTATTTTGATTTTTTTTAAAATAATCTTTTGAGTAATATTTATTATTTTAATAACTTGATGTTATTAGTCTTACTAATTGTTAGGTAATTCACTATTTAAATTTAACTATTCGATATTGTAATTTTTTACTTTAACATGTTACTTATATTATATAAATCTCTTTCATTTATATATTAATATATTATTATTTAATATTATTAGTTTAAATTTTATGATTTGTAATTTTTGACTTTGACATGTTTCTTATGTATCTTATATAATACAACCTCTGAATTGCTAATTGACGTAATTTTGTGCGGTCACCTCATCAATTTTACAGTGTCGTCTATTCATTAACTCAAATCACATACTCTAACATTTAATTTAATAAACCTTAATTCTTTCTTGGATTGATACTAACTTTGACATTCAAGTATCTCAAAGAATATTGTCCCGAAATCCTCTTTCCCGATTGTTAGTGCAGGATTTGAATTCTTGCTTGATTTCCATTCATAATGTGAAAAATAAAGTCTTACAACAAGTATCACATAACAATTAAGACAATTCTCAACATAATGAATTATCAAACATTTTTTGACATACAATTATCATCTAACCCGTGCAGGGCACGGGTATTAAAATTAGTATAATACTAAAGCAGGAGGGAATTATGCCACTTGTCATCTCCACATTAAGACACTTCAATTTTTTCCACTTGGCGTTCTCACACTATGCCACATCATTTTTTCCACGTGTCATCTTTGTATTGTGCCACCTCATTATTTTCAATTATATATATTTTTCTTATGTGATATTGTATCCATATTATTAAAGATATCAATTTGTATTAGATCCTAAAATGAGATTACATGATATTATATATTTGGAAAGAGAATAATAAAATAAGCGAATTTAAATAATTGAATAAAATAACATGTACACAAGATGAAATTTTGAAAAATCATACCATATATACAATATATGAATTGCAGTTAGAAATCTATGTATTATGAGATGATAAAAATACTTAATCTTTTATGACTTTTGTATTATTTTTTTTAGAAAATAAATAATTTAGTATTACTAATCAACTATATAATACTAAAGCAGAAGAGAATATGACTACATGTCACTCTCATATTAATCCACATTAGATTTTTCCACATGACATTCTTATATTAATCTACTCATATTTTGTCACATGTCGTCTTCAGAACGTGCCACCTCAACTTGGATTATTTTATTTTTTTGATTTGATATAAACTTATTGTCATTTAAAAAATAAAATTTATCTTATAGACTTGATCTCATATCCTTTTGTATTAGTTTATGACCATATATAATTTAATGTTATTGTTTGTCTTTAATTTTGTTTAAAAAAATACTATGACATAATTTTAAAATTGTAAATTAAAATTTTCATGTTCGTAAAATGACTTTCCTTTACAAAAGAGGTAAATTGACGATCTTATGATTTCTCAATTTGGTTTTACATAATTAAAACTATATTTGTAAATCTTCACATATTAACCTTCTTCCTTAATGAGTACGTTGATTATATTCCGTAAAATGGGTTAAATTAAAATTGATTAATCATATACATCTATTTATATAAATCAATCTATTATACATGAATAAAATTTTGATGAAATGATGTCATATTAAAATCGTACGTGCATGATATATATATAATAAATTATTTTGAGATAAATGGGGGTATAAATGCGTTATTTTTACGTGGAATATTAAGTGTGTAGACTGATTTTATTCTTGGTACAAACTGTGTAGGTATAAATAGGTTTTTTTTTTTATATATATTTTTTCCAGCCTCTCTTCTCTCTCCTCTCGCTCTCAACCGTCTGGCGATTTGGCAATTAGTCTTCTCATTCCACTTCGCTCGTCACCCCGATTTCTTCGTCTTCCATTGCTACTTCTCTTCACTGTTCTTCTTCGTCCTCATTAATAGCTTCTTCGTCTCTCTTCTACCTCTCCTCAGGTTAGGGTTTGTTGATTAACTCTTCTATTTCTCTTCTATTAGGTTTACATAGCTTCGATTTTTATAAAATTGACTTCCAAATTTCATTGTTTTAAGGTAAATCTGACCTGTTGTTGAAAGGCAGCCGCAAGTAGAGCGTGTTACACTTACACAGATCTTAGGTCGAAGAACCAAGAGCAAGGGAACCTGGTGTTGGGAAAACAGCAAATTATTTAGGTTCAAAATCTGTTACTAATTGCGAAAACCGACAAATTCCAAATCGATTCCATATAGGAACTACAAACTTCCTGACATCCTTGATCTATTGAAAATTAAGAGATTAAATTTTGAAAATGCGACTGAAAATTTGCTAAGTGATTATTTGTTTGGTTCTTGGTAACAATCCATTGCCCATTCTGTTTTTGAACTGGCAAGAACTTCGGATATACCCCCATTTCTTTGGTCAATTGTACTTCCACTTGGCTTCCGCTTTTCTTTGGTCAATTTTAGCTCCATTTTATTGGAAATTTGCAAAGCAACAAAGTAAAACCTTTTCCGTATGTTACTTATCTTTGAGTTCCTATTAATGACTGTAACATAGATGTTGAACTAACCAAAATTCATTCGATGCAGCTGGTGTACCAAATCTTTCCATGGTGGAGAGTGTGGATGATGAGAAGGTAAAGCTTTAATTTCTCCTCTAACATGATTGGCAATAGTTGCTTTAATGTCCCTGTTCTTTATTATGTAGTGGAAATTAAATATGTAAATATAAAACTTACAGTGTGATATACAATTGATTTTTACTTTGATACAAGCAACCGACTAAGTTATACTACTAGTTGCTGGTGCTTGCTTGGGAACAATAACTACAATTAGGGATACATATTTTGGAGCCGGTACTTACACATTTACCATCATTGCTATGAGTAAGTTCAAAAAGAGTGCCAGTTATTTAAAACTCGAGTTGCATATGAGATTGATGATGATCATGAATCGGGATTTTCTATAGATATGAATATTGTGCAGGAATCGAATGAGAGCGAAGCTAGTTTGATCAGAAATGATTTGGCAAAATGGCGAATCAGCCTTGAAAGATTAAAGATTGTTTTCGAGTAGCTTAGTGAATTGTTTAATTGTTTAAGTTAGGCTAATTTTTGGTTAGAAATAAGTGATTGATATCAAAATTGTGGTAGAAAAAGACACATATTTAAACATGTTGATGAATACCTTAATGTCTATGACTACAAGGGGGTGATTGAAGGCCAACAAAAGCAAATTGAGGTTTGTGCATTTATTTCTTATGTGGCTATGGTTGCGTAATTTGGATTCAAGTTGAGTTTTAAGTTTTAAATGAATATATGCCTTCTTTTTCTTCAGTCAAGTTGCATGACTATTTTATCTATCTTCCACATATGATTACCAAGGAATGCAATTGCATTTTTGCTGCTTGCACTAAACAAATGGTGTTTAACTGTTTTCTTTTTGGACTTTACTGACTAACTATTTGAATGTATTTTCACTTTGCAAACTTGAAGGTTAAGCCTTTCCACTTGTTATGCTGTTACGACATCATGTTAGCATTGTATCTGTTAGAATATCTATAAAAGTAATTTCATATTCAAACATTCTATTAAGGCCTCAAGTATTTAGTTTTCCTTTTGCACTTGGTAACTATGTTGGTAGTGGAAAATGGCTCACAAATGCTTAATTACTTGCATTTTGTTTTCACATTGGAAAAAAGACGCTGGTAGTAGGCTTTTTTCTTTCAACTTTGTCAAAAGTAATACACTAGATGCTCATGTTGTGATCATTTCAATTTGAAATAAATTATGGGACAATTTTTGGGCTCTTATCCTGATACCAAATAGATCACGCGGATTTTGGTGTGTATTTTGTTAATGAGTTGATCAATTGAGCAGGATGCGTCGGATTCTTGGGGTCTTAGCATCAGATTCATCAGCATAATCTTGCTTCCGATAGTCGGAAATGCAGTAGAACATGCCGGTGCTGTCATTTTTTCAAGAACAAGTTGGTAAGTTTCCAGCTTGATTAACATTTCCTTTTAAACATGAAATGAGCAAGTTATGATGAATCTCTTCATATTACTGCTACAAGATATATATATTTGGGAGTTGCATTAGGTGCTGCAACGAAGCCTTTTGAGGTGTCGACTCCCTCACTGTTTATGGGTAAGCAACATTAATTTTTCTAGTAATTAATAATATCATATGAAATTATAAATATATGATTTGATTGATGATGATTCTGAATATGCAGGTAGAAAAATGGTGGCGGGAAGCTGCATCGGAGGGATGAAGGAGACTCAAGAGATGATCTGCATCCAAAAACTGAGTCAAAGCTGACGTGGAGGTCATCTCGATGGACTACGTCAACACTGCTATGGAGTGGATGTTAAAGTCTGATGTCAAGTATCGCTTTCTCATCGACATTGGCAATACCTTGAAGGATGCTTAGGAAGATATATGTATCTGCTACAAAATGAAACACTTATATGTTTCTTGATTTTGATAAACCAATCTTAATTTTTAAGTTTCAGACTTTCAGTTGTTATACATAATAAAATTGTTGAGTGGGGAATGAAACCAATCTTAATTAATGCGTATCAACACCTTAATCAAGTGAGAATTTCACTGGGAGATTGTCATTTAATTTCATTATGTATCAATCTCTAATAGCGACAAATATATGCCTCAAATAACTGAATCGGGTCGTTGGGTATTAAAATCGGGTAACAACGAAGTTGACGTTGGATATTAAAATCGGGTAACAACGAAGTTGGATAACTGAAGTGAAGTTGGATATAGAACGTTGAAGGTATTAAAATCGGGTAACAACGAAGTTGGGTAACATAAGTGAACTCGGATGTAGAACGTTGGGTATTAAAATCGGGTAACAACGAAGTTGGGTAACATAAGTGAATTTGGATGTCATACGTTGGGTATTAAAATCGGGTAAAAACGAAGTTGGGTAACATAAGTGAACTTGGATGTAAAACGTTGGGTATTAAAATCGGGTAACAACGAAGTTGGGTAACATAAGTGAATTTGGATGTAGAACGTTGGGTATTAAAATCGGGTAAAAACGAAGTTGGGTAACATAAGTGAACTTGGATGTAGAACGTTGGGTAACAGGGTTGGGTAATAGAGTATAACGTTGGGTCCCTTCACAAATAGAAAGTGCATAGTTAGTGTTTTTATAAAATTTTGCCTATACACTTTGTTTCCTTGATAAAAAAATCTACACACTTACCATTTTCACCCAATTATTTTTAAGAATAACGTACAAAAAATTTTAGATAAAAATATTCATAATCTTTTAATTTATTTTCTATTACTTTTCTATAAACCATTGAGATAATTAATTTATACTCATAATCTATGCTATATTTGTGATGAGGTTCATTCTTAACATTTTGTGACAAATTACATTATCTTCGTCAATTAACTTCTATTGACATTACTTTTCTATAATATCTTATTTTGTTAGATATTTTTTAAAAATCTTTTTTATGTAATTTATTGCATAATTTATATATTTTTAGTTGTAATTTTTTTTAATAATAATATAAAATATAATTACAAATTTAAGCAAGTTCCGTGCAAGGTACGGAAACTAAGCTAGTTAGAGTACTATAGTGAAACACGTGGTATAAAATGAACGAATGTATCTTCGGAATAAACAACTTGATTGTCTCAACTCTCAAGGACATTGATAGGACTTAAATATTCACATGGAAATAAAATAATAAAGAGAGATAAAACCAAATGCGGGATTAATTGAACTACCCAAAGCCGAATGTGAGATTCATCGAACTAAACTTTGATGCATTGTGAAGGGATAAAAACTCTTTCTTAGGATTTCTCCTTGGAGACCATATGAGGGGGCCGTCTTTATCGACATAAGACAATGTGAATCTATATGACAATCTTTCACGTGGAGTCAATTGCATTAAGAAAATGAATCATGATAGGAAAAAAGAGATAAGAATCTATAAGCGACGATAAAAATAAATAAATAAACGGTTATTAACCTTGTCAACAAGAAACCGATCTCCTCTCAACTATTCAATTCCTACCACCGGTCTGAACTAATCATTGCTCATCATTCCTTAAGAAGGATTCATAAGAGATTGTCACACATTACTTTTGCTTGTAGTATAACAATAATAAAAATAGTAATAACAATAAAAAAAATAAAAAAATAACAATTGTTATTAATATTAAAACTTATCTATAATAGCCGACACCTCAACCGGCCATGTACTCAACCGGCAAAAGCTTCCCCTCCTCGCTAAGCGTCTTTGTGTGCGTTCCTTAATTATTTTTCTGGTTCCGATAACTCTATAAGCCTTCATTGCCTTAATCCAATTGACAATTCCTCCCCCTAATCTCGTAAATTAAATTTCCTATCTTATTCAATTGAAAACAACCGACTTCCGATGCTGAGAAGACCCTTCTAGAGAGAGATCGCTATGGAGAACGGGTCATCCAACAAGGATTCCGTGATGGGCAACGGGATATGCTATAAGGAATCCATTAACGGTGGTCACGATGTTTGGAGCTGTAGAAATGGACATCTTAATGAGCATCCTTGCTCTTCACCTGCTGATCATCTGGTTGTTATGGTCAATGGAATCCTTGGAAGGTTAGTTGTCGTACCAGTTATTCGAATCTTTCTTTCTTTCTTCTTTTTTCCGGAGCTTCCATTTCCATTTTTTTATCGATTGAGTAAATCTGAAGAATGCTTGGTTTTTTCGATTAAACTAGTCGAATTGAAATTCCATGACTCCAATTTGGTGTTCGGCTTGGATTTATTTTAATGGATATGAAACTAGTTGGATGAATTTCCATTTTGGTAGGGTTGGATGGATTTTACACTAGAGTTGTATACATTTGATGGATCGAGGTTGTACAACCAGAAATTAGGCGTGGAGATGCGTGATTTCCCAAGAAAGTTGAGATCAATGTCTTGTAGTTTATGTAAAGTACCTTGATCCAGAGAATGATTAGATTTTCATTGTTAAGGATGCAATGAATGGAGTTATTGGCAGAATAGGTTCTTTTGTTCCAATGGTGGTGTCTCAGACCACCATTGGATCTAGTGTCTATTATCTGTGCTCATGATCAATGTTGGTTGCTACTATTTTTTGGTAATGTATTTAATTTGTTTCGGTTCTTTGAACTTTAAGGACTGGGGAATAATAAGGCTCTGTCTATTTTTCATGTTGCAGTGTGAATGATTGGAAGTTTGGAGCAGAGCAGTTTGTTAACTCACTACCCAATAAAGTGTTTGTTCACTGTAAGGAACAATGTGAAGCAACTATGTTCTTTCTTAAACATACGCCTTATTGCTTATAAAATATCTATAGTGCTTGTTCATCCCCCGATGATCCTAGCATCGCCTTTAAATTTACATCTTTTCTTCTTACCTAGTCAATTTGTCAATCTTGTAATTAAAATGATGATTTGGTTGGTTACATAATGTAGTCGAAGTGAGAAGATTCAACCTAGTATATCATGTATAAGCTTCTGTTTGCAATTTCATATCCCATATTGTGTATCGAAGTACTGAGTTTTTTGTAAGTAGAATGTGTTGTATGTAAATTTTTTCCAAGAGACTTTCGAAGGACAAAGTGACATTTCCATGGATTCACTAATTGTACCTATAGCACTTTGTCTGAGAGGTTCTGGGAGTTGTTAGCTGTTACCTTCGTGAACCTTATTTCTTGATCATGTCATGTGTTGCGGAAAAATCTTATAACTGAAAAGATCATGGAAATTTTATGCTAAATCATCTCGAGGACAGTTTTATTAACAACTATGTATTTGCAGGTAGTGAACGGAATGTATCAACATCGACATTGGATGGTGTAGATGTTATGGGTGAAAGGTTGGCTGAGGAGGTGTGTTTTAATATACAGAGTTCAATCCAAGATTATTGATATAACATTTTCAGGAACTTGTTGCTTTTCCCCCACAACTAGATTATACAATTTTCTTAAATCAATTATTTATGTTGTTGGCTTCATTTTATCTGAATTAAACTTTGTTTTTTTTGTTTCAGGTACTTGAAATGATCAAACAACAGCCAAATCTTCGCAAAATATCATTTGTAGCCCATTCTATTGGTGGATTAGTGGCAAGATATGCAATTGGCAAACTATACCAACCTTCAAATGGTGGATTGATGAAGAATTCGCCAGCTAAGGGACCTGAAGATATCTGTAAAGCTACCATAGGCGGTTTGGAAGCAATGAACTTTATTACTGTTGCTTCACCTCATCTTGGCTCTAGAGGCAATAAGCAGGCAAGTGATTCTTGATTACCCTTGTAGTTTGAACTTATTATTATCTTACTGATAACACCCTTGACTGTTTCTTCTACCAATTAGAATTTGAGAGTTTGCTCATTGGTTTTGGCTGTGGCCTTCATATTATTTACATTGTTCTTGAGCTCAAGTATATGTGAGTGATATGAGTATATGACCCTAGTTTTCTTGACTATTGAGCAGTAAGTATGTGACTCATATGAGTTACTGCCTAGGAGTTTAGAAGAGAAGAACTTGATGGAACCCATATGAATGAGATTTTGAAATTTTAAATAAATTCCCAGTAACTACCTATTCTGAGTTAGGTTCTCACATTTCGGCTTGATGGCTAGTAGCTACTATATATTACCCCAATTATATACGAAGGATCTAAGGTATTTAACATATTATGATCCTAGTGTTATGCCAATAATATACTGTGACCATGTCAGTCTAAACAAACAAAGGGAGATCTGAACACATTCTAGGAAAATGCACACCCGGTGCAGAAATTTGGCAGCATGCTTCTTCAATTGGATGTTTACTTAGAGAGAAATCTGAACACGTTCGAGATAGATTTTTGGAGATTTCGATGAAGCTTTTATTTTTTCCCCCCTTATAACTCTTCTTAATTTGGATGGAGTTCATTTTTAATTATTTAAAACTTGTCCTTTTTTGGTAAATTCAATGCTATCCGAGGTGTGTAACATATTAAGAAGTTTTATGCCAATTAACATAATATGACTATGCCAGTCTAAACAAACATAGAGAAATCTGAACACATTCTAGGAAAAAGCACACCAGGTGCAGAAAATTGTCAGCATGCTTCTTCAATTGGATGTTTACTTAGAGAGAAATGTAACTACATTATGGATAGGTTTTTGGAGAATTTCGGTGAAGCTTAAAATTTTTTGTTTCCAATTACCCTTCTTAATTTGGATGGAGTTCATTTTTTATTATTTTAAACTTGTCCTTTTTGGTAAGTTCAATGCTTAAATTTATCCACAGATATCCCCTCACAAAACACTTGATTAAAATTTTCATTAGATTTCCATATTTTACATAAGTCTACAAACTCAACAAAAACAACTATCCAAAGGCTAACCAAACGCCGCCCAAAAAACTTGTTTCGAACATGCCCTACTAGGATTTGTAGTGCCGACTAGTTTTGGCCCCCAAAATTGTTCTTTACTATTAAGAAGGGTTCACTTCGCCTTTAGTGTAAAAGGCATCTCAGCTCCTTGCTTGATGAATGTGCTGTAGGGCCTCGAGCAAGGGTACCTGCTAGGGTGGGCCTGGCTAATCCTAAGGTGTGGATGTATGACCCATCAAAGTAGACACCCGGGGAAAATTCCCTAGTGGCCATTCTTGGGACTTGAACCAATGACATCAAAGGGATGTCTTTGGCATTTGCCAGTGGAAAACCAACTATTTCATCCATGGCTGGTTGAGGCAGGGTTCCATTGCCTAGGAATGAAGTACACTTGTTGCCAGCACTTTTTGACTGGCAGAAAATGAACAGAAGTTTTATCTGATTATTGAATTGCCTGATTTTGGAAGATCCTCAAGTCTTATTTCTTATAATGGTTCCAGGTACCGTTCCTGTTTGGGGTGCCTGCTATTGAAAAATTTGCAAGTCTTGTGATTCACTGGATATTTAGAAGGACTGGAAAACACCTTTTCTTGACAGATTGTGACAATGGAAAGCCACCCTTGCTTAAACGGATGGTGCAAGATGATTATGAATACCCTTTCATGTGTGTATAATTTATAGTTTCTTGATTCAAAATTAATTTCCTTAACAGTTGGCCAATTTTCCTTTTTTTTAAAAAATGTATCTGTGGCTACTTGGTGATGCAGGTCAGCACTACGAACCTTCAGACGTCGAGTGACATATTCAAACGTTGGATATGATCGTATCCTTTATACACTTTGCATTCAACTTCATAGATTTGACCATCACACTTCTTGTTCTCCTTGATGGTTTCGTATTTAGATATTGTTGGTTGGAGGACATCTTGTATACGACGTATGAGCGAACTACCAAAGGTATTAATCTTCCACATGTGTACTGTAGTCTCATTTTTCCTTATCTGTTTTAATCTTAATTCACTTACATTCTTGCTTTTCTCAGTGGGAGGATTCCATTGACGAAAAATATCCACATATTGTACATCAAGAGCATTGCAGTGCATGTGAATCTGAATTTTCTGAATCAAATTCATCGGAAGGTTGTGATCCAGACAAGATTGAAGGTATGTGCAACTTCATAGTATTTGTTATAGTGTTTTTTTTAGTATGTTTGGGGATTAAATTCAGCCTAGCTTTGTTGCTCACACTCACCTAAGATGCATACTCATATTCATAATTATAATGTTGACATTTCAAGGTTTAAGGTTGTTTTTTTTTGGGTATAGTTCATGCAACACTATACATGCATTTTATTGCTGAAGATATTACTCGTTTTGATCACCCCTCTCCTACCTGTTGACCTCTATTGTTATTTTGCAGAGGAACTTGTTACTGGTCTGTCCCGAGTTTCATGGGAGAAAGTTGATGTGAGTTTCCATGCCAGTAGACAGAGATTTGCCGCTCACAGTGTCATTCAGGTCTATCTCTTCCCCTAATCTCTCTTTTTCTTGTACATCCATTCTGACATTGGCAACCATGATCTGCACTCATAGTGTCATTAAGGTTTATACTTTTATGTAATTAATCATGGCATATAAAATACTGATTTGGCATGAAAGGGCAATCATGTGAATCTGTTCTTTATAGTTACTTAAAATGTCTAGTGAACGCTTTACGCTTCCGGTAATGCCATTCTTTTAAAAAGCGCGCCTTAGGCGCCTGACGTTTAGTTATGTATGAAGTCAGTAAGAGATTTTACTTGTACAAAAATACTTTGTTCCTATTAACAAAAATATATTCTATTAACTTAAGTATATATTGCCATTATTAACTTTCTAAAATCTGAATTATACCTTCTATCTAATACATTCTTCTGATTCTTTTCAAACTATCTTTCATTAAATAGTTCAGCCCCTGCACGTCCATCCATCCCGTGATTCCCTTTCCCCTCCGATATGAATTGAAGTCCTCTCCTCTGTGTCTGCCGTTAAAATCCCCTTTGTCTTCCCTTGCATATTCATCCATCCTTTTCCTTAAATAGTTCATTTTAAATCTTCCAAGAGGCTGGCATAGGCTCCAGGTATCCCTGCACCTAGTCCCTTTTAGAACACTGGGTATAATAATGCTCTTATGGACTAAGGGTGTGTTCGGGAGACCCATTTTGCAAGCTTATGGAAAAAAGCATAAGCTATGAAATCGGTGTTTTGGAGTTCAAACTTAAAGATTATGCTAGCTTATGGAAGCTTAAAATTTTCTTATTTCGTAAGCTACATTGAGTTGGTTTATGATAGCTTATTGAATGATTATAATACAAAACACCTTTTTGAGTACCTAGATGTGGAATGCAGTTGGCTGCGTAAACAAACCTCATTTGCGCAAGAATAGATATAGAAACTAGAATAACATAAGGAGATACCCCAACATAATCAACTTTTTCCTTTTCAGGCACTAGCATTACCATGGTTGTAACGGTCATGATCTTCTGTATTACATTATATGTATCATTTGTATCCCTATCACATGATTGGTGGAATTTGTATTGTTTATTATTTTTCTCGTAAAGTACTAATACTTTAATCCTTCTTTAGTTAGCTTCAACCAATTACATGATAGAGATACATGTATCAGCAGTGATACAGGAGATCTTGATTGTGGTCGTAGGCATTCTGCATTTACCTTGTGTATTTGCTAGATCCCAACTCTTTAACTTTAGCAGTGAGCAATATAGTAAGCCCTTATGCAGTAGTCTTGGAACTGTTTTATGTAAAGGTCAACATTGCCCATCCATCTATCCCCGTGATACAGTTCAACTTCACCATGCCATGCTTTTTCGATGAATATATCTTATCCTGATTTTTAACTTGCAGGTGAAGGACAGTAATATGCATGCAGAGGGAGCAGATGTTATCCAACACATAATAGATCATTTTGAGGTTTAGTTGTTCGCTGCTTAACGTCAAAGAACAAAAAAAAAAACTCATGTATCCAACGGAGGGGTTCGATTCTGGACCCATGTTGTCAAGGGAAGGTAAATCAGTCTCCCAGCGGTGGCGGCGATGAGGATGGGGAGGACAGGGACAAGCTTTTGTTACATAATAGGATGTTTGTTGCTCTTAAACAATGTAAAATGATGTGGTTGATCATCAGCAAATAAAGGAACTTCGGGAACTGTATATTTTGAATGGACTTGGACTTGCTAAGTTGATATGTAATTCCAAATGAAATACCGGACTACACAATTTTACTAAAGCTGAATTGACGTACTACTAAATGCACAGGGACGAATTTACTAAAGCAGAACCGACTGACTCGTATTGTGACTGCCCTTACATTGACGTACAGTCCTGTATTAGGCCGAAAATTGATATTTTTGACATTTTATAAAAAATATGTTCAACTATCAATACTCAGTTGATCTAGTGGTAAAGTGACGCTATTCTCCTTAAGTGTTGGTTTGGAGATTCGAGTTCGAATCCTCCCGACAAAATTGTATGGAAAAAGTAAAGTGGTTTAGGCCGTTTGAACCGAACGTAAAAAGAAAAAAAAAAAAGTTGAATATATTTGAGATAAATGGGGTGTAAATGCACATATTTTAATCTTGGTATAAAGTGTGTAGGGTTGTTAATTAGTGGTACTAATTGTGTAGGTATAAATAGGTTTTTTTAATTTTTTTTACCCTCTCCCTGCTTCCTTACTCTTCTCTCTCGCGAAGAACCCTACTGGCGACTCGAGTGGCGATTTCATACCCGATTGATCTTCTCACCAGGTTCGTCGCTGTTCTTCTTCGATTTCTTCTTCTTCGTCACATTAATTGATTCATTCTTTGATTTCTACCTGTTTTCAGTTTCTTCAGTGTGTGTGTTGTTAAGGTGATTTCTGACGATTTGGTTTGCCATTTCTCCTGCGAAGAAGAACACTCACAGGTTCGTTCCTCTCTGTGGTTCGTCTTCTTTCTTCTACTTTGATTTCTTCTTCTTCTTCTTCCCATGAAGTAGTCATTGTCTGTGTTGTTACTTTTATGCTAGGTTTTTGTCGTGCTTATTGGTTTTATGCTAGGTTTCTGCTAGTTACTTTCTTCTTGTTCATTGTTTTCAGTTTCTTCATTGTCTTCTTCCTAGGTTTATGCTTTCTGGATAGTTTTTTTTGTTACTCTCTTCTCTTCATTGTTATGTACTTACTCTCTATTTCCCAACACTTAGTTCTGTAGTTATTCTCTTCACCCCATTAAGTGATTTATTCTCTGTATTCTACTTGTTATGTACCATCAAAGAAGCAGAAGCGCTCCAAGTGTGCTGCAGATATGATAGTTTTAATATCTATGTATTTCATAATCTTTGAACTGCTGGTCTTCTGAAAAGATCTTTCTATGGAAGTTAAAGTTTTGAGCATTTAAGTCCTCTTACAATGACCACAAAGTCTTGAAGAAGTCTTTGCAACATGCTTTTTATGACATAGGCAGAAAGCTTAGATGGTTGCATTGTATAATAAGGTGCAAGACAACGTGGTGCCTTCTATATTCCTTGGTTATTTGGCTTATAAATCTTCAGTTAAAGGTGTTGGTATGCTTTCTTTGTTTTCGGAAACTAATCGTCTCTTCATTGTTATGTTGTTACTCTCTATTTCCCAACACTGAGTTATGTAGTTATTCTCTTCACCCCATTAAGTGATTTATTCTCTGTATTCTACTTGTTATGTAGCTACTCTCTTCTTCAGTGTCTTCCTTGTCGTGATTTTTGGTTATCTGGATAGTTATGTACTTTACCCTCTTCTTCCCAGTGTATTATTGTCTTTTTCTTTGTTTTGTTATGTTGGTAGTCTTTTTATTATTATTGGTTCTTCTCTGTTGGGTAATAGACTTATGTTTTCTTATATGTTCTCAGGTCATATAATGTCTACTAAAGATCAAGCATCTCTTCATGATCAACCTGAGACTTCAATATCTATACGTCTTTTTATGTAGTTGTTTCAGTTTAATATTTATTGTGTAGCAGTTGGTCAACTTCAACATCTGTTATATAGTTGTTTATGAATATGTATATTTTCTTACACTTATTTCAGTTGAGGTCAAAGAAGTCCAAACCAAGCACTTCTACTTCTTTTAAAGTGAGTACTTTCTCTACTGTGTTTATTATATTTTTTTAATACCAATTACTAATATAGTTTGTGTTTTTTGAAGTTCAAATATAGGTGGACTGAGACTTCATCTCTCGAAAATTCTAGAATCAAAAACTTCTCAAGGATGTCGTTGATTCCTTTTATTTTAGAAGGGTTGTCTCTCCCTGACAAAGAATTTTTGTTAAATGGTATTTTTGAGGACATATTTAGGATGGGGATAAGCTTAGGACTTCTAATAAGCTTATTCATTTTATGCTTCTTCATGAAGTCGTTACCACACGTAAAAAATCTATGTGGTTTGGTATTGGTAACAAACTGTTACATTTTAGACTTCATGAGTTTTGTTTTATTACTCGTCTAGATTGTTCTAGATCAGACGGTTTCGAACCACAAGGAATCCCATTTTCTGATATGAAGGATGTTGTTGGGCATGAAAGATGTACAATTGCTCATTTGGAAGAGCTCTATAAAACCAAGCCTGCAAAATCTCCAAACAAGCTCAAAATGGGGTTACTTCTGTTCGTTGAAGGAGTTCTAGTTTCAAGGGACAAGAAAACCATGATATCCCAGTCTGTCATTAATCTTCTCCCTGACATGAATGCCTTTGACACACATAACTGGGGGCATCAATCGTTTGAGCAAACTCTTCACTTCTTTCAAACACGTGAGCCGACAAAGGAAAGAGCCAGCGGAAACTATAACATTGGCGGCTTTCCTATTGCTCTGCAGGTAATGTTATTTGCTGAAATTTTGCTTTATATTAATATCCTCTATCTTTGCTTCTTACTACTTATTATATTTTTATTGTTTGTAGATTATGGTTTTTGAAGCCCTTCCACCCTTAGCCTCATTGTTTGCAAACATAGATCCAGTTGTTGAATTCCTTGCGTTAAAATATCAGTCCCGTACCCTATCTAGGAAAGCTTTTGGGTATGCTGATATTAATTCTGCTGTTGCTTCATTGGAAGATGATAGTATAATTTTTGTTGATTTTAGTGAAGATAATGATGACGCTCAATGGTGGGGTGATGAGTGTACAAATTCTAGACTTAAAAGTCTATTTGAGTTGGGATTGGATGCTTGTTCTGTTCAAATTTGTAATTCAATCAATGAAAAAGTCCACAAACAAAGGTGTGTACAATATCATATATTTAAGTTATCTTAGTTTCAATTCACTTATTTTTCTCATTTTATTATTTTCTTTATTGATAGTTCTAAACAAATCAAAGTTTTTGTTGAACAACAAGCTGATGGGGATGATTTTGTTAATCCCCCTAAGAAACTTGTTGTTTCTAAACCTGCTCCCCAAAAACCAGCTGACAAGAAGAAGAAGAAGAAGACGGCATTCCAAGAGGCTGATATGTCCGCTCCTGCATCTCCTTCTTCACGGTAAATTTTACATTCCTAGTTATTCTGTTGATTTTGGTTATAGTTATTACATTAAATGTTTTGTAATATGTTTTTAGTTACCCAATCAGGTCTAAGAACAAGGCTCTTGTTATTTCACCTGTTGAACCTGTTGAGCCTTCGGAACCTTCCGAGCCTGCTGCGAAGAAGGAATCGAAAAAAAGGAAGGTTGTTTCTCCTTCTTCACGGTAATAGTTCATAAGGTTTGGGTAAAAGGTTGGGTAATAGAGATTGCTAACAAAGTTGTTTGTTTTCTGATTTTGTAGTTATCCCAAAAGGTCTAAGGGTAAGGCTCCCCAGATTGACTCAGTTGTTGATGATCAGGAGCCTGTTGATCCCGCAATTGGCACAAATGGTGGTGATGCTACGTGTGTATATGTTTTACTCAATATTTTATATCTTTTTTACAAGTGTAATGTAATATTTTTTTTATTCTTCACTGCAGTGTTGGGAGTACACCATCTTGGGTAACATTAATTCTTGATCAGCTGAACAAATTGAAGAATGTACACCTGCAGTTGGCTGAACAAATTCAACTTCAAGGGAATACAATTGAAATTTAGTTTCTTACTCTAGAGATTTAGGTGTTCTCTATGAGAAAATTGATACTGAAATATTTTTGTCTAGTAATCGTACTGTTACCAAACTTAAGTCATGGATTGAGTCAAAAAATGTAATTAAACCAGCTTCTACCGGGGATGCTTCTTCGTCTAAGCAACCCGAGCATGCTGTAGTTGAAGTTGGAAATCTTGAGGACGAGGAAGACAAGGAACCTCAAGCTGCAACAGTTGAACTTTGCAATGTAGAAGGCAGTGAAGGCAATGCCAATGTCAATATTGTTGATGTTGGAAAATCTAAGGTATATACATATACTTGGGTAACACTATAATTTATGTAATTGTGTTATAAATCTGTTTTTTTTATATTTTTTAATTTGCAGGATATTGCTCTAGCAGAACCACCAAAACTAAGGGTTAGCTTGCGCTTACGCAAAGAAAGCCAGTTCAAAAAGACCCCCTTTAGGAGCAAAGTTAAGTTGCCAAAGGTTCCCAAACACAGCTTTCTCCCTACACCAGAACGGGAATCTTTATACAACTTCATTAAAGGTCCGGATGATAAAGCTTGCATTCAAGGATATATCCATCCTTTGTCAGCAAAGACTTTGGAAGCTATATTAAAAAAGGGCGGTTGGATTTGGGATAAGGTAACACATTTTTTTTGTTACCCAGTGCACAGTTTTATGGTGTTATTTTATTTATACTTGAATTCTGTCTTTTGGTGTTATCCTTTTTCAGCAAATAGATGAGCTTATTATGCTTTTACGCAAAGCTGTGATCGAGTATCCCGAAATCTATGGCCGTGTTGCCATTTTAGGCTGTAACTGGGCAAATGCATACAACCAAATTCGTTTGAAGGAATTTTCTGAGGTTGGTGCTGATGCCTACGAAGACTTTGGTGGGAAGATGTATGATATATTAACAGGAGATCAACCGGCATTTTTCCGGAAGAATTTATACGAGGTTGATGTCATCTATTCTCCATATCACATTCTTGGCAACCATTGGGTTGCATTGGAGATCAACCTCCTCCATTGGTGCATTTATGTATGTGATTGTCAACCCGGTCTGCTCACCGATGCCAAACTGCTTGATTTGTTAAAGCCTCTTTCTTGTATGTTGCCTCATGTGTTGAGGCTTCATGGGAAGCATTCAAGGCTCGGTGATAATTTGACAAAGTAGTTCAAGGTTGCAAGGAAAGCAAACTGTCCAATAAATATAGATGGGTATGTATACATTTTCTATCAATTTACCTATATCAATTTATTTATACATTCATTATGTTTTCAAATTTAAATATTGTTATATTTTAGGGGAAGTTGTGGAATTTTCACAGTCAAGTACATCCAGTACTTGTCATCTGGCCGTGATGATTTATCGATGATCAATGACGATTATGTTGCTGCCTACAGAGAATAGCTTGCCAATGTACTTTTTTTTAAGGGATTGGTATAAGCCTTATGAGATGCAGTAAGTTGGATTGATGTAGTCACATTCTGAATCTGTTGGGTTTTGTTGTATATTTTGATGATTGATGTAGTCACATTCTCAATTTGTTGGGTTTTGTTGTATATTTTGATGTAGTCACATTCTGATTTCTCAACATTTGAATGATTTATGAATATTTACTTATGAACTAGTTATGTCTTGCTTATAAATGTAGTGAACTAGTTATGTTTTGCTTTTAAAACTAGTTATGTCTTAATTTTTGGACATCTACGTTTTGTTATCAAACTTGAGTAACATTTTATAAGATTGGGTAAAAAAGTTGGGTGTCAAAGTTCTTAAGGTTGGGTAATAAAGTTGGGTAATATAGTTGGGTAACAAAGTTCGGTAACAAAGTAGTCTATCACGGATGCTAAAAGTTCATAAAGTTGGGTAACAACGTTGGGTAACAAAGTAGGGTATCAAAGTTGCTAAAAGTTCATAAGTTTGGGTAACAACGTTGGATAATAACGTTTGGTAACAAATTGTGTTAACAGTTATTTACGTTGGGTAACAAAGTGGGTTACTATTTTTGACATTGGGTAACAAAGTACGGTATCAAAGTTGTGTAAAAGTTCATAAGGTTACCATTCATGAAGATTGTGTACTAAGTTTATGTAAAAGTTGGGTAACTGTTTTTAACTTTTATGTCATTGGGTAACAATAACTTGTGCTTTTGAATATAATCTATGCTTGTATATTATCATTATTACTCATGTAACACCCCAAATCCGCGGGACTCGGGATGCTACGGGCGAGACCTCACAATGGGTCCCGACCCTTAGCCTGACAACAATTTCACCGGAC
Organism: Fagopyrum tataricum; assembly: GCA_002319775.1. Lineage (NCBI taxonomy): Eukaryota > Viridiplantae > Streptophyta > Magnoliopsida > Caryophyllales > Polygonaceae > Fagopyrum > Fagopyrum tataricum. Next base: position 22,006,893 of record CM008282.1, read on the forward strand.
CTTTCCAACAAGGCACAAATAAAGGCAAAACTAAAAACCGTTTATAATGTATGCGAACCGAAAAGAAAGATACAAAGTGGAAACTCAGCCGAGTCCTCAAAACAACATAACTCCAAGAAGAAACCACAACCGTAACACATAAACCCACAACGAAACACAACCCAAAAACGTCCCTGTCATATAATGTACGGAGACCCCGGCTGTCCACTCCTCCGCCTCACTCGGCGACATCCCTTGTGAGAGCCTATTCTTTCGGACCGAGTTTTGGTCCTTAGCCGAGATTGGATTTGGCCGAGATTGGCCTTTCCGCACCCGCGGGCCTGACTGCCGCCCCTACGGGTTTCCGCCCCTGCGGCTCATGGAACCGCCCCTGCGGTTTCCGGCGGCTGCAGCCGGTTTTGTTGACTCCTTTGACCCGTGCTTTACCCTTTCCCTTACATCTTACCTTGCTGAGTAAGGGTTTCACTTCACTTCTCATTCCACTCCAGCCCTTATTACGTCCTTCTTGCTTCTTCATCCCTTCCCTTGATCTTGCTTGAGATTCTCTTGGAGTTTGCTTGAGTTGGTGTTATTGTTTGTTGTGTGTATGTTTGCTGAGCTTCAGAGGCCAGCTGAGAGTTTGTTCTGTACTTCCTTGGGTGATCACAACAGTGGAGGTGAGCTCCTTGCTTCTCCTTTCTTTCTTTCTTTCTTGTTCTTCCTTCCTTAGCTTAGGATTAGATGTATTGATCATAGATTAATGTTGGAATGTGTATGTATATGTATGTGTGTGATGTTGGATGAGAGAAGACATGATTTGATCACGTGAAGAGCCGAAGAGAAGCCGCGGGATCACGTTCTGCACTGTCGCCGCCCCCGCGCCTAGAAGCCGCCGCCCCTGCGGAAGCCGTGCCGCAGCGCCCGCGCCAGCGCCAACGTCTTGCCTGCGTTGCCTGCGTCCCGTGTCACCGCGCCTGCGGGTTGTCTACTCCGCTCCTACGTCCCTTGATCACGCAGGTGCGTCTTGTCCCGGGACTAACCATAGTTGGGTAGCTTCTTTCCTTTCCTTCCTAGTATGAGGGACTTAGTACCATGCTAGGTATCGGATGTTGATGAGTATGTTATAGATTTGCCGGTTACGGCTTTGAGGTTTACGAGTTGGATATGATCCTTATGGATCCCTTGGGTCTAGGTGTGACCCCTTCGTGTGATAGGAGTTTGATATATATATATATGTATGCTTTGTATAGGTCTTGTTGTCCTCCAGTTTGGAGTGGACCTGAGTGAGAGCTGATCGTAGTGATACGACTTCTGAGATTGAGGTAAGTCCATAGGACTTACTTAGCTGTCATCCTTATATTGGATGGTGCATGAGTGGTGTTTGTTATATGCTTTATAGCATGCGTTATGATGGTCACCGACCTATGTTATATTGACTGCCCATTGTAGTGGCCGTGATAACCTTTCTATTTCATCCCGTAGAGGAGTCTGGGAGGTTCTCTGTAGTCAGGCCAGATCTGGTATACGGGAAGGACCCTCACCACTCCCATAGGGTACACGGGAAGTGTGCTGATACTACTCCAGCTGGCTAGAGCACTCAGAGGCGGGGATTATATTCCTCGTGTCACATATCTTCATATACATCTATTTATACGATTGAGTGATTTAACTTATTAAAGATAATAAACCGGGTAAATGTGTGATATCATGATGAGGTGTTAATATTCTTGATATGTGTTTGTGATCTAGCATCTTCTTATATATGTGTATGGTTAGCTAACGGTTTTATACCGTGTTGTAGATCCTTTGCAAGTTAGGAGAGCTGCAGAGTGATCCAGAGGGGTGATCTGCTGAGGGTTCCGTACACTGGGCGTTATCGTGGGATTTTGGGTTATTGTTATTGTACGGATTTTTGTTTGACTTTGTACTCAACAGTACTCTGTATCATCCTTTTGATGTGTATATATATATATATATATCAGTTTTATGTTTTGTTTTAATCTATTGGTGCCTTGTTGTAAGATTCAGTGAACTTGTTGTCAGGCTAGGGTCAGGATCCATTGTGAGATCCTAACCTAGTAGCACCTCGAATCCTACGGATTTGGGGTGTTACAAAGTTGGTATTAGAGCCCAGATTGACAACAATGGCACTAGTAATCTGCAATAAAGTTCGAATAGATAAATAAACAAAACCCGAAAGGGGTCTGACTTTTCAAAAGATTTTGGTTTTGAAAGGAGTACAAATGTTTTGGGATATCGTGTACGTGATCCATCACCCCTCTGAAGATCTCGACAATATAGGTATATATATATATATATATTGATAGATACTATCTGAGGTGATGTTGTGATATATATATCTATACATATGGCATATATATAGCCTTCTGAGTTAGGTTACGTCCTCTGCAGATGGTTCAGACTAGAGCCTTAACTGCAGCTGGACGAGGTAGAGGTAGATCCCCTCTAGGTAGAGGACGGGGTAGGACTTCCGTTGTTGATCCACATGCAACGGAAGAGGTTCACGAGGATGTTGCTGAAAGTGTCGTTCCTGAGACTAGGAACGGTGTAGCTGGGAGACAAGGTCCACAACGAGTCCAGTCAAATGACTCGGATTATGTCTCCATGGGAGGACATGAGTTCCGTGAGTATATTCGGCGAGTGGAGGAGGCTGCCAGAGCAGGTAGACCTATCCCAGATCTGCCAGTACATGAGAGATCATCTGAGAGATCCCATGGGGTTACACAGGTGCTAGCTGTACCGGCACTTGCTGCTGAGATTGCTAGAGTTATAGAGGAGCATCGAGGGCCTCGACCAGACAGTTGGTTGAAGGCATTCCATCAGATAGGAGTACCCCCTTTCTCTGGGAAGGTGGGGTTAGAGGTGGAGCTCTGGATAGGACACGTAGACTCAGCTCTGGAGTCTATTAGGTGTCCGGCATACAGGCAGATAGAGTTGGTGCAGAGTCTGTTCAGGGACTTGGCACAACACTGGTGGAGATCAGTACGGGGTCAGGTTACCAGTTATGGGCATATGAGGCCCGAGTGCACGAGGCCATTAGTGACTTGCTACACCCGTGGTAGGCAAGGTCACAGAGCTATTTACTGCTGCCAGGGCGGAGCTTCATCTCAGTAGGGTTCTTCTCCTGCTAGTGTAGCGGGAGGTGGGCAGAGGCCACCTCAGCAGTAGCAGATTCAGGGACAACAGAGGGTCCCAGATCGCCCTACAACTCAGGGATCTGCTCCTGGGCCGAGTAGAGGCAGAGGTCATGGTGGGGGCACCACTGATACTAGAGGCCCACAGGGTCGTGTTTTTGAGTTGAGGAGTGTAGAGGAGCCAACTGCACCTACTGCTACAGGTACCATTGTGATTCATGGTTTACCTGTTAGAGTTTTATTTGATACTAGTGCTACGCACTCTTTTATTTCTGATGCCTGTGTAGAGCGTCTTGTGTTAGATACAGTTGAGGGGATGCCCTTTATTATAGGGTTACCTGATGGTGGTAGGGTCAGAGGTACCCGTGAGATTCACGGTTGTCCCATTTTTGTAGGGACCCGTGTGTTACTAGTTGACTTCTTTGTCATGCCATTAGAGCATGAAGAAGTCATTCTAGGTATGGACTGGATGGATAGACACTCTGCAGTTTTAGATGTAGGTAGGAGGACTGTTACCCTCTCTACCGAGTTAGGCCAGATAGAGGTTTTCCGAGGTTGAGACTTTGGAAAGACAGACACAATTATCAGCGCTATACGGGCAACTAGATTGATTGCATAGGGTTGTGATGCCTTCTGGTGTTATGCCATGAAGGAGGGGGAGAGTCCAGTTGTAGAGGACATCCCAGTTGTTTGTGAGTTCACAGATGTTTTTGCTGAGCCTTCCAGTTTGCCGCCTCAGAGGAGTGTGGATTTTGGGATTGAGTTAGAGCCTGGTATTAGACCGATCTCGAAGGCCCCATACAGGATGACGCCTGTTGATATGCTGGAACTGAAGAAGCAACTTGAGGAGCTAGCTGAGAAGGGCTTCATTCGCCCTAGCGTGTCCCCATGGGGAGCACCTGTCCTCTTCGTACGGAAGAAGGACGGATCACTGAGGTTATGTATAGATTACAGAGAGCTGAACAAGGTCACCATCAAGAACAAGTATCCACTGCCTCGCATTGATGATTTGTTAGATCAGCTACAGGGAGCGACTGTGTTCTCCAAGATTGATCTGCGTTCAGGATATTACCAGCTGAGGGTGAGACAACAGGATGTGCACAGGACAACATTCCGGACCAGATATGGCCACTACGAGTTTGTAGTGATGCCATTTGGGCTTACGAATGCCCCATCCGTCTCTATGGAGTTGATGAACAGTATCTTCATCGACTTCCTGGATCAGTTTTTGTTGGTTTTTATTGATGATATTCTGGTATACTCTCGCAGTGGGGAGGAGCATGCAGGACATCTGAGAACTGTATTGCAGGTTTTGCGGGATAGAGAACTTTATGCTAAGTTCTCTAAGTGTGAGTTCTGGATGCCAGAGGTAGCATTCCTGGGTCAAGTGGTTTCAGCTGAAGGGATCAAGGTGGATCCAGCGAAGATAGAGGCAATAGCAGCATGGACTACACCGATGAACGTCAAGGAAGTATGTAGTTCCTTGACCTAGCCGGTTATTACAGACGCTTTGTGGAGGAATTTTTTGTGATTGCCCGTCCACTGACAAGTTTGCCGAGGAAGACTACCAGATTTGTGTGGTCTGATCAGTGCATGCAGAGTTTTGAGGAGTTGAAGAGGCGTTGGACTTCTGCTCCTATTTTGGCACAGCCAGAGGGTACATCTGATTTTGTGGTTTACAGTGACGCATCCAAGCTCAGCTTAGGATGTATGTTGATGTAGCGAGACAGAGGATTTTACAGGAGGTTCACTGTACACCTTACTCTGTACATCCAAGTACGAGTAAGATGTATCAGATTTGAGACATCTATATTGGTGGGAGGGCTGAAGCCCGATGTGGCCAAANTTAGGATGTATGTTGATGTAGGAGACAGAGGATTTTACAGGAGGTTCACTGTACTACCTTACTCTGTACATCCAAGTACGAGTAAGATGTATCAAGATTTGAGACATCTATATTGGTGGGGAGGGCTGAAGCCCGATGTGGCCAAATTTGTGGCACAGTGTGCGACCTGCCAGCAGGTCAAGATAGAATATTGTAGACCTGGAGGTGAGCTCCATCCACTTCCTGTTCCACAGAGGAAGTGGGAGGACGTCACCATGGATTTTGTGACTGACTGAGGCTGAGCCGGAGTTTTGATGCTATCTGGGTTATTGTGGACAGATTGACGAAGACGGCACGTTTCATTCCTATTAGGGAGACGTGGCCAGTGAGTAGATTAGATGAGGAGTACACTAGGCAGATAGTGAGACTCCATGGTGTACCGAGGACGATCGTCTCAGACAGAGATGGACGATTTACATCGAGATTCTGGCAGCAGATTCAGACTGCTTTGGGGACGAGTTTGCACTTTACTACTGCGTTCCATCCTTAGACAGATGGTCAGTCTGAGAGGACCATTCAGACCTTGGAGGATATGCTGCGAGCTTGTGTGTTGGATTGGGGGCAAGTGTGGACAGATCATCTCCCACTTGTTGAGTACTCCTACAACAACAGCTGGCATGCATCTATTGGGATGGCCCCATATGAGGCACTATATGGACAGAGATGTCGTACCCCGTTATGCTGGGATGAGCAGAGCAATGTCAGTGGTTTGACACCTGATCAGATTCAGGATGATATGGCTCGAGTAGCATTGATTAGAGAGCGTATGCTGACTGCGCAGAGCCGTCAGAAGTCTTATGCTGATAGGAGGTGTAGACCTCTAGAGTTCAGAGTTGGAACCCATGTGTGGCTGAGAGTATCCCCGACATGAGGTGTTAGGCGTTTTGGCATTAAGGGGAAGTTGAGTCCCCGATATGTCGGACCGTTCGAGATTCTAGATCAGGTTGGGAGTGCAACTTACAGATTAGCCTTGCCTCCGATATTAGAGGGTGTTCACCCTATATTTCATGTGTGTCAGCTGAGGGAGTACATACCAGATCCGGGACACATCGTGAGTTATGATGATTTGGTGGTTAAGCCGGACCACACTTTTGTTGAGCACCCTATTGCAGTCCTAGAACATGTATGAGACGCCCGCGTTCGAAGGACATTCCTATGTTGAGGATACAGTGGTCGAGACGAGGACCGGATGAGGCTACATGGGAGACTGAGGATAGTATCCTGAGGAACTATCCAGAGTTCTATGCCGAGATAGGTGCACCAGTAGGATCACCGAGTAGATCTTAGTACTAGCTTGGTGAGTCTTATGTGATTACATGCTTATATGCTATGATGTGTTTATTTCATACTAGCTTTGATGTGATTATGATCTTATTAGATCTTGTTGTGCTAGTATGATTCTTGTTTATAGCTGGAGATGGTTCTTTCCTCCATGCTATTGTGATACGTTTAGGATTCAGCTGGAGATGGTTCTTTCCTCCGTGCTATTTTGATGGACATAGTAGTGCTGGAGATGTTCTTCCTCCATGCCTTCCTGTTATGGTTACGATACGGCTAGAGATGTGCTTCCTCTATGCCTTGTGATATGTTTATGGTTTGGCTAGAGATGGTTTTCCTCTAGGCCCTGGATAGTGTTTTGTTGCTAGAGTTGATGATTTCCTCCATGCTTATGTTTGAGGTTATAGAGAGAGTTATATCTCGGCTTATGAGTTCGAGTGGTTTCAGGAATTTGCAAGTTTCGGGACGAAACTTGTTTTTAGGGGGGTGAGATGTGAGAGCCTATTCTTTCGGACCGAGTTTTGGTCCTTAGCCGAGATTGGCTTTGGCCGAGATTGGCCTTTCCGCACCCGCGGGCCTGACTGCCGCCCCTGCGGGTTTCCGCCCCTACGGCTCATGGAACCGCCCCTGCGGTTTCCGGCGGCTGCAGCCGGTTTTGTTGACTCCTTTGACCCGTGCTTTACCCTTTCCCTTACATCTTACCTTGCTGAGCAAGGGTTTCACTTCACTTCTCATTCCACTCCAGCCCTTATTACGTCCTTCTTGCTTCTTCATCCCTTCCCTTGATCTTGCTTGAGATTCTCTTGGAGTTTGCTTGAGTTGGTGTTGTTGGTTGTTGTGTGTATGTTTGCTGAGCTTCAGAGGCCAGCTGAGAGTTTGTTCTGTACTTCCTTGGGTGATCACAGCAGTGGAGGTGAGCTTCTTGCTTCTCCTTCCTTCCTTTCTTTCTTGTTCTTCCTTCCTTAGCTTAGGATTAGATGTATTGATCATAGATTAATGTTGGAATGTGTATGTATATGTATGTGTGTGATGTTGGATGAGAGAAGACGTGATTTGATCACGTGAAGAGCCGAAGAGAAGCCGCGGGATCACTTTCTGCACTGTCGCCGCCTCCGCGCCTAGAAGCCGCCGCCCCTGCGGAAGCCGTGCCGCAGCGCCCGCGCCAGCGCCAGCGTCTTGCCTACGTTGCCTACGTCCCGTGTCACCGCGCCTGCGGCTGATCCCTGCCGTGCCTGCGGGTTGTCTACTCCGCTCCTACGTCCCTTGATCACGCAGGTGCGTCTTGTCCCGGGACTACCCATAGTTGGGTTGCTTCTTTCCTTTCCTTCCTAGTATGAGGGACTTAGTACCATGCTAGGTATCGGATGTTGATGAGTATGTTATAGATTTGCCGGTTACGGCTTTGAGGTTTACGAGTTGGATATGATCCTTATGGATCCCTTGGGTCTAGGTTTGACCCCTTCGTGTGAAAGGAGTTTGATATATATATATATATATATATATATATATATATATATATATATATATATATATATATATATATATATATATATGCCTTGTATAGGTCTAGTTGTCCTCCAGTTTGGAGTGGACCTGAGAGAGAGCTGATCGTAGTGATACGACTTCTGAGATTGAGGTAAGTCCATAGGACTTACTTAGCTGCCATCCTTATATTGGATGTGTGCATGAGTGGTGTTTGTTATATGCTTTATAGCATGCGTTATGATGGTCACCGACCTATGTTATATTGACCGCCCATTGTAGTGGCCGTGATAACCTTTCTATTTCATCCCGTAGAGGAGTCTGGGAGGTTCTCTGTAGTCAGGTCAGATCTGGTATACGGGAAGAACCCTCACCACTCCCATAGGGTACACGGGAGGTGTGCTGATACTACTCCAGCTGGCTAGAGCACTCAGAGGCGGGGATTATATTCATCGTGTCACATATCTTCATATACATCTATTTATACGATTGAGTGATTTAACTTATTAAAGATAATAAACCGGGTAAATGTGTGATATCATGATGAGGTGTTAATATTCTTGATATGTGTTTGTGCTCTAGCATCTTCTTATATATGTGTATGGTTAGCTAACGGTTTTATACCGTGTTGTAGATCCTTTGTAGGTTAAGAGAGCTGCAGAGTGATCTAGAGGGGTGATCTGTTGAGGGTTCCGTACACTGGGCGTTATCGTGGTATTTTGGGTTATTGTTATTGTACGGATTTCTGTTTGACTTTGTACTCAACAGTACTCTGTATCATCCTTTTGATGTGTATATATATATATATATATCAGTTTTATGTTTTGTTTTAATCTATTGGTGCCTTGTTGTAAGATTCAGTGAACTTGTTGTCAGGCTAGGGTCAGGATCCATTGTGAGATCCTAACCCAAGAGTACCTCGAGTCCTACGGATTTGGGGTGTTACATCCCTAACCTGCAAGTCATCTACACAAACGGTTTAAAACCGTTAGCTAATATACTAAGCATTAGAAAAGCGGTGAAGGCACAACCACATACATAGCACATAACATAAAACACACAAGTCCGGTTTATTATCTTTTTATTATTTAGTCATATCTCGTTCTAATTCAACTTAGGTTTGTGACACTAGAACCACCGTGGTCTCGCCTCGGTCCCCACTTACCGGCAGGAATGGTACGGATGCATCCGACCATCGAACCCGCCGGGCTAGTCGCCGAGAACCCCCTAACTTCACGCAGAGCTAGGCGAGGTGTCACCGCCCGTTATCATACACTTGGGCCAAATAACAAAAGGTTGGTGGTCCTATTTGCCGGTTTAGATGTTATACAAGAACATAAACACACACCACCAAACACACATCAATGCTAATACGTAAAATACGAGCTAAGTAAGTCCGGAGACTTACCTCGTCCCAATGCTAAATCACAAAACGCTCTCGCTTCCCTTGGGAAGAAGCACACAACCTGCTCACAACAAGATAACCATCAAAACCCGCTCAACTCAAGAAGTCTAACTACCACACAAATGATCTACGCAAGATCATTTGACTCTCATTCTAGGACCGCATCCTAGAATCTCTCACACTCACATCTCACTCAACGCATGAGGAGATCTCTCATTCTAGGACCACATCCTAGAATCTCTCATACTCACATCTCACTCAACGCATGAGGGGATATCTCAATAGCCTACTAACTCTCATATGATCATACTCAAAACCCAAGAACGAGTAAAAGCCTACTAGGTCTATCATGCTCATCACACTCTCCACACATGAAAGCCCACAACAGTTCATAATTCCACAAGATATTAATCCCCAACGAAAGAGGCACAAGCTAGCCTAGAAGATCCATCATGCTCACATGCTCATATCAAACAATTACATCGAGCCATAAGGGCTCCTAGGTTCACAACCACTAAGTGGCATTCTCAAGCTACTCTAGGCCATCCTAAGCATGCTACTACATGATTCAACAACAAATCTAAGGAATGAACGAAGGGGAAGGGAGGAAAGGAACATACTATCGAAGAAACGCAGCCGCGGAGTCAAGCTGGCGCCCCGGCGGAGCAGAAGCCGCCCCTACGGAAGGCTGGCGCCGCCCCTGCGGCCCTCTAGCGGAGCAGGAACCGCCCCTGCGGCGGTCAGGGCCGCCCCGCGGCTGTGGTCAGCCGCACCTGCGGCGGTCCGACGTCTGGAGCCCGGAGCCGCCCCTGCGGCGTGCCGAGCCGCCCCTGCAGCTGTGCTGGCCGCCCCTGCAGCCGTGCTGGCCGCACTTGCGACGGGCCGCTCCCGCGGTAGTGATGATCCGCCCCCGCGGTTATGCTGCAGAAGCTCGTTTTCTTCGTCTCGATCGTGAATCCTTGGCTCCAAAGTCCTTATTTCCTTGCTGGATCTTCTCCAAACACCCACCACTAGTCTTAGGCATCTCTCCTCGACCTAAACGAGCTAAGAACACAAGCATGCAAGGGACTTGAGTGAAAACCTCTCAAAGCTTCATCCATGGCCATGGATGAAGGAGGGAAGAAGAAAGAGGTGAGCAACCATGGAGAGGAAGAAAGGAAGGGAGGAAAGGGACTTACCACACCAAATCTATAGTTCTCCTACTGCAGTCCACACATGCAGCTCCTCAATCAACAATGGAAGAAGAGAAGAGAAGATGAGAGAAGAGAGGAGAAGAAAGTGATGGAGGAAATGACGTGAGAGGGGGTAAGGAGGAGAGAGAGAGACATAAGGCTGAAAAGTAGGTGTGAGGATCAAGGGGTTAGCTAACCACTTGTCCCTCACCACGGACCGAGGGGTCGGAAATGACCCCTTGTCATTTTAACCCGGAACGAAGGGTTGGAACGCGGAAAAAGAGGAAAACGACGAGTCGGCTCGGAATTTCCTAGGAATAAATCCCGGCACTCGGCATCTCGGGCCTACGGGATAAACTACAAGGCGCTTAAGTCCGGAATAAAATTTCGGGCGTTACAACTAACCCCCTAAAAACAAGTTTCGTCCCGAAACTTGTTAAATCCAACACTCTCGGACCAACACGCCTCGTAACAACGTGGAACTCATAAAACATACACTACCGGCTCTAATCCAAGTCTACGTATTGCATCACATCAAGACCTCGGAAGGTACTCATAACTCAAACAAAATCACATGACATATAAAGCAACCAAGGAAGATTTCGGGACTAACCCGACGGTCCTATCGATGTCACTATGTCTGCATAAAACTCGGGATAGTTCCTCCGGATACTATCCTCTGTCTCCCATGTAGCCTCATCGGCTCCTCGCCTCGACCATTGTATCCTCAACATCGGTATCTCCTTCGATCGAAGGCGCCTCGTACTCCGCTCTAAGACCGCTATCGGGTGCTCTGCAAAAGTATGGTCCGGCTCGACCACTAGGTCCTCGTGACTGATGATGTGTCTTGGGTCGTGTATGTACTCTCTAAGCTGAGAGACGTAAAATACCGGATATATACCCTCTAACCGAGGTGGCAATGCTAACCGGTATGCCACCTCACCAACTCTCTCCAAGGTCTCGAATGGACCGACATATTGGGGGCTTAACTTCCCCTTAATGCCGAATCCGCCTGACGCCCCGCGTCGGTGATACCCTGAACCACACCTGAGCTCCTACCCTGAACTCGAGAGGTCTACACCTCCTGTCCACATACGACCTCTGACGGCTCTGCGCGGTCAACATCCTCTCTCGGATCAAAGCAACTCTAGCCACGTCGTCCTGTACCTGATTTGGAGCTACAACGCTAAAACTCCCCCGCTCGTCCCAACATAAGGGAGTACGACATCTCCGTCCATACAATGCCTCATACGGTGCCATCCCGATTGGCGCGTGCCAGCACCTCGAGGTAAAACGCCCGTCCCTGTCCGAGATGATGGTCCTCGGTATTCCATGTAATCTCACAATCTAACAGTTGTGGGTATGTCCTCCCACTTCCACTGTGGCACGGGCGGTGGGTGAAGCTCTCCTCCGTCTCTAGTGCTCGATCTTGACCTGCTGGCAGGTCGCGCATTGGGCCACATATCTAGTTACATCGGGCTTGAGCCCGCCCCACCAATAAGATCTCCTAATATCCTGGTACACCTTACTCGTGCCTGGGTGCTCCGAGTAAGATGTGGAATGTGCCTCATGCAAAATCCGCTCCCTCAACTCCTGATCTGACAGTACACAAATACGTCCTTGGCGTCTCAATAGCCCGCCTGCTTCTGTGATAGGCTACGGTGCCTCTCCTCGGGACATCTTGTCCCGGATCCTCATCAAAATGGGACATCCCTCCTGCTTCTGCAGGATCTCTCCGGACAGGTCAGGTAATACCTCTATCTCGGACAAACAACAGTCCGTATCCGGGAACCGGATATCCAACTCCAACTCTATCAAATCCCTCTGCAACTGTGGCTGAACCGTAAGCCGAGCTATAGCCTCCTCTCGAGGTGTCCTCCTACTCAAAGCATCGGCGACTACGTTCGCCTTCCCCGGATGGTACAAAATCTCTAAGTCAAAATCCTTAATCAGCTCCAACCATCTCCTCTGGCGGTTATTCAACTCCCGCTGAGTGAATATATACTTCAGACTCTTATGGTCTGTGAAGATCTGGCACGTAGCCCCGTACAAGTAGTGTCGCCAGATCTTCAGGGTATGAATCATTGCCGCTAGCTCAAGATCATGGGTAGGGTAATTCTCCTCGTACGGCTTCAGCTGCCGAAAAGCGTACGCAATAACCCGACCCCTCTGCATCAAAACGCACCCCAATCCTAGCTTGGAGGTGTCCCTATACACTACAAAATCCTCTACGCCCTCAGGCTGGGCTAACACAGGAGCGGAGGTCAACCTCCTCTTCAGTTCCTCGAAGCTGTGCTGACAAGGCTCGGACCAGACGAACCTAGTAGACTTCCTCAGCAAGGAAGTGAGCGGTCGTGCAATCACGGAGAAATCCTCAACAAAACGGCGGTAGTATCCCGCTAAGCCCAAGAAACTGCGTACCTCCTTGACCGTCCTAGAGGCGGCCATGAGGAAACAGACTCTATCTTTGCCGGGTCGACCATGACACTCTCGGCGGAAACTATATGTCCCAAAATGCCACCTCAGACATCCAAAACTCACACTTAGAGAGCTTAGCGTAAAACTCTCTATCCTGGAGGACTCGAAGCACCGTCCTCAAGTGTCCCTCATGCTCCTCCCTACTCCGGGAGTAGACTAAGATGTCGTCTATAAACACTACCACGAACTGGTCCAAGGAGTCGATGAAGATGCCGTTCATCAACTCCATAAAGACGGCGGGTGCATTCGTGAACCCAAATGGCATCACGAGAACTCGTAATGGCCGTATCTCGTCCTGAACGCCGTCTTCGGCATGTCCTCCTCTCTTGATTGATACACTTGAAACGCCGGGTGAACACCCTCTACTCTCGGCGGCCATGCCAGCCGGTAAAACACTTTCTCAACTTGCACTAAGATCTCAAAAATGTCCGATGTATCGGAAACTCAACTTCCTTCTCAGGTCTTCCTCACTACCACATTTCCATTATGTTTCTTCTTTGCTTGTCTCTAACAAAGAAGATCGAACTTCCAATTTACCCCGTTGGCTTTGGTTCTTGTCAAACCAAACTTCGATGTTACGTTTCCTCAATTCTTGTTGCAAGTTCTAAGTAATGAAGGAAATACTTTGCTTCACACTACTTCTACTAACGAGAAATGTATTCTATAACTTTTACATCGTCTCTCAATACTCGATCAGGACCATGTCTTGAAGAATCACTTGTATATTTCAACCCGATCATACCTCGAGGCAATTTCCAAACAGTTGCATCTATGAATCTCCTCTTAACTCTCAACAACTCCATTGTCCATTTTCTTCCCACTCAATACTTCATCGTCATCCGGAGTAGGGTAGCCATAAGTGGTGTTACTTGGAGAATCTCTCCACAAATCCGGTAATGATCGGCGCATCCAAGAAACTTGTAACTTCTTTCACATCCTTCGGGGGTTGTCATCCCAAGACAACTGGTCATACCACTTCACTCTTCTTCGAGAGTAGACCAAGAATGTCTTACTCGGGGCATTAGTAAGCCCATATGGAATCACTACAACTCGTAGTGACCATGGTTTGTCCGGAATGCCGTGTTTGTATTATCCCAGTCTCGACTTCTCAATTGGTGACTATCAAACCTTAACTTGATCTTAGAAGAGACCACCGACCCTTGCAACCGGTCGAGTAGATCATCTGTATGTGGTAAGGGGGTACTTGTTCTTCCTTGTAATCTTGTTCGGCTCATTGTGATCGATGTACAAATGGAGATGACCGTCTCTCTTTCCGCAAACTGGTGTTCTCCATAACAACTTCAAATCAAGAGTTTAAGATATAATCTAACCTCTTGTTACCGTTCCTTTATGATTCCACAGCCTGGTTACTCTCCCCACACTCATCCATAGACCACCCGCACATGCGCGTTCTCGGTTGTCACCAATTAGTTGATAAATGACCTTCTCCTATGTCAATGACTTAACATTCTTCTATGCTTCCATGGTACCATTCTCATGAAGGCTACCCTCTTGGGGTACCTTAAACTCCGTTAACTCATTCTTCATTCCACGCTTCCTTTTCCTTCAGCGAGATAAATATACCCTTCTCGGCATTGTTGTGTCACATGACTCACCTTCATAGGCTTAACCGCGCTTCATGATATCTTGTAAGTGCGTCTTCCCAAAATGTCTAACGTTAGTTAGCATCCACGTGTTGCTCTCATCTTTTTAGGATCATCATTTATACACACTTCCTCCTTTTTGGCGTTTCTTCGCCTTATCGTCATAACGGAAACCGGTGAACTCTACGTGAATCCCCACCTTGCCATTCTTCTCATAACTCTCGTAAGCTTAACTTACGGTATCTTACATCTTTCACACTTGGTTCGATCACGTTTCTCATCTTGACTCCAAAGCTTAGGAGCGTTTAAGGGAAGCTTCACTTCTTGTGATGGAACACCGCCTTTAACCTTGTTAGAATGCACCCATCTCCTCCTCGATTCGCATCTTTAGTTGTCCACGCGTCTTCTTGAAGAACTTAAGTTTGCTATCTCCATTGTCCTTGTCGTACATAGTCCTCAAACACGGTAGCTTCAATGGATGCTCCCCTGGTCCTGGTAGATGGAGAACTCTGCGCCCCGGACCTCCCAACGGTCCTATCCCTAGCCTCGAGAACAATGCTCTCTGCGACGTCCTCTACGGGGACCTCGACTGCTGGTGCACCCACAACTGGCGGGTCCGCAATGGGGATACGTCCCCGACCTCTTCCACAAACATCCAAAGGTCATATATATATATATACCTACTTCTAATCCAAAGATCTATGTCGCCGAGGTTTGCGGAAGGAGTGGTGGTCCCCCGTACATTCTAACCCAAACCCGACTCATGCACATGATTTTGAAAACGAAAAGTCAGAACCCGTGTGGGTTCTGTTTATTCCTCATTCGGCCTTTAAAAAGATTGTGAGTGCCATTGTTGTAAGCTTAGGGCTCTGATACCACTTTTGTAACACCCCAAATCCGCGGGACTCGGGATGCTACGGGCGAGACCTCACAATGGGTCCCGACCCTTAGCCTGAAAACAATTTCACCGGACCTTTCCAACAAGGCACAAATAAAGGCAAAACTAAAAACCGTTTATAATGCATGCGAACCGAAAAGACAGATATAAAGTGGAAACTCAGCCGAGTCCTCAAAACAACATAACTTCAAGAAGAAACCACAACCGTACAACATAAACCCACAACGAAACACAACCCAAAAACGTCCCTGTCCTATAATGTACGGAGACCCCGGCTGTCCACTCCTCCGCCTCACTCGGCGGCATCCCTAACCTGCAAGTCATCTACACAAACGGTTTAAAACCGTTAGCTAATATTCTAAGCATTAGAAAAGCGGTGAGGGCACAACCACATACATAGCACATAACATAAAACACACAAGTCCGGTTTATTATCTTTTTATTATTAAGTCATATCTCGTTCTAATTCAACTTAGGTTTGTGACACGAGAACCACCGTGGTCTCGCCTCGGTCCCCACTTACCGGCAGGAATGGTACGGATGCATCCGACCATCGAACCCGCCGGGCTAGTCGCCGAGAACCCCCTAACTTCACGCAGAGCTAGGCGAGATGTCACCGCCCGTTATCATACACTTGGGCCAAATAACAAAAGGTTGGTGGTCCTATTTGCCGGTTTAGATGTTATACAAGAACATAAACACACACCACCAAACACACATCAATGCTAATACGTAAAATACGAGCTAAGTAAGTCCGGAGACTTACCTCGTCCCAATGCTAAATCACAAAACGCTCTAGCTTCCTTTGGGAAGAAGCACACAACCTGCTCACAACAAGATAACCATCAAAACCCGCTCAACTCAAGAAGTCTAGGACTTCCACACAAATGATCTACGCAAGATCATTTGACTCTCTTTCTAGGACCGCATCCTAGAATCTCTCACACTCACATCTCACTCAACGCATGAGGAGATCTCTCATTCTAGGACCACATCCTAGAATCTCTCATACTCACATCTCACTCAACGCATGAGGGGATATCTCAACAACCTACTAACTCTCATATGATCATACTCAAAACCCAAGAACGAGTAAAAGCCTACTAGGTCTATCATGCTCATCACACTCTCCACACATGAAAGCCCACAACAGTTCATAATTCCACAAAATATTAATCCTCAACCAAAGAGGCACAAGCTAGCCTAGAAGATCCATCATGCTCACATGCTCATATCCAACAATTACATCGAGCCTTAAGCTACTCTAGGCCATCCTAAGCATGCTACTACATGATTCAACAACAAATCTAAGGAATGAACGAAGGGGAAGGGAGGAAAGGAACCTACTGTCGAAGAAACGCAGCCGCGGAGTCAAGCTGGCGCCCCGGCGGAGCAGAAGCCGCCCCTGCGGCCCTCTGGCGGAGCAGGAGCCGCCCCTACGGCGGCAAGGCCGCCCCCGCGGCTGTGGTCAGCCGCACTTGTGGCGGTCCGGCGTCTGGAGCCCGGAGCCGCCCCTGCGGCGTGCCGAGCCACCCCTGCAGCTGTGTTGGCTGCCCCTGCGGCCGTGTTGGCCGCACTTGCGGCGGGCCGCTCCCGCGGTCGTGATGATCCGCCCCGCGGTTACGCTGCAGAAGCTCGTCTTCTTCGTCTCGATCGTGAATCCTTGGCTCCAAAGTCCTTCTTTCCTTGCTGGATCTTCTCCAAACACCCACCACTGGTCTTAGGGACCTCTCCTCGACCTAAACGAGCTAAGAACACAAGCATGCAAGGGACTTGAGTGAAAACCTCTCAAAGCTTCATCCATGGCCATGGATGAAGGAGGGAAGAAGAAAGAGGTGAGCAACCATGGAGAGGAAGGAAGGAAGGGAGGAAAGGGACTTACCACACCAGATCTGTAGTTCTCCTACTGTAGTCCACACATGCAGCTCCTCAATCAACAATGGAAGAAGAGAAGAGAAGATGAGAGAAGAGAGGAGAAGAAAGTGATGGAGGAAATGATGTGAGAGGGGGTAAGGCAGGAGAGAGAGAGAGACATAAGGCTGAAAAGGAGGTGTGGGATCAAGGGGTCAACTGACCTCTTGTCCCTCACCACGGACCGAGGGGTCGGAAATGACCCCTTGTCATTTTAACCCGGAACGAAGGGTCGGAACGCAGAAAAAGAGGAAAACGACGAGTTTGATCTAGTAGTTACATGCTTAAGTATTAAAAATATTATCAAAGTAACAATTTCACTTGTGTAACAATAATGTGCATTAAAAATCTGTAAAAACATACTCCGAAACTTCCTCAAAAGATCTGTAAAAACGAGTCCGTAATCCACTTCCTACTCATCTAAACATCTTACTTTGGTTGATTTGTACAAGTCTTTTTGTCCTGTCCAACTATACCACAACAACTACATTTCCTCTTGCGATCATTTTTCCATGAAGCTTTAATCCTAGCTTTTGGCATTCTTCCAGTCCTTTTATTCCTTTTAGGAGGTTCACATGCCAACATTGCAGTTTTCAAAGGAACATTCCATTCCGATTTGTTAGGTACATGATATATTGTTTCCACATACCCAACCTTCCAATTTTCACAAGTGTAATATTTTCCAATGAGGGAAGATGGGTTTTGGCTGCAGCTATGGCATGAATACACGGAATTTCTTCAATGTCGAACTCGTGGCATGTACAACATCGTAATTCCAAACAAACTATTTCACGTTCTTCTCCCTTTCGTATTTCAAACTACAATATATTCGCATCCATCACGTAAACAAAGTAGTCTGAACACTCTACAAACCTCTTTTGGATTTTTTCTTCAATATTTGGAGGAGCTAAATCTACCCAAGCATTAGATTTCTGACGACGCTCTGCAAACCATCTACACATGAACTGTCTAATCTCATCCAACAATGCTAAAATTGGATACTCCCTTCCATCCTTCATAACTTTATTCACACTTTCAGCATTGTTACTGGTCATAATGTTGTAACTTTTAGCCGGAGAGAATGCAAGCGCCCATGTTGAGATGTCAATCTCTTGAAGTAACTCTCCAACCCTTGGTTTTTCCTGTCAAATACCCAATGAACTAGGTGAATCAAGAAATATAACTTAAATTAAAATACATATAGAAATTGATTGTTCATATAAATGAAACTTACTATTGTTATATTATTAAGTAGTTCCATGCACTTCACCTTTTTATAACTCTTTGCAGCATCTATGAACATTCTCAAGACTTTGTTTGATGTTGTCCTCTTTCTAAGATTCCCTTTAATATGCCAAATACAAAATCCATGGAATGCTCTTTCATAGTGGGTTGCAATACCTTTTTTTTATAGAATTATGTCTATCAGAAATAAACACTTGTTCAATGTTGTCCGGTATGATCTGCTTCATGTTTCTGAAAAAGTATTCCCACGAGGCATCATTTTCCCCATCAACGATCGCAAATTCAATCGGGTATATTTGTTGATTTGCATCTTGTGCACATGCAAATAGCAACACTCCTCCATACTTTCCTTTCTAATGAGTACCGTCTACTGTAATCACCTATATTTAGTTTGTCATTTGTTATACTTTTAACAACAATGCTAAATATAAGATACCCAACATATTATATGAACGAACAATTGAAGGACATTTCTTACCTTTCGCATTGCTTGATATCCTCTAATAGACTGCCCAAAGACCATAAATAAATATTTGAATAGGTTATTATCATCACGTTCCAAATGAACAACGGTTCTTGGGTTGGAATACATCAACATGTATAAGTAAGACGGCATTCCCTTGTAATTATCCTCTGACGTTCCTCTTATCATGTCTTTGACAACTTCTTGTGCTTTCCAACACTTCTAGTAGCTAGCATTAACATGGTGTAGACTTTTCATAATAGTGATAATTTGATTGACTGAAGGTAATGTATTTGTATTACCGTTCCTATAAAATACATACATATTAACATGATATAACATAGTATAACAAGTTGGGTAACAGGAATGTGTAACACAATTATATTTAAATGTATTGTGTATTAAGGTTTGGTAACATTCATACGTATCAGTATTAAGGTTGGGTAACATTCATACGTATCAGTATTAAGGTTGGGTAACAACATTATTTGGTATGAAAAGATTAATTCGAACTACTTGGGTAACAATCTTGTGTATTAACCTATTGGGTAAGATTATTGAATACAAACTATTTGAGTATTAACCTATTTGGTAACAAGTTTTGGTATTAATATATCAATGTCTTTGGTAATAGTCTTGCATATAACATAACTTTGTATTCAAACATATGGTTACAAAATTAAGTGTTGACATAAGATGAAGGTTGGGTATTACTTACATTGCTTTCACCTTTTTAGCTATGACATAAAATGAAGGATTCCTCTTGTTTTTCATCCTCAAGTGCATTAAACAAGTGTGTGTTTTTTCAAACATTGTTGTGATAAAGGTTGATGATTTGCCTTGCATTGTGAAACGCACCCTCCATTTGCACTCTTTGTCAATACACCTTGCTGTTACGGACCTCTTTCTTGATTTCACTATTCTGTATTGAGAACATTCCACTATTGCATTTAAACACAATGAGTTCTTCACTTCTGTTTTGTTCTTGTAAGTTTTGCCTTTCATAATTTCTCAATCTTTTGTTACCCAATCTTCTGTTACCCGATCTTTTGTTACCCAATCTTCTGTTACTTGATCTTTTGTAACCCAATCTTCTGTTTGAGGCTCTACATCCATTGTTTGTGATACAAGTGCCAAAAGTTCCTTAATTGGCTCTTCCACAATTTCATCTTCCACAATTTCATTACCCAAATAATATCCAACTTCAACTGTTTTGATACACAACGGAATACTCCAAGAAAACTTTTCCATTTTATTAATTTCCACAAAAGCTTCAAAATCCTCTAATGTAGTAACATCAAATGGGTGGAGTGAGCAATTGAAAGGATTCTTGTACGATAACTCAACTTCAAAGGTTGACGTACATATTTTGAACCGTGAGACAATTAAAGTCTTTAGATCATCAAATGAAATTCCTTCTTCAACAATCAATGGCTTACTTGAGATATTTCCAACAAAATTCCATTCTTCATCCTCAACTACCCAATTGCCTCCAAAATATGCCGTAACGTATAGAAACGTCATTCCTGTATAACAAATTTTCATTATATATTCATGTACAGTAACTATGATATATAAAATATAAGGTGTTACCCAATTGCCTCCAAATTTTGCTTCATTTGTTACCCAACTATCCTCAACAATAGATTACACATCTTATTACCCAAAATTTCCTTCATTTTTATCCTCAACAACAGCTTACACATCTTAATACCATAATTTAGCTTCATTTGTTACCCAACTATCCTCAGCAACACTTTACACATCTTAATACCATAATTTAGCTTCATTTGTTACCCAACTATACTCAGCAACACTCTACACATCTTAATACCATAATTTAGCTTCATTTGTTACCCAACTATACTCAGCAACACTTTACATATATTAATACCATAATTTAGCTTCATTTGTTACCCAACTATACTCAACAACACTTTACACATAATAATATCATAATTCAGCATCATTTGTTACCCAACTATACTCAACAACACTTTACACATCTTAATACCATAATTCAGCATCATTTGTTACCCAACTATACTCAACAACACTTTACACATATTAATACCATAATTCAGCATCATTTGTTACCCAACTATACTCAACAATACTTTACACATCTTAATACCATAATTCAGCATCATTTGTTACCCAACTATACTCAACAACACTTTGCACATCTTAATACCATAATTTTGCTCTGTTACAAACGAAAGTGAAGTATTGAGGTAAAAGGAAGACAATCTCAACCACATTCAACCAAAATTATAACATAAATCATTCAAATTCTCATACCTGACTAAATGAAGGAGAACGATTGTCTTGAAGAATGTCGTTGGAGTGTAAGATCGATTTCGGATTATCCAAATTCTGCTCTTCCGATTAGTACTGTTTGAAAATGGTGTAAGATCGTTGATGAATTTGTCTAGAATCGTGGAAGAATTTGAGTTGATTGATGGAGCATGTAAGGATATGAAGAGATCTGTGTTGAATTTGATGAAGAATATGATGAATTAGGTATGGACACGAAAATCGTTGAAGGTTTTGTCGTCGGGATGAAGGATGAGAGAGACGGCTGTTGGCAATGAGACAATGAATGAAAAAAGAGACCCAAATTTTAACCTAGTCCTTATATAGGTGCATATTTACTTATTTAATATATTTAGCCTATACACTTTATTTCTATCCTAAAAAACCTACATACTTCCCAATTTCACCCAATATATTTTGTACTTTATCATATTTAAAATAACTTGCAAGTGAATTTTATACTTTTAATATGAATTTGATAGTTTTTACAAAATAAAAATAATATGTTGTGAATTTGATAGTTTTAACAAGATATAAAAACTAGTTGAAACATTCATTCTATTTCACATAAATTTTTGAAGCATTACATAATCCACCGATACATAGACATATCCATTTTCATAATAAGAAAAAAATAGCTTATAATAATTTCAATTGATACAAAAACATTCAATCGAGGTCTATCAAATTTGTCTTGTTCGGTGGACACTCAATTCGTTGAAAGTGATCATGTGCATTGAAGGTGATCATGTGCACATATACTCACAATGAAAGGTGTGTTTCATCCTTCCACACTGGGGTCATGATGCCTCGTCCATCAAATCGGAAGAGGGGTAAATGTGAATTTCGTGAGAGCCAAACCTACAAGGTTAGTTACACCGCAATTAAAGAGTTTGTATAAAAAAGGAAAATAAAAACTATGGTTCGACTACATTTAAACCCATTGGTACAAAATGTGTCCCCTTCCCACACCAATGCCATCGCACGGATTTCAGTCGGTGGTTCTTGGTTCTCAACAATGGTGATCATTGATAAGCAAGTCTCCGACGTCCTGTCAACGTAAACCACGACACATTGATAATATGGTGCCACTGCGAGACTAGCGATAGGGACCTCTATTCAATGTTAGTCCGTACACGGTTCAAAGTGTGGTTAACATACGTCGTTAATGACTATGTCAATTGGCTTGGAAAAAGGGGAGGAGTAACAAGAAAGCGGTGCAAGAAATAAGTTGACATGAAAAAACAAGTTAAAATAGACACACTTACCTTTTCATGCAACTCCTTCGTTAAGTTCAACTCAGAAACCATCTCCTTTTGTATGATCAAATAATCGTCTAACGAATAGCCCAAAACCACAACGAGGGATCTATATCCACAATGACCATCCCCCAAGACTTACATAGCCAAAAACTATGTAAGGTTCCATGAACTTATGGATGTCACCTATAAGAAATAAGTATACAAGGAAACAAATGAAGTATAAGATCAAACAAATTGTATTGTATAAGAATAAAAAAAGATCTAACCTACAGAAAACCGATACACATTTGGACAACCATGCCTTTAAAATGTTTTTTATTCTACACGGTTTACTACATGGAGTTAATTTATCTTCTTCTTCTTCCTCGTCATCCTCAAATTCAACCTTGACCTTTACCTCTTTTTCTTTAGGGGGAAAACCTCGTTGTTTCCGAGTGGCATGCTCGAACGAGCTTGACACTCTCTTTGTTGAACGAGATCCATAAGATCTTCCTTTCGTTCTTACAACAATTTTTGTTGTTGTTGAGATTGGTCCTCTTGGTGATGGTTGAGATCCTTGCATACTAGATTCAAGAGTGAATTTCCGAGTGGCATGCTCGAACAACCAATTGAGCTTCTGTAAATTTTATTCACTCTCTCTCTCGGTCTCTCTCCAAGGAAGACACACAAACATGTGCAAAAGAACTATGTACTCAAATTCGGAATTGGTGAAATACAATAGGTCCGAAATTCCTCTTAATTAGAAGAATGAACTGAAATTTTTTTTCTATAAGCCTTCTCTAATCGGAGTTAAAATAAAGATAAGATTTAAGATAAAATTTATCTTTAAGTTAAGTCTTCTTTAATCGTACCTAAAATAACATAAAACTTGGGTTGAAAAGCTTACAAAAAGACTTAATAACTTAAAACATACCCATAACTTAAGGTATTTATTATGGATTGAAAAATAAGATCTAACTAAATCCTCCACTAACATGAAAAACGTTTGACATGTCTTCCTTATACACATACACGCATCTCCTTCCGGTTGAATGTGCATCACTATCTTCATGCTACCTTCCAATGCTTTCACCTTAGTTAAGCAATTCTCTACCTCATGCATATCTCCTCTTAGTTGATTTCTTGTCCTCTTAGCTTGAGCACTTGAGATTGGTCTTCTTGGTGATGGTTGGGATTATCCCTCATCACAGATCATTTGCAATCTTTATTTTTAGGTAAAATTTACAGCCTTCTCTTTGAATGCATCCATGTCCTCATGCTTTATCAATTGGTTGTTCTGCCCACACACAACTGTTTGTATGAATTTGATTGTCCATACTCCATAGTTTCTCCTATTAAGAATAAGAGAAATAATGTGCTTGTATTTGTATATATACAATATTTACATAATATAAATTATTTTTTGACTCTTACTCGTCATGTGGTGATCCACACATTTGATAAACTGCCATTTGTTTATCCAGATTTTCGGAGAACTCGGTGAACTTGTATGAATATTTTAGCACTTTGGGCAGTTCCATTCAAATTGGCAATAACAACTCCTTGAGTTTTTTCTCGTTCACAAAATTCTCATGTAGTCATATACTTTCACCACCCATTCTTCTAGATTTATATATAATGCAAGCTAGTGTTGGTTGTCTATGTTGAATGGTGAATATAATATTGTTTGCTCACATCCATGCATGGTTTTCCATAGTTGGATGGAACAACCCCCCCTCCCAAACAAATATATATATATATTTGCTAGTTCTGATGCAGATTCTAGGTCAGCTACACTTGGATCTTCTAGTTGAATGCACTTAATCATATTGTAATAGATGGAACCGAGCACTATAATTTCAATGTATACAGATTGATATTGGTATATTCTTTTTTCTAAACTGTTTTACTGCCTCATCAACTTTTTGTTAGAAAATAACATGGAAATATTGTACTAAATAAGAAGTATATATGTTGATTGTTTGTTTATGGTATTATCAATACATTTGGTGTCAACAACAACATGATAACATGTTTTCATTCTATCATTTTAGATGTCTTTTTATGTATTTTTCTTAGTTTTGTATGAATCTACATTTGCATCTTAGCTTATGCTTTAAATGCAAAAGAATGTCTACTCCCGTTGTGTTTTATGTTTATAGGTGCTTTATGTCTCAAATGGAGCACACATGATTATCCCAAACAATCCCAAGAAACACTCATCAAAACATCATCATCATAATTGGAGCAAATAAGGAAAAGAACCAAGCATCAACATTTACAAGAAGCCAAAGGAGCAAAGAAACCCCAAGGAAGGAGCCTCGAGTGAAGATTCACTCGAGGTAAGAGGAAGTGCAAACCCGGAGTAAGAGGATATTTTGTCAACTAGGGTAGAGTGAAACCACATACCCGGAGTAAGAAGGAAGATCACTCGACCTAAGAAGACATGTCACTCGACTTAAGACGACATGTCACTTGACCTAAAACACTAGCAACGTAGCTGGAGTGAGCATCAAGCTCGACCTTAGTGTACCAAGTCCACTCTACCATGGTGCACAAGGAATCAACATACCTCGAGTTTAATGCCATCACTCGAGGTAAGAAGACTCAAAACCCGGACTAAGAAGAAACTCCACTCGAGCTACGTGTACTTGAGTAAGTCGGTGCAAGCACTCGGTCCTGGGGAGATTACCCACTCGATCTAATGCAACCAGAGCACTCGAGGTAGCCAACCGGTGTGGACCACTTGCCTAATTAACTTCATGTTACTTGATTAAAGATTCCTTTTGAAGGGGACCACGAATTTAGGCCTATATAGAACTTTTGGCAGATTGTAGAATACATTCTCACTTTTGTATGAAGGTTTGGGCGAAGGATTGAAGAAATAGAAGGGCTCTTGGTGTTCTTGCTTATTTCTCATCCTATATCTTATTCTCAACTTGTTTTAACCATGTTTTTAGACTGGTAAGTCCGATTTACCCGATTCTTTTTCCTACATTCCTTATTTCAAGTCTATTTTACAATCGTATAACTTGTTCTAGCTATTTATATGTTGAGATTTTCGACCATGTGTAACTAGTCCTCTTGCTAAGATTTGGGATAAAAATCGCAAATCATGCTAGAATAGTGTGTCTAATGTTATGTTCATGATTTGATGGAGAATCAAATTCATGTTTAGTATCTTATAGGAGACCGCAAGTTCATGTATGATTCATCTCATGTTTGGACTTATTTTGAAGGCAAAAACAAATGAACTCAATGGCCACCTCTAAGAGTGACACTTTTTTTTTCCGTTGCTGATACCGGCAAGACCTAGCCGTCGAATGCTAGAGTAGAGATAATTTAGATTGTTCTCATATCACAATGTATATTTCCAAGCAAGAATGGATGATTTTTGAATCATTCATCTAAGTTGAGACCTATAAGTAACACAAGGAGGATTGTGCAATGTTGTGATGCATATATATTGCCTGATTATAGCTGGGTAGGGCTGAAAGGATGGCCAACTTACTCGTCTTGTGAATGTCCAAACTATGGTTATGCTAGATGGTGCAAGCAAATAATAGCAAACACCATGTGATGCTTGAATTGTCTAATATAATCATAAGTTGTTGTCAAGCTTGATCAACTAGTGTGTAAATAGAAAACACCACGTGATACTCACTAGTTGACACAAGCCAAATGCCTTGACAAAGCATACCTTATACCCATGCTACGTACATTAGTATTTGTGACTCAACACTCTATTCATTGATTAAATACAACATGATTGAACATGCTTCTAGTTGTGGTTTGGTGGGATAGCCCCAATTCTAGTGTTTTCCTCATATTGATACTTGATCTTGTTACTTGAAACTTGTTACCCCAAACCCAAGCATCCGATCACTTGATCGCCACTTTTATTTCATTTTACACATTCAAGTACTTCTAGTTGAACTTAAGACAATAGTTGAGATACACATAGTCCCTTGGGATTCGACCTTGATGCTATAATAGTATACTCACATTGACACGGTCGAGAACTTTGCGGCAATATGTGGTTTTGATGTAGTAGCTTACCCCACATCTCCACGCGAGCACAATAATGGTGTTGCTTGTGTTGTCAACAACACCTCATTATGAGAAAGTGTTGTCATCAACACCCCCAAAGTAATAGGAAATAATGATATGGTGTTGTCAATAATACAAAACACCATGTTATTTGTGTTGTCAATAACACCCCAAGTACTAGAAAATAGAGTGATGGTGTTGTCAGCAACACTTCACGTAATATATATATAAAACAATGTCATAGTGTTCATAACAATAACACAAACTAGAAGACAACGTTGTATGTGATATCACAACTCTAAAAACACTATAAAACAAAGTTTATGGTGTGTCAATATCACATAACTCTACAAAAAACACAACAAAAGTGTTGTCAACAATTAATAAATTGAACAAATAAAACTTACGTCATCTCAAACTCATGTTTTCTTGGTCACCACAACTTTAATTAAAAATAAAATAATATTAGAAAATAGTAAATATTGAAAGAAAAACAAAGAAAAACACACAAAAATCTAGATGCATTTATGTTTTGCTATCAACAATCAAACATCAAAACACACAAATAGTGTGTTTAGGTCTTGTCAACATCACAAGACCCAACTAAGGTATTTTTGTTCTGTAAAAAAACACTACAAACACCAAAGTAATGGTGATTTGCAATCAATAACACCTAAAACACCAATGGAAATATGTTTGTGTTATTTACAACATCATAAACATCAAAACATTGATTTTGTTGTCAACAATACCCAAAACACCAAAATAAGGTGTTTTGGTAATGTTAACAACATCATCTCACCCATATAATGTGTTTTGATATTGTCAACAATACCAAAACAATAAAATAAGGTGTTGTCAACAATCCCACAATAAAAAAACAATCCCACAATAAAGGTGTTAGCGCTGTCAACAACACCAAAAAGACCAAAATAACTAATGTTGATTTTATCAATAATGTCGGAGCATAAAAGTGTTTAAATGCTATCAACACTAGAATTAAAAAATGTGTTTAAGTGATGTTAACTACATAACACCAACACAAGGTATGCTTGTATTGCCGACCATACAATAAACACCCAAATAGGGTGTGTTGGTGTTGTTAACAGCACAATAGCACCAAAATAAGTGGTGTTGGCGTTGTCAATAACACTAGAACCAACAACACCACAACACCAAAATAGAGTGTTTAGGTGTTGTCAACACAATACAACACAACACCAAAATTAGAGTGTTTAGGTGTTGTCAACACAACACAACACCAAAATAAAATGTGTTTGCATTGTCAATAACACAACAAACACCAAAACAAGGCAACAACACCACAAACATCAAAACACGGGTGTTGGTTTTGTCAACAACATCAAAAACACAAATAAGGGTAGGGTTGTAATATGAGACGAGCAGCTCAGGCTCGGCTCAGCTCGGATCGCCAAAAGCTCGTATTCGGCTCGTTTATATTACAAAACGAGCCGAATACGAGCCTGAGCCAAATACGAGCCGCTCGTCAAGGCTCGTCAAAGATTAAAAAAATAGGGTTTGGGCTTGGAGACTAGAGAGTTGAACCGATAGATATTGTCCTCTTACTTTTTCTATCCTAGGTCATTCCCATTCATACCACAGCCGATGGCGACTCAACGAGGCGACTAACGAAATAACACTGAAGAGGCTTCGATGGGCGACGACGACGGCTTATTCCGACGGCGAAGGTGTTGAGTGTCTTCTTTTCGTCGGCGGCTATCAAAGATTGAAGGGTTGAAGACCATAAGGATGTCGACAGACTCGGTCTCTTCATCCTCTTCTTTCCGGCGGCGACATACTCGATCTCAGTCAAATTATCATGTTCCCTTCAACTCTTCAGCCTCTTCTTTGAGTTATTTCACTCGAGTACTCGATGGCGACGACCATAAGGTGTTGCATTTCTTGTGAGGTTCTCTTCTACATTCTACTCCACCAGATCTATTCAACCCGTTCAGCAGATTCACTAGGATTTGTGCTCAATGTTCACTGCTCAAGTGCTCAACAACTCAAGCCGTGAGTTCTTCTTTCACTGCTCTAGTGTAGTAGTGCTCAACAACTTAGTTGTTTGACATTCAAGAATCAACAGCTCAGTCGGAATTTGTAATTAAGATACATATTCAGTAGGGTGGAGATACATTTTCAATAGTGCTCAACAACTTAGTTTCATTATTCTCATTTATTTCAAGTGCTCAACAACTCAGTTTCGTTATACTGATTCAACAACTTAGTTTCATTATTCTCACTTATTTCAAGTGCTCAACAACTCAGTTTCGTTATACTGATTTGATTCAATTGCATAGTTTCATTGTTATACTCAATTGCATAGTTTCATTGGTTCAATTGAATCAATTTCATCATTTTGATTAGATTCAATTGCAGCTTCATGTATGTTTGGTTTTCATTATTTGACTGTTAGTGTGTGGTATTGTGTTCAACAAACGCTTCTAGTCTCAAACGAGCCGAACGAGCTCAGACGAGCCCGAGCCCGAACAAGCTTCCACGAGCTTGAGCTCGGCTTGTATAAAAAACGAGCTAAACGAGCCCGAACCCGAGCTTTAAAAATAGCTCGCGAGCCAAGCTCGAGCTTGATCCAAGGCTCGTATAATTTTTTAGGCTCGGCTCGTTTAGAAAAGAGCCGAGCCTGAACACCTAGGTCGGCTCAAGCGGCTCGTATTACACCCCTAAATAGGGGTATCGGTGTTGTCTACAACATAAGAACAACAAAATAATATGTTTAGGTGTTGTAAACAACAAGTTATGATGATTAGGTGTTGTCAACAACACACATATAAGAATAACCATAAAATAATGTTATAGGTTTGTAAGCACAATAACTTAACCACTATCAACAACATAAAACACATTCAACAGTGAAGAATTAATCTTTAGAAACTCAATCATTCAACAATGAAAAATCATTTAACTATTATCAATAACATAAAACACACACAACAATGAAGAATCTTTAGAAACTCAATCATTCAATAATGGAGAATCAATCAACAATTGTCACCAACATAAAACACACTCAACAATAAAGATAATTCAACTACTATCACCAACAAAAAAGACACTCAACAATGGAGAATCATTAGAAATTCGATTTAAAAAAAACATTACCAAAATCAATGATTATATGACTTTTAACAACACAAAACATATTTAATACAATTTAATATACATAAAGGATGAACAAAAACTTAAATAACAAGTTCAAACCCTAAATTGAAAGGTTTTATAGGTTCAAAATCTGATTCGTTCTCCATTCTTCATGATACTTTTTGTTTGAAACGATGAACCCTATTTTGTATAATTAAATCGACTTGAATGTTGTTGAATGAACTTGGACAAGTAAAATCTCTTGACTTTAGAAAAGGTTAAATGAATTTGAAGTGTTGAATGGTGTAGGAAAGGGAGTATTGTTCTCTTAGTCTTGAAGAGGAAAGAAGAAATTATATATTTATGTTATATAGTAATTAAATTTGCAATGTTAAAAACTTAATGTTTATTTTTATAATTTTATAATCCCTCTAAATCCCAATATTTGACATTGGAACCTCAAGAATTTGGTTCACAGCATGTCACATTACAAGTTATTAATGCTTAAACTTTCTCCAACAAAAATTTAGCTAATTTTTCATTTATAATTTGTATTTTTAAAATACTATTTCCTATATTTTCATATAACTTTCAATATACTATCATTGCTGCTACACAAACTCTTTAAATTATAGTGCATAAATAAATATTATATCTTTTAATTTTAACTTTCTTAATTAAATTATAGTACATAAATAAATACTATACCTTCTAATTTTAACTTTCTTAATTATTTAATGTGAGAACCGGAAAGAGTACTTCTTTCTAATGGTTAGTCAAAGTTTCCGCCGTGCAATATAGAGCGTTATCTTGATCACAAGGGTTGACATTATGATGAATCAATGTAATTACCTTTGCTAATATATACAATTATCATAAACTTTAGAATAAAAATCAAGAATTACATCACTCTAATCTGCTAAAAGGGTCGCTCTTCTATCCTCCATTTATGAATCATGGTCGAGTCGAGTGCCCTTAGATGCTTTAGTGTTAGACCAGGGACTCTTAGCACTGGTTTTTCAAGTAAGAAGATGGCGACGAAAAAGTGCACATTGAGATTGAACATTACGAAAAACACCAGCGCCTCTCTTCCACTGGCCTTTTTAGAATGCTTGTGATTGAACACCAACAATCTCACTGCAAAACAAAACAAAACAAAACATCTTCAGTTACGAACGCTGCAGCTAAGATGACAAGAGCACCATCAAATAGGATTAGTGGTGTGTTTGGATCGCAGGTGATTATCTTACAAATCTTTTAATCGTCAAAAGCATTGAGCACAACATTACCTTGCACATGATTTAGAATCGCCTATATTAGGCTTGGCTGTTCAGCTGGGAGACTATCACTTATCTGAACATCTACCTGCAAATTAATCAACTCATGAGAATTCCTTCTCCACTAGACATTATAACAAGGCATCACTTCTCACCTCTGTAAGTACATTCTTTTAAGGTATGAACCTATTGCATACAATCAGATCTCTCAGGATCAGAAAACTCTGTCATTTATGCCAATGGCATTTAAGGAGTAAGGACAGCAGATGTCGACATTAGAAGCCCAGAGATGCTCTTCTCACAATCTGTCCTAAACTATTACGTTCAGCATTTTGAGCTTCAAAGAGCAGAAGGTTAAACAGAAGAAGCCTGATACTCTCCCATCACATGGTAGAAATGATCACCTCTCTTTAGACTAACTAGCTTTTGGATGTTTTTTTAGTGTTCACCCAAGTCAAATCCTGCAAGAGCCATAACATCATCATCATCATATTGCAATAAAACAAGGAAATGGTAGATGGAAAGAACAGCTGACTTAAATATAACAGAATAACAGATCTTATACACTAAGCCCCCGTTTGGTTGTAACTCCGGAAAAGGAAACGGAATGGAAATGTATCTAGTCCATATATATACCCTTGTTCATGAAGTTTTTTGCAATCATTCCTTGAAGTTCTATGCAAAATGTACTTGTTCCCCCCATTTTGTTTCTTGTAGGGTACTAAAACTAATTCAAGTTCTACTACATTGCTTGAAACAACTAGGAAAGATTCCAAAAAACTTCATAAACAAGGGTACACATATGGACTAGATCTGTTTCCATTCTGTTTCCGTTTCTGGAGTTGAAACTAAACAGGCCCTATAAAGTTCTAGAGAAACATTGATGGTCAACTGAAAGTAGTCTCAGATCTCAATGTCCAGCAAACACTAGCTTTGAGTTTGACCACACTACA
Source organism: Fagopyrum tataricum (assembly GCA_002319775.1). Taxonomy (NCBI): domain Eukaryota; kingdom Viridiplantae; phylum Streptophyta; class Magnoliopsida; order Caryophyllales; family Polygonaceae; genus Fagopyrum; species Fagopyrum tataricum. Next base: position 22,038,805 of record CM008282.1, read on the forward strand.
CTAAATGATGATTAGTCCAATAAATATATTAGATTGGTAAAGATAATTAATAGTTTATTTGCATTTCAGTATCGATTATCACTGAATAGCCACTTTATTAGCACCCTTGAAAATTTATAGCAATGTGATTAAGCTTTAGGGTGGATGGATGTAGCTAACAAAACTTACAGATTAATTATATTATTATTTACCAAAAGATGAACAGAAGCATATATGGGCTGCAACTATGAATGGATTTGGAAGGTGACGAACCTTATGACATGCCATGTACGAAAGTTCAAGAGCCTCATCCCATCTATTGAGTTTAATAAGCTCCATTATGGGAATAAAAAAGACAAGTGAATCAAAAGTAATTCCCTGCCTTCCCAAGTCATCAAACAACTGGAACGCTTCATCAACCTTAGATGCAAGGCACAGACTCTTGATCAGCAAAGAATATGTCTCAGCTAGAGCAGGTGAATCGGAGAGGGGCAGGATCTCTCTGCACAGTTTTAAAGCTTGATCAAGTTTCCCAGCTTTGCAGAAGCTATCAATCAGAATTTGGTAAACTGGGGCTATCGGCACATTATCACTCTCACTCAAAACATCTATCAGATCAAGAGCGGTCAAGAAATTTCGGCTGAAGCCTTCAATGACCTTTTGATAGCTTGAAATATGCATTGGCCAGTACGTATGTTTCATTTCCTCCAATAGGCAGTAAGCATCATCTAAAAATCCAACATTACAACAATGTTTAATCAATACCCTGTAAGTCACATAATTAGGAGCACAACCTTTTTGGCTCATCTCACTGAAGAGCTCAAGGCATTTGTCAACTCTATTGGCTTTTCCAAAGCCATCGATAATTGCAGTATAAGTAACAACATTGGGTTGACAACCTTTCTCATCCATCATCAGCATAAGCTTGTATGCTTCATCCATCTTGCCAACTTTACACAGACCATCAATCATCTCTGTATATATAACAACATTTGGAGCACAAAAATCTTCCAACATTTTAGACAATACTTTTAAAGCAAGATCTAATCTCTTATCTTTAAACATCTTATCAATTAAAGATCCGTAAGTGTACTCAGTAGGACTGTATCCATGCTCAGACATTTTAGAGAAGACCTTTTGTGCTTCATCGAGCTTGCCTACCTTGCAAAGTCCATCGATAAGGGCATCATAAACGATTTGGTTAGGCTCAACACCATCTACCAGCATTGCATCTAGTAAGTCACCGGCCTCTTTTACTTTGTGTGATTTGCACAAACCATCAACAAGAGCTCCATATGTAAATACATTTGGTTGAGTCACACTTTTGTCATCACACATGAAGTATGTATCCACATTAGGCAAATTTTTTTGTCCATGCATCCAAGAGTAGATCTGGTATGCCTTTTCTGTATTCCCGGCTTTACAGAAACCATCAACCAGAGCAGTATATGTCACAACATTTGGTATGCATCCGTCCGATAACATTTTCTCGAAAAGCTCATTGGCACTATCTGTATTCCTCACTTTAAGATAAGCATGAATGAGTGACGTGTAGGTCACCACATTAGGTGAACAACCATCACGATCCATTTCATCAAACCACTTGTGCGCCTGTGTAATAAGACCAGCCTTACAGAAACCGTCAATTAGTATACTGTAAACATACACATCTGGAACAATGCCATTCCTTTTCATTTCTTCAAACAACATGAAAGCATTTTCAACCCGCGAACCATTACAAAGGAATTCAATCACCTTAGAGTATGTACTAGCATCCGGTACAAAGCCGTTACTTGTCATTTCATGAATAATCCTATAAGCCTTCTCAAATTTCCCAGACCCACAGAGGCATCTAGCAAAATTAGATAGATTGACTTTATTCAATACAAAGCCACCTTTGAGCATTTCACCATATGCTTTCTCTGCCAGCTCCAGTGCAGTTGAGCTAGGCAACTTTTCACTGCCACATATAGAACCGATGAGTATATTATAGACAACAAAACCTGGTTGGCAACCACAAGTTTGCATTTTCTTCAGAAGCTTATATGCATAAGAGAAGTCGCTTATTTTGCAATACGCATGAACAAGAGAATGAAATATCTTGTGATCAGGATAGCAACCTTCGGCCATCATCATAGTTAAAACCCTTTTACACCGCCCGAGTTGCCTTTTGTTCAGGCACCCACAAAGCAATGTCCTATAAGTCACCACATTAGGCATGGAAGAACCACACCTCATCCTGTTCAGCAAATCCACAGCTTCATCAAAAAGTGAAGCCTCACACAATCCCGATATCATTCTTGTGTAAAGTATGGTATCAGGTACAACCTCTTCCTTCTCAATGAAGTCAAGGGCTTCTCTCCACTTACCCACCTTGCAAAGAGAATACACAAACAAGCCCAATGTATCCAAATCCATCCTAAATCCGCTATCCACCATCTCTAAATGTATCAAAACGGCCGTATCCAACCTCCCAGCTTCCAAGAACACCCGAGCAAGCGCAAGATAGGTCAACTTCGACGGCTTGTATCCAAAACTCTTAAGCCTCCCGAGCTCCTCCAATGCCAGATTCCACCTCCCACTCTTACAACACTTTTGAACAACCACATTCATCAACCTACCTAACACCTCCCTATCATCATTACCGATCTCTCGAAGCAGATCATCCGGCAATCTATCACTCCAATCGCACCCAAGCAGTTTAATGAGCGCATCATAAACCGGCCTAGTGTGCGCATATCCGATTTGTCTAGCAGCCCAAATGAAGAACTGGACACCCAACCTAGGGTTTTTCACAAGACTTAATACATCAACCACAAGTGATTCACTCAACTTCTCCCTAAATTGCCTAAGGCGCTTCTCAGCATTGACGGATAACGCAGTCTCACCATCACTCGAGTTCAAAGAATCAACAATCAAGACGACGTCGTCAGAGAACTTACCGACGGGAGCACAAGAAGGGCGGAGGAAGACGAAGTCCTCAGGCGAGACAGGATCGTAATACGGTTCACCGGGGGCGATTAAGCCGTCTAGGGTTTCGGGAGAAGGGGTAGTGGAAGAGAAACTGTGGGATTGTAGGAAAGAGAAAATAGAGAGCTGAAGAATGGAAGTATTTGCAGTTGAGCGAGAGGGGATAAATGGTGAAGGAGGCTTAGAGGTAGAAAGGATCAGCCGGAGAAATCGACGGCTCATTCCCCCTGGAATTTGATGGAGAACGAAGACTCATTCCTTCAAGAGGATGGGTTTAGGAGGGGTTTATGCTTCAAGCCTTCAATGGCTGCTGTTTCAGTTCAGGGTAATAATGTAAAGGGGTTGGTATGTACCCGACCCGAATCCTTATTATTTAAATTTTACAAGGAAAAAAAAGTGCCACGTAGTTTAAGGACAAGTAAACTTAACGTTCTAATGAAAGAAAATTAGAAATTTTGAATTAAACTAGTCTAATTATCGTACCCTGAATGAAATTTGTTTAAATTAATATATTAAAGTTATGATCAATTTATAGAAATATAATCGTCAGAAAAACTTAACCATAAATATTTAAAAAATAATTAAGTGAGTAATATGATCGTTCATTTAACTATATATATATATATATATATATATAACAATATCAATTTTTTATAAGAAAATAGTAAACTACTGTAATGAATAGTTTAGTATTTTTTTATAAATATCATATATATTTATTAGTGGTAAATATATATTTATTAGTGGTAAATAGGGTATTAATGTGGTATCTATATAATATAATTATTCTATTTTCCATCTTTTGTACTTGACGTATTGTTTATTTTTATTTTTAAATCTTGTTTATTGCATATTTTGTGATGTGGGACCATCACTGACATATCCTATAAGTCTTCAAGGTCCTACAATGCAAGAAAACATTACTAGTTAAGGCAATTCAACAAGAAGCAATTGAGAGGCTTGTGAGGGCATCACAAGAAGCCAAGATCGAGCCCTTGTCACCTATGGCCACCCTAGTCCTACTCACCTCCAGTCCAGCCCATGCATACGTGATAGTCCGTCCATGCATACATATGATCACGTCCTTAGGATTGGAGAGATCATTTGACATCAAATATATTATTTTTGGTATCTTTTGATGCAAAGACATTTTATGCACATTGTATGCACATGTTATGCATCCTTTAATAGCTCTTGACAATTAAAGGTTGTATCTTCTGATTTTGTAATTAGTTTTTACAATTTCTTTTCTCTTTTTAGAAATGAAGGCTTTTAGACATATAAAAGTTTCCTTACCTTTATTTTCGTTAGTTAGGTTTTAGATTAAGACAATTGATATTGTATTTCTTTTTCACGTCAAAATCTAATCAAAAGAGAGCATTGATTGAAAATTGTTTTGTATTTGTCATAACTTGATTGAAACTTTGTTTGTGTCAATCTTCCAAGATTGGTGCTTCAAGTTCTTCACTTGTCTCCTCCTTGTGCTTGCTTCACCTTTGGAGCTTGTGTAAGGTTGTATTGTTGGTTGGGTTAAGGTAATACAAAGGTAAGGGTTTTGATGCCAAATGATCTCTCCAATTCTTCCTTTGGTGCTCCACCCATCGGCGCCAAAAGTTGTAGAACCCCCAGTAGAGACTTCTTCCTTATTTGCGATCGGGCCACCCGAGAATTAGGTATATTAACGTTTTACCTCTCAAACTTTATATTTACAGTTTTTAGTCATAGTTTATACTTTTGCAAATATGCCCTCAATTAGTTAATTACAGATTTTGGCCCAAAACTTCTATTTACGTTAATGGCCCATAGTTTCAATTTTTGCAAAAATGCCCATAATATATATATTTACAGATTTTGGATGAACTTTATAATTCCAGAATTGGTCAAACTTATTAGTTTTGAATATTTTGCCCCCAAAAATATGTTTACAAATTTTAGCCCTTTTAATTACGGGTTTTAGCCCATACTTATTTATATTGCGTTTTATGACCCAAGATTAACTTTTAGAGTTAAACTTGTCTAGTTGTGTTGGTTTAGGTTTGGAATACGTAAGGGAAGGGTCTAGCAAGTTGAAGTTTGACAACCGTCGAACTTCAACTTTCGTCTTTTGACGCTACGTAAGTGATCTTTAAACTCTTGAAAATGGATATTTGCATATTAATGTATGAGTGAGAATATTAGAACGTAATATGAATAGTTGGTATTCTAGGTATGTACTCGGTTGGATAACGGGTTAAGGACAAACTCTAAGAGAAGTACAACCCAAATACGAGTCGGGACTACGTAAGTCACTTTTGCACCTTTTAGATGGTGTTGCGATTTTAATATAGTATATATGTTGATTGTGTGATCTTGCTTTTTAGGTTGTTTGACGAAATAGATTGACGTTTAGGCTTCGAGCCATTGAGTGACCCTTTTCTAGGCAAGTACTTGTGAGCTTTTATATGAGCATGATTAAGTTTATGTCATTATGATATTTTATGCATGTTTTATTGCTTTCAAAAATGATTAGTTAATCTGGCATGATGGTGATATTATTTATATTTATATACTATATGATATTAAGGGTAAATGATATTTGGAGTTTATGAGGAATGTATAAATATTGTTTTTGGATTAAGATCATGATATGAGTGATGATTTAATTTTTTTAAAAAAACATTTGAGAGTAAGTGTCTTGATTTGTTAAGATTATAATATGAGTTGATAATTCGATGTTGAAAGCTTTCGTGATTTCGTGTTCTATTGGTTTGAGATTATTTAAAGAGTACTTGTTGAGTTATGTTGGAAGAAGAACCGGATATTGTTATTGAGAGTTGAGATGATTTGGTCTATGACCTTAACGGCATTTTGTCTTATTATGATTTGAAGAGATATTTGGTCTATGACCACGGCGGCATTTTGCCTTGTTACGACTTATTGAGATACGGGGTCTATGACCAGAACAATGATGAGCCGATATTTTGTTTTCATGATTTTAATGCTCATCGGTTAAGGCAGTCCATGTTTACTATTAGTACATGTGTTTGTGCAGGCCGATGTGGTTGTGTCTGACTTCAGTAGATGGCAGTGACTCACTTGATCCGTGACTCCGTGCTCATCCCATGGTTGGTTGAGGTTAGGAGGTACCTTCGTGTTCAACGTGGATTAGACATGTTTTAAAATAAATACAACACTTACGTTTTGAATATGATTTCTAAAGTAAAAATGCTCGAGCATGTTTTGATATTTGGATGATTCTTGTGATGATTTGAGGAAGGGGCAAGGATATACCTTGTTACCCCATTTCGGTTAATTGACCGTTGTATATGTTAACCGGTTATTTGAGATGATTGAGATTATATCGATTTTGAGTTTTGAGTTATTGGAATTGTGTTATGAGTTATGTGATTTGAATTATGAGTATGTTTGAGACTTTTATGGTTTTAAAACTCTTGTGAGTAATATGGATATGATTTGAGATGATATTGATTTTATTATGAGTTATTATTTGGATTACGAGTTCTTGAGATTATATTGTGATGCGCCCATGACCACCATGACCGTAGATGAGGAGGACAATGCTTTACGGGTTCGTTCCGATGGACCACTCATATGTTCCCGAGCCAAAGCCATCGCCCAAGCTTCCGGCTCAATCATCATGCGCATCATTACATCTCTTGGACCCGTTAGTGGCATGCCATGTCTCTACTCCTCCATGGCATATGCTATCGGCTCCGTTCACACTTGGCCCCGTTAAACGGCATGTCTCGTCTTTCCGGCGCCACGACATTAAGCTAACATATATTTTATCATATTTTTGCATTTTAAATGATGGACTTTTTATTTTCGGAACTTTAACTCCGGAACTTAATTCCGGGAGTTAAATTACGACTCTTGATAGTCTTGATCTTTCAATTAAGGAGTTATCCCCGACTTTATTTCCCACAATTTATTTCCGTCATTTAATTCTGACTTTTGGTTTGACCCTCATCCACTATATAAGATATGCTTGGTCTCACATGTAAAGCATGTTCAATATTAATCAAGTTACTTGAAGGAAAATCCTCTCTTGATTTTGGGCATCACTTCCTCTTCAATCCCCTCAAAGTTCTACCATGGATCTAAGTCTTAGATCCAAGAACTCACATTCGATGATTCTTTTAAAGAATCAACCCTCCAATCCACTACAACGTTTGCTCGATCTTCGTAGATCGTATCAAACATTCGCTTCCGCATCCATCTCAATCTCTTCTGCCTACCAAAGTTCTATCCAAGTCTCACTTGCACATCAATAAGGAGTAGTTGAAGCTCTAGCTTGGTCTAAATCCGGAGTTCGTCCTTCAAAGTATCCAAGGATGCATCAAATTGACATCACAACAAAAGGATCGAAGCTAAGTTCTCTTTACTCTTATTTTTGTGCATTGACTTTACTATCCTTTTTGCCTTTGTTATTCCTCTCTTCAAGATCTTCATCTTGTTCTTCGTTGTTCATCTAAGTTTTCTTGATCAAAAATTTTCTTGATCTTTTTGTTAAGAAAACTTAGGAGATATTTGGTTTGCCACCAAACCATCTATCGAACACATTTTGTTCTTAAATCTGTAACACCCCGAATTCTGAGAACCCGGGATGCTACTGGTTAGTTCCTCACAGTGGGTCTTGACCTTAGCTGAACAACAACTTAACTAGAATCTTACAACAAGGCACATAAAGAAACCGGTAAAAACTGGAAAAATCTTTTTATTAATGCATGAATGTCAAGAAGTGGTATATCAGCCGACAAGGAATAGAATCCAACACAAATAAAAGAAACACAGACTCAACAACCCGAAAGGACTCGAAAGACGAAAAGACAAGCTATGAAAACCCCGGCTGACCACACTCTCCGGCTTACTCAAGGCGGCTAACCTGCAAGGTCTACAACATCGGTTTTCACTGTGAGCTAACAATCACTATATCAACATATCTATGTAGCACAAACACACATCAAGGATATTAAACACATCACATAAAACACACACAAACCAGTTCTTATCTTTTCATTAAGTGATTCACTTTTATTAATTCAACTTCATTTGTGGCACGAGGATCCCATCGACCCTCGCCTCTGTCCCCATATACCAAGCAGAATGGTTCCAATGTATATCTACCGTATACCGTACGGTCTAGTCGTAGAGAGCCTTCCCAGTCATCTTACAGTGTTGGGCAGTGATGCCACGACCCGTTATCGCACACTTGAGTCTAATTAAATTATAACGTCGTTCTTATCAATTCTCATTAAAATGATAAACACACACCACCACATAGCATACACTCATATAACATCATCAGCTAAGCAAGTCCATAAGACTTACCTGAATAGTACGTCTACCAGCCATCACCAACTAATGTTCGCTCGTGCAAACATTATCCACTACCTGATCAATAAAGATCGACTTAGAATCATCTTTCTAAGTCTTACAGAAATTATAGAAGGCTTCTATACCAATGAGAAAGCTTCCAGATTCAAAAGAACGAGAAAACCTAACTTTAGTGAAAATTACCAAAACGCCCCTCACTTTTCGGAAATTCCGAAAAGTGCCGAAACTGGTTCCAAGTCTACTCTACGACCCGTCAATACTTACTAAACCTCCAAACTCTAAAGCAAGTTTGAGGGTTTGCTCAAACTTACTTTCCAAGACCAAACTCACTTTCCGAAACTATACCGAGTACTCTACTTTAGCCTATCGGAAGTACATCGTACTAAACTCCGAAAATTCCAAAGAAAATATCTACACACTCCCGGTTATACCCACTCTAGACTGGAACAAACGAAAACCATAATCAACATACCATAAGTTCTACACAAAATCCCAAAGGTGCCTTCAGCACACTTAAATTTCAAAACTAGTTTTTGAGCCAACTTTGGAGACTTATAACTCTAAATCCGACCGTTAGATCTTTCCGAAATTTTAATATCGAAAACTAGGTATATTCCTCTACAATATATTAAAATTTCAACGGGAAAAGGTATTTCTAAGTCCTCGAAACAGGGTCTCCAAAACGTCTACTCTACTCGGATTTGCAAAAGGAATAAAAGGAACATTCATCAGGTCTCTAGTTCGAGAATCACTGCCAACACGTTCCAGCTTTAGAATGAGCATGGAGACTCAGGTTCAAACCCCTTGACAGCAAGTTTCTGAATTAAACAAGGAGTCTAAAGACCCGATTTCAAAACCCCTTGGCAGCAAGTTTCTTTAAAGCTTAGGAAGACACGATCCACACTTCAATTCCCCTTAGTCCCTACTGCAACATACACTATCAGCCTATAAATCCATAATAGCAACTTACGCAGTATTGTCGAAAGGGAGAAGATGAACCAACCTCGAGTCGTTGCAGCCCTCGAACCCAACAATGACTCGCTCCTGCTATAGTTTGAGAAAAGCTCGTCTGGTATACGAAAGAGAGAAAGAAGGTGAGCCAAACTTGCTCTATGGAACCGCGACAAGAAGGGTTGGCGAAGAACTCACCAGCCGCTACAACCCCGCCTAGGAAAGTAGCTTGTTCGTCCGCCTCTGCTCAACGCCACCACCCTACTGCAGTACATGCCCGAGAAACTCGATCACACTCAAGATCAGGAAGAAGGAAAGACGACAGGAAGAAGCAAGAGGAAAGGTTGTTGCTTACCATGCTAGGAAGATGACAACCGTGCAACACGAGAGAAGGAAGGAAGGAAGAACCGGTGCAACGCGTTCCAACGTTTCTGCTGCGTGATCAAAATTCAGGACCTTCACAAGGGTCATAAAGTCCCATCACGATGGATAAAAGGGAAGTAAAAGAATGGGGTAGGAATAAAAGCGAGAAGCTTACCCTGTCGTCTACTATGGATCAAGGTCGACAAAAAGCGATGCCGGTGGTGAGCGAGATCGGGAACGAGACACGCACAAGACGAAAGATTGAACGGAAAGAGAAAGGCCGGAAGAGAGCGGTTATTGATATCTCGATTCTGTTCCAAGAATCCCGATGTCGATCCAAGGAAGAGGGAGATCAGATAAGAAGAACGGGTCGACGGGTTCAGTTGTTGCTAACTCATGCCCAGCAAAAGAAGAGGACCGGACCGGCCCAAGAAAAAGAAGAAAGAAGCATGGCCGGCCCATGGCCTGGAAAGAAAGGAGAAGGAAGGGAGCAACCCTACTCCGGCCCAAATACCAAAACCCGACCCAAAACCATTCAGCTTGGTTAACACTCCCTTTAATCGATTTTAATTCGATTAAAAATCCGGTAACGCCCCCGGTATCGGAATTTAAAAATTCCGGTTATCATAAAATCAACCCAATCCGACAAATCTGTTAATTGATTTTACCAAATTTATTGGGATCCATTTGTTAACAAATTCGGATATCTCGCATTTTGATATTCCAAAAACAAAAAGCAAAACTCTTCAACAAAAACGGATTTCTTTTCCAAAGTGTTTCATCTCTTGTATCAAAAAGTTGTAAAGTTTCAAAAAAGAAGAAGTTAAAAGACGTCCGGCAAACCGGTCCATCCTAAATATCGGATTTTTTACAAAAGGTCAAAAGACCAAAAGCAAGTAGTACTTGCCGTTAAACAATCCGTCAGTTTCCTATCTCTCCATTTTCTGTGCACGTTGCAAATTTTACTGGTTTATTTGTGTGAATTGGTTCAAATTTTGTTAGATTTTCCTATCTTGCTTAACCATCAAACGACCTTCCCAAAAGTAGAACCTTAACGCACTTGAACTTGGGTAACGTTGACTTAATTCGTCACCTTGCTCATTTGATTGCTTGCAATTGTGTGTATCCATTTGGAATCATGACTAATGTTGAAATTGAAAACTCTCGGGATGCTCATGATTGAGAAAATGCCTCCTTATCCGAAGAAAATGTCAATCTTAAGCAACAACTGGAGGAGATTAAGGCACAAATTTTGTCCCTTACGACCGCTCAACGTCCCACCCCAAGTCCAAATGACACCATGGTCGATACTTCCACGTCCGATGGCCGTCGGAAAGGCAAAGGTCTTTTGGGAGCCGAACCGTCTAAAGGTCAAAGACTTTCCTTAGTCATCGAAAGCCAACATGGCAGCAAGGAGTACCTTAATGAGGACGAGAACAACCTTGGCCCTACTCCGGATGATTTACTTTATGTAGATACGGAGAATCGAAACAAGCGTTACGAGCACCACCGTAGACGGTACGACACACCCCCACCTCCATCTAGTGCACCCCGTACTAGCCGTCCCCTCCAAGAAGATTCCCGGTACACCAATCAACAAGATAATCTCCCTCAACGTCCCGGTAATGATTGGTCCGGACAACGCCACCAATGGCTTAGCTGGCAACCAACATACCACGACTATGATGAGTATGACGAGAGGGATGATTTTAATGAGTTATCCGATGATGAATCCGACTTAGACCGGGTGGCTCATGTCCGCCCATGGCACTCACCCATCCGAGAACCATATGAGAACCAGGAACGAGGAGAAGAATGGTTGCCTCCTCCTAACCCACCAAGGCATGTACAACACAACCATGAGCACCAACGACCTCGAGGTGGCCATCAACGAGCTTATCATGACGATGATTATATGCCACCGCCCCGCCCGGATCCCTATAAAGCTCGTAGGAAAGGTAAAGGTAAATTTCCAATATTTTATGATGAATATGATCCATGTGCGTTTCTTGATTGGGCCCAGGACATGAAGAGGGATTTGAAGCATTGTCACTATGAGGAATATGAGAAGATCGAAGCGGCAACCTTGTATTTTGAAGGCGATGAAAAATCTTGGTGGAACCCGTATGAAAACAACCATGAGCACTAAGGATGGGCACCAGTTGCGACATTTGATCAATTGATCTACGTCATGACAAAGAAGTATGTGCCTGACGACTTCAAAGACGATTTGTGGTTGCAAATTGCCGAACTCCAACAAGGCAATCTCACTCCGGTGGCTTACTTGGCTAAGCTCGAGGACATGCATATGAAGGCCGGCATCTCAATCTCCCCCGCCGCCATTCACACTAGTTCATGAGTGGGTTTAATCCGTCAATTTGGCGCCCTCTCAAGATCGTTCCATACAAGGACTTGGGAGCATTATGCGGCCATGAAGCTTTACAAACAACAACAAGAGATGCCAAGATATTCAACACTACAACATTAAGCAATATTGATAGCGTTTTAAAAACGCTGTAATATAGAGTCATAGAGTTTTTATAAACGCTATGACAGAGCCCGCTATAATAGAGTTACGGTTATTTATAGCGTTTGTACAAACGCTATAAAAAAAAGTGGACCGATAATAGCGTTTTAGCAAATGCTATGAAAAAGTAGACAATAATAGCATTTCCTCAAACACTATGAAAATAGGGTCATTAATAGCGTTTGCTAAAGCACTATGGAAAAGTGGACAATAATAGCATTTCCTCAAACGCAATGTAAATAGGGTCATTTACAGCGTTTGCTAAACGCTTTGAAAAATGTTGTGGAAATAAGGTCATGAGCATCACATTTGCTCAAACGCAATGAAAACGCTATGAAACCCAATAATAACATTTTTCATAAACGCTATAGAACCTAATACTATCGTTTTCCATAATTGCGAATAATGACATTTCTAATTGAATAATAAAATTTCCATAAACACATTGTTTCAATTAAAAGAACATCGCATACAAAACACATTGTTTCATTTAAATTATTCAAAATGATACAAAACCATCAATAATTTAAACAATTGTTATATAAGAGAACAAAGTTTTACAATATTAATTTAAACTAAATGTTATTTTATATTATAAAAACTATGTACGATGGCCATGCAATTTTAGTACCAACATCTTCAATGCACTCTAACTCATATTCGCATAGCACAACTGGCCATTTCCAATCTGGGTCTCGCACAAACTTGAAGCCTAATTGAATATCTTGGGAATCATGGCAATATTTGAGTGCGTAGAAGCCTTATATCCTACCCTCATCGTTCACAAACTGATAAAATAGGACAACAGAAATATTGGTAGTAGTCAAACGGAATAGTTCCAAACTTACTTCATGCTCGATGCTATCTTGCTCTTGCTCAGCGGTTCGATGAAAATCGACATAACCTTTCTTATGCTTCATAAGGAATTGTTCCAAACTTCCAATGCTCTCCATCCAAAAAGGCAAATGTGCAAAGTTAATAAAATAAGAAATCCATATATTACAAATTCAAAAAACTTCAACTTTTCTAGTCAAGGTATCAATAGAGATGAACTACCAAAAAACCCATCACGATTCACATATAAAATACACAAAAAAGAAAGTTAAGAGAAACAATATACCAAATAATCTCACATATCGTCTTTAGAACGAGTTTGTAAACACTGTCCTTTCTCATGATTTTTGGATTTTAAATGATGCAATTTTGGTTGTCACTTCTGCCTTTACACAAACATAAGTTTCTAGAGCAGAGTTTGTCTTTGCATTTCTTCAAACTCTCTCAGTGCGTTAGAATTCATATGTATAAACATAAATTTGTAGAGCTTTGAAGCTGAAAATTTTCCAATCTTGAATCTCAACTACCAAGTTAAAGATTTATCGGCTATACAACTGATTAGCTATCAAAACTAATTCCTTGAATTTCAGTGAGGATCAGAACTGGGAAAGCCCTGATAAATTAACGGACAAAAGTTATAAGGTGTTACCATTTGGAGATGCCGCTGCATTATGAAAGTTATTGATGGCCGAGAGAATAGATAATGATCTCTTACTTTACCACTCAAATCCATATAGATCAGCCGTTGAGACAGATGATTGTTTACACAACCGATTAGAGTAATTGAAATTTAGAAGAGGGGAGCTTAAGAGGAAGAAATCTACAAGACCAAAATTTGACAAACAGAAAAGAAATTCAAGGAGAAAAGTAACTTAATTTCAGGATTGTGTTCAGGAAAAATTGTTTCATCTCAAACTTGTGCAAATTAAAAAAAGAATTCAAGTAAATAAAGAAAACCTGAGGAAGGGCGGCTTTGAAGGCTGCTGGAAGTAGTCGACGGTAGATGAGCTGAGGGTTGCCGGAGGAAGATTCGACATGATATGCCTTGATCGTTTCCGAACAAGGACTCGGAGAGGAGTTGATAAAGAACGTCAATTTGGTGGAGGTAGGACAGAGAAGAGTTGGTATAAAGGAGGGAAATATAGAAGGCGTTCAAATGAGGGAGAGAGATTTGCAAATCAACATTCATCTCGCTTTTGCTTCTTTTTCTTTTCTTTTTTTTATTGATAGCATTTGTAAAAAACAATCGGTACGAGGAACGCGCTAAAGTCCAAACAAAAAATTCCCCCTTTTTTTTTTATTTTTATAGCGGTTGAGTAGATATTTAAACGCTATTATATATTAAGGTCACGTAATTTATAGCATTTTGTATATAAACGCTATTAATTATTGCTATTAAATATTAGTTTGCTTGTAGTGTAAGGTATAACTCTTCTCATAGTCAATATGCTTATACTACTAACACCTATGCTCGAGACATGTCTAGTTCTCAAGAGTCCGGCGCCACCAAAGGAGTCTAACAGATGGTTCAACCACCCGACAAGCAGCTACTGAGAGGGCACCACAACGTGGCCCCGTTGCCCCGGCACAAGCGCCCGCCGCCCACACCCCTCAAGGATCTACACCGGCGGCACGACCAAGAGAGCCCGTGTGTTACAAATGTAGTGGTTTCGGTCACGTCCAACGTGATTGCCCGAACACAAAGCGTGTGTCGTTTGCCAACCCATCATATGAAGATGGGAAAGATGAAGAAGACGACGATATCATCATAGAGGATGACGAAGACGCCGACCCCTACTACGGAATGGAACCATGCGACAAACAAATGGCTTGTGGCCCGGCACAACCCAGTAAGTTTGCCCTTGTATCTAGTTGTATTTTGGCCATTAAAGAATTCATTCCTATTGACCAATGCGAGAATCTCTTCCACTCTAGTTGTTTGGTCAATAACACTAGCCTTTCTCTCAAAGCTGATGGGGGTTCTTGTTGTAACATCATCAACGAAAAAGTGGTAAAACACTTTAAGTTGCCTACAACCCCCCACCCAACACCTTATGGAATGCAATGGATTTCCGAGAAGTCATGTGACACTGTCACACGAAAATATCGGGTGACGTTTTCTTTAGGCGCCTATGTTGATAAGAATTACGGCTTTAAAAACGGATGGCCGAAGGTGACGAGTGGAAGGCGGCTTTAAAAACGAAGTACGGTTTATATGAGTGGCTTGTCACGCCGTTCGGACGCTCCATCGCCCCATCAACGTTCATGCGTCTCATGAACCATGTCCTACGCCGGTATTGGGTAATTTTGTCGTAGTTTATTATGACGATATTCTTGTGTTTAGTAAGTCTTTGGATGAACACATCGGACACCTTCGCCAAGTGCTCGAGTGCCTAGCTTAGACAAGAGAAACTATATGTGAATTTTGAAAAATGTGTATTTTGCTCGGACACAACAATTTTTCTTGGCTATGTCGTGTCTAAGGACGGACTCCGAGTAGACGAATCCAAAGTTCGCGCTATTTGGGAGTGGTCTACACCTAGTACGGTCACCATGGTCTGAGCCTTTCTCGGCTTAGCCGGCTTCTACCGACGCTTTGTCAAGGATCTTAGCTCGGTAGCGGCACCTCTACATGAGCTCTCTACGAAGGGTGTCACTTTGATTGGCGTGATACCCATGCTCGAGCGTTTGATGCACTCAAAGACCGACTTTGCAATGCACCATTACTCCAACTCCCAAACATCTCGAAAACCTTCGAGGTGGAGTGTGATGCATCAAATGTGGGCATTAGGGGGGGGGGGAGTGGAGTTCTCCTACAAGAGAATCGTCCAATTGTCTACTTTAGCGAAAAGATTTCCGGTCCTTCACTCAACTATCCAACATATGACAAGGAACTATATGCTTTAGTTCGTTGTCTAAGTACATGACAATACTACTTGTGGCCGAAGGAGTTTGTAATTCATTCGGATCATGCGGCTCTTTTGTATCTCAGGAGTCAAACTAATCTTAGTCGGCGCCATGCAAGTTGGTTAGAATTTCTAGAAACCTTTCTTTATTTCATTCGGCCTAAGAAAGGCAAAGAGAATGTGGTAGCCAATGCCTTTCTCGCAGATATATCCTTCTTGTGCATATGGACGCCAAGATTCATGGATTTGCTCTTATCAAAGATTTATATGTCATGGATCTTGACTTCAAGGATATATTTGCAAAATGAATTGGGAGGATCTGATGCGTCCTTGGAGGTAACCAAGGATAACTTTCGGATCTAGATCCAGCAAAGCTCCAACTACTCCTTGATTCTTTGTGAGGCGTTGTTTCGATTCAGATCCAAAGGGGCGGAAGCGATGAAGAAACAAGTGTTGATTCGATCTAGAGAGATCGAATAAACCGTTTGATGGAGATTGAAAGTTGATTCTAAAGAAGAATCCTCGAGTATGGATTTCTTGGATCAAAGACGAGATCCAAGGAAGAAATTTGAGAGGTAGACGGGAGGTTTGATGCCCAAGCTAAGTAAGAGGAAAATATTCTCAAAAACTTAGTAAAATTGAACATGGAAAATAAGTGAGGCAAGAGGTCCCTTATATAGAGAGTCTTGCCCACCTATGGGCCAACGGGCCAAACAAACATACATACGAAAAGCCCAACAAGGGAAAAACCCTAAAAGATAAGATAAAAGGGAATATTCAATAAGGAATATCCCTTTTATTACATAAAAGGAAAACATGCAAAATATAGTCCGAAAGTAAAAGCGTGGACGGGACCGGTAGCCTATGCCATGGTGGTGTAGAGACACGGCATACCGGCGACTGGTCCAAGTGACGAAGTGGTGCGGGCGATGATGGATCCGGTGGCTCGGGCAATGACCTTGGCTCGGGATCGGGTGAGCGGTCCATTTGAGCGAACCCTCAAAGCCTCGTCCTCATCGTCTACGGTCAATGTAAGAGGAGCATCCAAGGGCGCATCAGTCCCCCCATCTTGGCTGTGAAACGTCCCCGTTTCACCATCATCAAAGAGGGGCTCAACATAAGGGGCAAGGTCCTTGACGTTGAATGTCGGGTGTACTCCGTAGGAATCCGGAAGCTCTAACTTGTATGCATTCGGGCCATGGCGGGCTAAGATGCGGAATGGACCATCACCACGGTCCGAAAGCTTGCTCATGCGGCGAGTTGGAAAACGCTCCTTCCTTAGGTGGAGCCAAACAAGATCACCGGGCTCAAAAGAGACGTCGCGGCGGCCCTTGTTGCGTTGTCCGGCAAGTTGAGCGGCACGACGTTCAAGTTGTGTCCTAGTCCTCTCATGAAGCTCAATGATTTGGGCGGCTCGGTTTGCGGCGATGATGTGTTCTCCGTCCTTGAGCGGGCGGGGAGTGAAGTTCAACGGGGTGTGTGGATTAAGGCTGTAGACAACTTCAAATGGGGACAATTTAGTTTCCGTGTGCCTAGACCTGTTATACGAAAACTCCACAATAGAAAGTAAGTCCTCCCACCTACGTGGGTTGGTCCTAGTGGTGGCTCTAAGTAGAGCACCAAGAGTCCGATTGATCACCTCCGTTTGACCATCGGTTTGGGGGTGATAACTACTTGAAAACAACAAGTTGGTTCCAAGTTTTCCCCATAGCGTTCTCCAAAAGTGACTCACGAATTTCACGTCTCGATCACTAACGATAGAACGGGGTATCCCATGTAAGCGCACCACATTGTCAAAGAACAAGGTGGCAACTTCACTAGCATTTTGGGTGCTCTTAAATGCAATGAAATGAGCCATTTTGGAGAAGCGATCGACTACCACAAAAATGGAGTCTTTGCCTCGTTTTGACATATGCAACCCGACCACAAAGTCCATGGATAAATCCTCCCAAGGTCCCATTGGTATAGGCAAAGGAGAATACATTCCATCCGGGCCTTGGCGCGACTTTGCATGATGACATGTGAAGCAACCCTTGCAAAACCGTGTCACATGCATACGCATCCGGGGCCAAAAGAAATGCTCTTGGAGAGCGGAAAGGGTCTTGGTCGCACCGAAGTGACGACGGCCCTCATGAGCTTCCTTGATCAACAAATGGCGTACAAATGAGCACGGAATGCAAAGTTTTCCCGCTTGGAAAAGATAGCCATCGTTAATAAAGAAAGACTCGTGCTCTCGGAGGTCGAGGCATTGTGCCCATATGTCCTTGAAGTCAAAATCCGTGGGATATAACTCTTTGATAAGAGAAAAGCCATGTATCTTGGCGTCCATATACACAAGAAGGGCATACCGGCGAGAAAGGGCATCGGCTACCACATTCTCCTTGCCTTTCTTATGCCGAATGACATAAGGAAAGGTCTCTAAAAACTCTACCCAACTAGCATGGCGCCGACTTAGATTTGTTTGACTCTTGAGATACGAAAGAGCCGCATGATCCGAATGAATCACGAACTCCTTCGGCCACAAGTAATGTTGCCATGTCTTAAGACAACGAACTAGAGCATATAGTTCTTTGTCATATGTAGGGTAGTTGAGCGAAGGACCGGAGAGTTTTTCACTAAAGTAGGCAATTGGATGAGTCTCTTGTAAGAGAACTCCTCCAATGCACACATTTGATGCATCACACTCCACCTCGAAAGTTTTCAAAAAGTTTGGGAGTTGGAGTAATGGTGCATTACAAAGGCGGTCTTTGAGCGCATCAAACGCTCGAGCATGGATATCACGCCACTCAAACGTGACACCCTTGGTAGTAAGCTCATGGAGCAGTGCTGCTACCGTGCTAAAGTCCTTGACAAAGCGCCGGTAGAAACCCGCTAAGCCGAGAAAGGCTCGGACCATGGTGACCGTAGTAGGAGTAGGCCACTCCCGAATAGCACGAACTTTAGATTCGTCTACTCGTAGTCCGTCCTTAGACACGACATAGCCAAGAAAGATAGTGGTGTCCGAGCAAAAGACGCATTTTTCAAAGTTGGCATACAATTGCTCTTGTCTAGGCACTCGAGCACTTGGCGAAGGTGCCCGATGTGATCCTCCAAAGACGTACTAAACACCAAAATATCATCGAAATAAACAACGACAAATATACCCAAGAATCGGCGCAAGACATGGTTCATGAGGCGCATGAAGGTGGATGGGGCATTGGAGAGGCCAAATGGCATGACAAGCCATTCATAGAGTCCATACTTCGTCTTCCACTCGTCACCTTCGGCCATCCGGATTTGGTGGTAACCGCTCCGGAGATCAATTTTGGAGAAAATAGTGGCGCCGTGGAGCTCATCTAACATGTCATCAAGGCGCGGGATCGGGTGGTGGTATTTAACGGTGATTTGGTTGATGGCACGACAATCAACACACATCCGCCATGATCCGTCTTTCTTTGGCACTAATATGACCGGGACGGCACATGGTGATAAGGATTCACGCACATGTCCCCGGTCTAGGAGCTCTTGCACTTGACGTTGTAGCTCCTTCGTCTCTTCCGGACTTGCTCGGTACGCGGCACGGTTTGGTAAAGAAGCACCGGGCACAAAGTCAATTTGGTGTTCAATCCCTCGGATTGGTGGCAAGCCGGGTGGTAGGTCTTTGGGGATAATATCCTGAAATTCTGACAACAACAAAGACACCTCGTGTGGCACATTACTCGGGTCATGAGAAGTAGATAAACAAAACGGAACAAACAAGAAACATGGAAACTTGCCTTCCATGACCGGTTGCAAATCATGCCGGCGAGCTAAGAGTATCCTCGGTTCACACCATCCTTGAATTACGGGGTCCGAAGATGGAAAAGGTGCGCTCATAAGAATGATACAGCCTTTACTTCCTTTGGACTCGGTAGCATGGACAAGAGAGGCGGTGTTCCGAGATTTGGAAGTACTAGCACCTACAACATCGGAACTCCGAGGAGGGTCCGATTTTGCCGGCGCCTTAGCGGACTCATCTATAGATTGTTGCCTCTTCCGTTCCGCATAGTCAACCAAAATTTCGTGCGGAGTCATAGGCAAAAGTGTGACCCGTTTTCCATTATATTGGAACATGTACCGGTTAAGATAACCATCATGAAATGTTCGGCGATCGAATTGCCATGGTCGTCCTAATAGGACATGTGTGGCGTCCATCTTGATAACATCACAAATGACCTTATCAACATAGGCGCCAATAGAAAACGTCACCCAAGCTTGTTGTGTGACGGTGTCACACGCCTTATCGGAAATCCATTGGAGTCCGTAAGGTGTTGGGTGGGGGTTGTACGCAACTTGAAGTGTTTTACCACTCGTTCGTTGACAATATTGCAACAAGAACCCCCGTCAACAATGAGAGAAAGACTCGTATTATTGACCAAGCAACGAGAGTGGAAGAGATTCTCGCGTTGATCAATAGGAATAAATTCTTTAATAGCCAAAATACGACGAGAAACAAGAGCGAATTTACCGGGTTGTGCTGGGGCACAAGCAAGCTCGTTGTCACATGGTTCCATTCCAAATTGCGGGTCGGCGTCTTGGTCATCCTCAATGATGATATCGCCATCTTGATGATCATCTTCGTCCTCGAAATATGCTGGGTCGGCAAACAAAACCCGTTTGGTGTTTGGACAATCACGTTGCACGTGACCAAAACCGCTACACTTGTAGCACAGGGCTCTCTTGGGCGAGCCGCCGGTGAAGGTCCTTGTTGACCTCTAGCGGGAGGCGCCGGGGCCGTGGGCCCACGGTTTGGTGCCCTCTCATTACCCGCTTGCCTATTGGATTGACCCGTCTGTTGGGCTCCTTTGGAAGCTTCGGCATCTGGAGAACTAGGCACATCTCGAGTACGTGTGTTAGAAGAATGAGGATATTGACTCGAGGAAGAATTATACCTTGAATACCGAGGCGTCTCAAGTTGTTGCTTGTTGAGCTTCATGGCGCCATGGCACAATGCCCCTAAATCCTTATATGGCACAATCTCAAGCGGGCGCCGAATGGAAGCATTAAGCCCACTCATGAATTTGGTGCGAAGGGCGGGGGGAGAGGCCGAGACGCCGGCCTTAATGTGCATGTCCTCGAGTTTGGCCAAGTAAGCCACCGGGGTGAGGTTGCTGAACTCGGCAATTTGCAACAGCATATCATTCTTGAAGTCCTCGGGCACGTACTTCTTGGTCATGACATAGATCAATTGCTCAAGGGTCGCAACTGGTGCCCATCCTCGCCTTTCACGGGTGATCTCATACCGGTTCCACCAAGACTTGCCATCTCCTTCAAAGTAAAGAGTTGCCGCCTCGATTTTCTCATATTCATCCTCATAATGACAATGTTTCAAGGCTCGTTTCATATCCTACGCCCAATCAAGAAAAACACACGGATCATATTCACCATGAAAGATAGTGAATTTATCCTTACCTTCCCTACGAGCGCGGTAGGGGTCCGGGCGAGGCGGTGGAATGTAGGCTTCATCGGCACGGGCTCGCCGGTGGCCGCCTTGACGTCGGTGGCGCCCATGAACGGGTGGTTCATGCCTAGGTGGGTTTGGGGGAGGCAACCATTCTTCACCTCGGTCTTGGTTCTCATAAGGGTCCATGATGGGTGGGTGCCATGGACGGTCACGTGCCACCCGTTCCAAGTCGGACTCATCACCGGAGAACTCGTTGAAATTGTTTTGCTCATCATACTCATCAAAGTCAAGGGTCGTCGGTTGCCGGGTTGACTGTTGGCGACGGCGTCCGGAACGATCATTTTCACGACCATGATTGTTGGTCGAGTCGGGACGGTACCAGGGCTCTTCCCGGGCTCGACGGTCGGTGCGGGGCACACTAGGTGGAGGTGGAGAAGGGACATACCGTTGGTGTTGAGGCTCATAATGCTTGTGCCGATTTTCCGTATCGACTATGAGAAAGTCATCTTGAGTCGGGTCGGGGAATTCTTCGTCCTCTTCATGGGACTCATTTCCGTCAAGAGGTAAAGGACGTTGGCATTCAATGACGGACGCAAGCCGGGGACCGTTTGATGGTCCGACTCCTAAAATTCCCTTGCCTTTCCGTTGTGCATCGGATGTGGAAGCATTGACCAAGGTCTCAATCGGAATTGTTGGGGTGGGACGTTGGGAAAGCCGTAGAGCCTTAAGCGCTTCCAATTCTTGCTTCAAGGCAATGTTTTCTCGAGTCAAGATATCAAACTTTTATTGTGCCTTCAAAGCTTCCAATTCCTGCCTTATGGAGTCATTTTTGAGGGACAATGAAGCATTTTCTTGAGCCAAAGGTTCATTGGACTCTTGCTGACCAGAATCCTGAGAAGTTTCCAATTCAACGTTAGTCATTGCTCCAAATCAGCACACAATTGCAAGCAATCAAATGAGCAAGGTGACAAGTTAAGTCAACTTTACCCAAGTTCAAGTGCGTTATCGGGTTCTACTTTGGGGAAGGCCGTTTGGCGGTTAGGAAAGTAAGGAAAATACAACAAAATTGAACCAATTACACACAAATAAACAAGTGATATTTTGCAAACGTATGTAAGAAAATGGAGAGGCGGAAGATGGACGGATTGTTCAGTCGGCAAGCTTTGCTTGCTTTTGGTCTTTGACCGTTTTGTAAAATCCGATTTTTCGGATGGACCGGTTTTCCGGACGTCTTTTCACTTTTGTGTTTCGTTTCTTTGAAACGTTTTGAGCAACACTTTTGTTTGTTTTTTTTTTTTGAACACAAATCCGTATTGATGAAGAGTTTTCTTGCTTTTCTTGGAATATCAAATGCGAGATATCCGAATTTTCGTGATCAAAAAATACCCCAAGAAATTTGGTGAAATTAATTAACAAAATTGTCGGATTGGGTCGGTTTAAGAAAAAGACGGGTTTGATAATTGGTTTGATGGCAAACCAAATATCTCCTCTCTTTTTTTTTGTTTTTCAAATTGATTAAAAGAAAGAAAAAAAAATTCAGGAAAAATGGATGAACATGATGAACAACATGAAGATCATGAAGAACAAATGAAGAACATCATGAACAAACGAAGAACATCATGAACAAAAGAAGAACATCATGAACAAAAGGCTAAATATGTTGAAGATAATAACGCACAAAAACAAGAGTAAAGAGAACTTAACTTTGATCCCTTTGCTCTGATGCCAATTTGATGCGTCCTTGGAGGTAACCAAGGATAAATTTCGGATCTAGATCCAGCAAAGCTCCAACTACTCCTTGATTCTTTGTGCGGCGTTGTTTCGATTCAGATCCAAAGGGGCGGAAGCGATGAAGAAACAAGGGTTGATTCGATCTAGAGAGATCGAATAAACCGTTTGATGGAGATTGAAAGTTGATTCTAAAGAAGAATCCTCGAGTATGGATTTCTTGGATCAAAGACGAGATCCAAGAAGAAATTTGAGAGGTAGACGGGAGGTTTGATGCCCAAGCTAAGTAAGAGGAAAATATTCTCAAAAACTTAGTAAAATTGAACATGGAAAATAAGTGAGGCAAGAGGTTCCTTATATAGAGAGTCTTGCCCACCTATGGGCCAACGGGCCAAACAAACATACATACGAAAAGCCCAACAAGGGAAAAACCCTAAAAGATAAGATCAAAGGGAATATTCTATAAGGAATATCCCTTTTATTACATAAAAGGAAAACATGCAAAATATAGTCCGAAAGTAAAAGCGTGGACGGGACCGGTAGCCTATGCCATGGTGGTGTAGAGACACGGCACACCGGCGACTGGTCCAAGTGACGAAGTGGTGCGGGCGATGATGGATCCGGTGGCTCGGGCAATGGCCTTGGCTCGGGATCGGGTGAGTGGTCCATCTGAGCGAACCCTCAAAGCCTCGTCCTCATCGTCTACGGTCAACGTAAGAGGAGCATCCAAGGGCGCATCAGGATCTTTCAATGGACTTTGTGGTTGGCCTACCAATGTCAAAACGAGGCAAAGACTCCATTTTTGTAGTAGTCAACCGTTTTTCAAAAATGGCTCATTTTATTGCATATAAGAGAACCCAAAATGCTAGCGATATCGCCACATTATTCTTTGACGATGTGGTGCGCTTACATGGGATACCACGTTCTTTTCTTAGTGATCATGACGTGAAGTTCGTGAGTCATTTTTGGAGAACGTTATGTTGGAACCAACTTGTTGTTTTCAAGTAATTATCACCCCCAAACCGTTAATTAAACGGAGGTGACCAATCGGATTCTCGGTGCTCTCCTTAGAGCAACGCTTAGGAACCGCCCACGTAGGTGGGAGGACTTACTTTCGGTTGTGGAGTTTTCATATAGCAAGTCTAGGTACTCGGCAACTAAACTCTCACCATTTGAAGTTGTCTACGGCCTTAATCCACACAAACCAATGGATTTCACTCAACGCCCACTCAAGAACGGCGAACACATCACCGCCGCAAGTCGAGCCGCTTCCATAATTGAGCTTCATGAGCGGACTAGAGCACAACTCCAACTTCGTGCCGCCCAACTTGCCGAACAACGCAACAAGGGCTGCATCGACGTATCTTTCGAGCCCGGCGATCTTGTTTGGCTCCACTAAAGAAAGGAGCGTTTTCAATCTCGACGCAAAAGCAAGCTTTCGGATTGAGGTGAGGGCCCATTCCGGATCCTAACCCGCCATGGCACGAATGCTTACAAGCTAGAGCTTCCAGGTTCCTACGGTGTGCATCCAACATTCAATGTCAAGGATCTAGCCCCTTATGTTGAGCCCCTATTTGACGACGGTGAAACGGGGACGTTTCACATCCAAGATGGGGGGACTGATGTGTCCTTGACCACCATGACCGTATATGAGAAGGAAAATGCTTTGTGGGTTGGTTCCGATGGACCACTCACTCGTTCCCGAGCCAAAGCCATCACCCAAGCTGCCAGCTCCATCATCATGCACACCATCATATCTCTCGGACCCGTTAGTGACATGTCATGTCTCCACTCCACCATGGCATAGGCTACCGGCTCCATCCATACTTGGCCCCGTTAGCGGCATGTCTCATCTTTCCGGCGCCACAACATTAAGCTAGCATATATTTTATTATATTTTTTGCATTTTAAATAATAGACTTTTTATTTTTGAAACTTTAACTCCGGAACTTAATTTCGGGAGTTAAATTCCGACCATTGATAGTCTTGACCTTTCAATTCGAGAGTTAGCCCCGACTTTATTTCCTGCCATTTATATCCGTCATTTAATTCCGACTTTTGGTTTGACCCTCATCCACTATATAAGGGATGTTTGACCTCACTTGTAAAGCATGTTCAATATTAATCAAGTTATTCGAAGGAAAATCCTCTCTTGATTTTGGGCATCAATTCCTCTTCAATCCTCTCAAAGTTCTTCCTTGAATCTAAGTCTTAGATCCAAGAACTCATATTCAAGGATTCTTCTAAAGAATCAACCCTTCAATCCACTACAACGTTTGTCGATCTCCCTTAGATTGAATCAAACCTTCGCTTCCGCATCCATCTCAATCGCTTCCGCCTACCAAAGTTCTATCCAAGTCTCACTTGCTTATCAACAAGGAGTAGTTGAAGCTCTAGCTTGGGCTATGTGAGAGCCCTTTTCTTTCGGACCGAGATCGAACCATAGCCGAGATTGGCTTTGGCCGAGATTGGCCTTGCCGCACCCGCGGGCACGTATGCCGCCCCTGCGGGTTCCCGCCCCTGTGGCCCTGTGATCCGCCCCTGCGGGTTACGGCGGTTGCAGCCGGTTTTGTTGACTTCCTTGACCCGTGCTTTACCTTCTTACCTTACCTTCTCTTACCTTGCTGAGCAAGGGTTTCACTTCATCACTTCACTTCTCCAACTACCTACGTCCACCTTGCTTATCCTTCTTCCCTTGTGAGCTTGTTCTTGTTTTCCTTGGAGTTGGCTTTGGAAGTGTGCTTGTGGTTGTGTGCTGATGCTAGTGTGTGTTTTGCTGTGCTTGGAAGCCAGCCTTGGTGTTTGATGATCCTCCCTGCAGCCTATAACCTTCTGGAGTGGTGAGTGCTTGTTCTTCTCCTTCTCTTCTTCTTTGATTCCATCTCTTTAGCCTTAGGTTTAGATGTATGTTGATCCTAGTTTGATGTTGGAACGTGTATGTATATGTTTGTATGTGGTTTTGGATGATTGAAGACGTAATTGATCAAGTGACGAGCCGAAGAGAAGCTGCGAAGTGTCGTTCTACACTGTCACCGCCCCCGCGGCCAAGAGTCACCGCCCCCGCGGCTACCGTGCCACAGCGCCTGCGTCGTGCCAGCGGCGTGCCTGCGCTTGCCTGCGTTCAGTGTCACCGCCCTTGCGGCTTCCACCTGCTGCGCCCGCGGGTGATCCTTTCCGCCCCTGCGTTCGTAGTTCACGCAGGCTGTGTTGTCCCCCAGTTGGAGTGGACGTGTCTGGGTTTTGCTCGTAGCGAGATACTTCTGAGATTGAGGTAAGTCCATAGGACTTACTTAGCTGCCATCCTTATATTAGATGTGTGCATGAGTGGTGTTTGTTATATGCTTTATAGCATGCTTCATGTTGGTCACCGACCTATGTTATATTGACCGTCCATTGTAGTGGCTGTGACAATTTACCCTTTCATCCCGTAGAGGAGTCTGGGAAGTTCTCTGTACGCTAGCTAGACTTGGTATACGGGAAAGGTACTGATACCACTCCTTATGGTATACGGGAAGGTGTGCTGATACCACTCCAGCTAGCTATTGCACGCAGAGGCGAGGATTATATTCTCGTGTCACTTATTTTCATATACTGATTTATATACTCCTGTGTGTTTAACGTTATAAAGATAATAAACCGGGTAAATGTGTGATATCATGTTGATGTGTTATTGTTTATATGATTTGTGGTTGTGCTCTTGCCTATCTTATATTTGTGTATGGTTAGCTAACGGTTTTATACCGTGTTGTAGATCCTTTGCAGGTTAGGAAAACTGCAGAGAGATCCGGAGGGGTGATCTGCTGAGGGTTCCGTACACGGGGCGTACTCGTGGGTTTTGGGTTGTTTATATTGTACGGATTATGTTTGACTTTTGTACTCAGTAGTACTGTGTATTACTTTTGATCAGTATATATATATATATACATCAGTTTCATGTTTTGTTTTAATCTATCAGTGCTTTGTTGTAAGATTCAGTGAAGTTGTTGTTAGGCTAGGGCCATGATCCATTGTGAGATCCTAGCCCAGTAGAACTCCGAGTCCTACGGATTCGGGGTGTTACAAAGTTGGTATCAGAGCCCAGGTTGACAACAATGGCACTAGTAATCTGCAATAAAGTTCAAATAGATAAATAAACAGAACCCGAAAGGGGTCTGACTTTTCAAAAGGTTTTGGTTTTGAAACGAGTACAAATATTTTGGGATATCGTGTACGTGAACCATCACCCCTCCGAAGATCTCGACAGTATAGATATATATAGATATTCTGTTGTGATTTATCTGTGATATATCTATACATATGGCATATATATAGCCTTCTAAGATAGGTTTACGTCTTCTGCAGATGGTTCAGACTTGAGCCTTACCTGCAGCAAGACGAGGTAGAGGTAGACCCCCTTTAGGTAGAGGACGGGGTAGGACTCCTGTTGACGGTTCACATGCGGGAGAGATGCATGAGGAGGTTGCTGAGAGCGCCGTTCCTGAGACTAGGAATGGGGCAGCTGAGAGACAGGGCCCACCGAGAGCCCAGTTTGGTGAGTCTGATCGCGTCTCTATGGGTAGATCAGAGTTTCAGGATTATATCAGACGAGTAGAGGAGGCTGCTAGAGCCGGTAGGCGTGCCCAAATTTACAGGCACAGGAGTGACCATCTGAGAGGTCCCACACTGTTACTCAGGTACCAGCTGTACACGTACCTGCTGCTGAGATTGCTAGAGCACCGGAGGAGCATAGAGGGCCTAGACCAGATACCTGGTTGAAGGCATTTCATCAGATGGGTGTACCCCCTTTCACTGGGAAAGTGGGGCTACAGGTAGAGCTGTGGATAGGACATGTAGACTCCGCTCTGGAGTCTATTAGATGTCCAGCTGAAAGGAAGATTGAGCTGGTGCAGACCTTGTTCAGAGATCTGGCACAACACTGGTGGAGGTCTGTACGAGTCCAGGTTACTAGCTATGAGCAAATGAGGACTCTAATCCGAGAGCGTTTCTGCCCTACCTCTCTGAGGAGGGAGAAACTGCGAGATTTTGTGGAGGCTGGGTTCGAGGATGTACCAGTCTCTGAGGCTATCAGGAGGTTTCAGGAGGAGCTGGCCTTACTGGGACCAGCTGCACCTGCTGCAGACCAACACGCTTATCTTTTTTCCCGACAACTGAGGGATACTACCCGGACCTACATGGCGGGATTTCATTGTGAGACTCTCATAGATTATCAGGACAGAGCTTCCGATTATGAGACGGAGCGAGCTGGACAGAGGAGAGCTTCTTAGACCGGAGGGTCTGAGAAGAGGCAGCGTACAGGGCAGACCAGTGGTGCTGGTGGTTCTGCTAGTGGTTGGCGTGGTCAGAGACGCCAGAGTCAGCCTTCATCTGCGCCGGTTGCAGAGAAGGGACGTCAGTGCTTTAACTGTGGAGATCCAAGGCATATGAGGCCAGAGTGTACGAGGCCATTGGTGACTTGCTACACCTGTGGTAGGCAAGGTCACCGAGCTGTTTATTGCCGCCAGGGCGGAGCGTCATCTCAGCAGGGTTCTTCTCCTGCTAGTACAGCGGGGGGTGGGCAGAGGCCACCTCAGCAGCAACAAACTCAAGGACAGCAGAGAGTCCCAGATCGCCCTACGACTCAGGGATCTGCTCCTCGGCCGAGTAGAGGCAGAGGTCGTGGTGGAGGCACCACTAATACCAGAGGCCCACAGGGTCGTGTCTTTGAGTTGAGGAGTGCAGAGGAGCCAACTGCACCTACTGCTACAGGTACTATTCTGATTCATGGTTTACCTGTTAGAGTTTTATTTGATACTGGTGCTACGCACTCTTTTATTTCTGATGCCTGTGTAGAGCGTCTTGGGTTAGATACAGTTGAGGGTATGCCTTTTATTATAGGGTTACCCGATGGTGGTAGGGTCAGAGGTACCTGTGAGATTCACGGTTGTCCCATTTCTGTGGGGACCCGTGTGTTACTAGTTGACTTCTTTGTCATGCCATTAGAGCATGAAGAAGTCATTCTAGGTATAGACTGGATGGATAGATACTCTGCAGTCTTAGATGTAGGTAGGAGGACTGTTACCCTCTCTACCGAGTTAGGCCAAATAGAGGTTTTCCGAGGTTGGGACCTTGGAAAGACAGGTACAGTTATCAGCGCCATACGAGCAGCTAGATTGATTGCACAGGGTTACGAGGCCTTCTGGTGTTATGCCATGAAGGAGGGGGAGAGTCCAGCGTTAGAGGATATTCCAGTTGTTTGTGAGTATATAGATGTTTTTGTTGAGCCGTCCAGTTTGCCGCCTCAAAGGAGTGTGGATTTCAGTATCGAGTTGGAGCCTGGTACTAGACCCATCTCGAAGGCCCCATACCGGATGGAGCCTGTCGAGATGCTCGAGCTGAAGAAGCAACTCGAGGAGTTGACTGAGAAGGGCTTCATTCGCCCTAGTGTGTCCCCCTGGGGAGCACCTGTCCTCTTCATACGGAAGAAGGACGGATCGCTGCGACTGTGTATAGACTACAGAGAGCTGAACAAGGTGACCATCAAGAACAAGTATCCACTGCCGCACATTGATGATTTGTTAGATCAGTTACAGGGAGCTACTGTGTTCTCCAGGATTGACCTGCGTTCCGGGTATCACCAGCTGAGGGTGAGGGAGCAGGATGTGCATAGGACAACATTCCGGACCAGATATGGCCACTACGAGTTTGTAGTGATGCCATTTGGGCTTACGAATGCCCCAACCGTCTTTATGGAGTTGATGAACAGTATCTTCATCGACTTCCTGGATCAGTTTGTAGTGGTCTTCATTGATTTCATTCTGGTATACTCTCGCAGTGGAGAGGAGCATGCAGGACATCTGAGGACTGTATTGCAGGTTTTGCGGGATAGAGAACTTTATGCTAAGTTCTCTAAGTGTGAGTTCTGGATGCCAGAGGTAGCATTCTTGGGTCATGTGGTTTCAGCTGAGGGGATCAAGGTGGATCCAGCGAAGATTGAGGTTGTAGCAGCTTGGACGACACCGACGAACGTAAAGGAAGTACGTAGTTTCCTTGGCCTAGCCGGTTATTACAGACGCTTCGTGGAGGGTTTTTCTGTGATTGCCCGTCCACTGACAAGTTTACTGAGAAAGACTACCAGATTTTTGTGGTCTGATCAGTGCAGACAGAGTTTTGAGGAGTTGAAGAGGCGTTTGACTTCTGCTCCTATTTTGACACAGGCAGAGGGTACTGAGGATTTTGTGGTTTATAGTGATGCATCCAAGCTAGGCTTGGGATGTGTTCTGATGCAGCGAGGCAGAGTGATTGCATATGCGCCTCGACAGCTGAAGACGTATGAGGAGAACTACCTGACTCATGATTTGGAGTTGGCAGTGGTAGTTCATGCATTGAAGATCTGGAGACATTACCTGTACGATGCTACATGTCAGATCTTCACAGACCATAAGAGTCTGAAGTATATTTTCACTCAGCGGGAATTGAATAACCGCCAGCGTAGGTGGCTTGAGCTGATCAAGGATTTTGATCTAGAGATTCTGTACCATCCGGGGAAGGCGAACGTTGTCGCCGACACCCTGAGCAGGAAGACGCCTCGAGAGCAGGCGGTTGCGAGGCTGACAGTTCAGCATCAGTTGCAGAGGGATCTGATCTGGTTAGAGTTGGACATTCAGTTTCCTGATGAGGGTGCCCAGCTACGTACTTTAGAGGTTCTTCCTGATCTGTTGGATGAGATCCGACAGAAACAGGAGACCTACCCGACTTTACAGAGGATCAGAGATAGGATGTCTCGAGATGAGGCACCCCAGTTTCTGCTTGGAGCGGATGGAGTTTTGAGGCGCCACGGTCGCGTCTGTGTACCCGCTGATACAGAGTTGAGGCAGAGGATTTTACTGGAGGCTCACTGTACACCTTACTCTGTACATCCAGGTACGAGTAAGATGTATCAGGATTTGAGACATATGTACTGGTGGGGAGGGCTGAGGCCCGATGTAATCAGATTTGTAGCTCGGTGTGCAACCTGCCAGTAGGTCAAGATCAAGCATTTCAGACCTGGAGGTGAGCTCCATCCACTTCCTGTTCCACAGAGGAAGTGGGAGGACGTCACCATGGATTTTGTGACCGGACTGAGGCTGAGCCGGAGTTTTGATGCCATCTGGGTTATAGTAGACAGATTGACGAAGACGGCACGTTTTATTCCTATCAGGGAGACGTGGCCGGTGAGCAGATTAGCTGAGGAGTACACTAGGCAGATAGTGAGACTACATGGTGTACCGTGGACGATCGTCTCAGACAGAGATGGCCGATTTACCTCGAGATTCTGGCAGTAGATTTAGACTGCCCTGGGGACGAGTTTGCACTTCACGACTGCGTTTCATCCTCAGACAGATGGTCAGTCAGAGAAGACCATTCAGACCTTGGAGGATATGCTGCGAGCTTGTGTGTTGAATTGGAGGCAAGTGTGGACAGATCATCTCCCACTTGTTGAGTTCTCCTACAACAACAACCGGCATGCATCTATTGGGATGACCCCATATGAGGCACTGTATGGACAGAGATGTGGTGCCCCGTTATGCTGGGATGAGCAAAGTAGTGTCAGTGGTTTAGCACTTGATCAGATTCAGGATGATATGGCTCGAGTAGCATTGATCAGAGAGCGTATGATGACTGCACAGAGCCGCCAAAAGTCTTATGCTGACAGGAGGCGTAGACCTCTAGAGTTCAGGGTTGGAGCCCATGTGTGGCTGAGAGTGTCCCCGACACGAGGTGTTAGGCGTTTAGGCATTAAGGGGAAGTTGAGTCCCCGATATGTCGGACCGTTCGAGATTCTGGATCGGGTTCGGAGTGCAGCTTACAGGTTGGCCTTGCCTCCGAGATTAGAGGGTGTTCACCCTGTATTTCATGTGTCTCAGCTGAGGGAGTACATACTAGATCCGAGACACATTGTGAGTTATGAGGATTTGGTGGTTGAGTCGGACCACACTTTTGTTGAGCATCCGATTGCAGTCCTAGAATGAGGTATGAGACGCCTGCGTTCGAAGGATACAATGGTCGAGACGAGGACCTGAGGAGGCTACATGGGAGACTGAGGATAGTATCCAGAGGAACTATCCAGAGTTCTATGCAGAGATGGGTGCACCAGTAGGATCACCTAGTAGATCTTAGTACTAGCTTGGTGAGTCTTATGTGCTTACATGCTTATATGCTGTGATATGTTTATTTCATGCTAGCTTTGATGTGATTATGATCTTAGTAGATCTTGTTATGCTAGTATGATTCTTGTTTATAGCTGGAGATGGTTCTTTCCTCCATGCTATTGTGATACTTGTTTATAGCTGGAGATGGTTCTTTCCTCCATGCTATTTTGATGGACCTAGTAGTGCTGGAGATGTTCTTCCTCCATGCCTTTTTGTTATGTTATGATGCGGCTAGAGATGTGCTTCCTCTATGCCTTGTGATATGTTTATGGTTTGGCTAGAGAGGATTTTCCTCTAGGCCCTGGATAGTATAGTTTACTACTGGAGTTGATGTTTCCCTCCATGCGTGTGTTTGAGGTTATAGAGAGTGTTACCTCGGCTTCTGAGTCCGGGTCGTTTGAGGACCTTGCAAGTTTCGGGACGAAACTTGTTTTTAGGGGGGTGAGATGTGAGAGCCCTTTTTTTTCGCACCGAGATCGGACCATAGCCGAGATTGGCCTTGCCGCACCCGCGGGCACGTATGCCGCCCCTGCGGGTTCCCGCCCCTGCGGCCCTGTGATCCGCCCCTGCGGGTTACGGCGGCTGCAGCCGGTTTTGTTGACTTCCTTGACCCGTGCTTTACCTTCTTACCTTACCTTCTCTTACCTTACTGAGCAAGGGTTTCACTTCTTCACTTCACTTCTCCAGCTACCTACGTCCACCTTGCTTATCCTTCTTCCCTTGTGAGCTTGTTCTTGTTTTCCTTGGAGTTGGCTTTGGAAGTGTGCTTGTGGTTGTGTGCTGATGCTAGTGTGTGTTTTGCTGTGCTTGGAAGCCAGCCTTGGTGTTTGATGATCCTCCTTGCAACCTATAACCTTCTGCAGTTGTGAGTGCTTGTTCTTCTCCTTCTCTTCTTCTTTGATTCCATCTCTTTAGCCTTAGGTTTAGATGTATGTTGATCCTAGTTTGATGTTGGAACGTGTATGTATATGTTTGTATGTGGTTTTGGATGATTGAAGACGTAATTGATCAAGTGACGAGCCGAAGAGAAGCTGCGAAGTGTCGTTCTGCACTGTCGCCGCCCCCGCGGCCAAGAGTCACCGCCCCCGCGGCTACCGTGCCACAGCGCCTGCGTCGTGCCAGCGGCGTGCCTGCGCTTGCCTGCGTTCAGTTTCACCGCCCTTACGGCTTCCACCTGCTGCGCCCACGGGTGATCCTTTCCGCCCCTGCGTTCGTAGTTCACGCAGGCTGTGTTGTCCCCCAGTTGGAGTGGACGTGTCTGGGTTTTGCTCGTAGCGAGATACTTCTGAGATTGAGGTAAGTCCATAGGACTTACTTAGCTGCCATCCTTATATTGGATGTGTGCATGAGTGGTGTTTGTTATATGCTTTATAGCATGCTTCATGTTGGTCACCGACCTATGTTATATTGACCGCCCATTGTAGTGGCTGTGACAATTTACCCTTTCATCCCGTAGAGGAGTCTGGGAAGTTCTCTGTACGCTAGCTAGACTTGGTATACGGGAAAGGTATTGATACCACTCCTTATGGTATACGGGAAGGTGTGCTGATACCACTCCAGCTAGCTATTGCACGCAGAGGCGAGGATTATATTCTCGTGTCACTTATTTTCATATACTGATTTATATACTCCTGTGTGTTTAACGTTATAAAGATAATAAACCGGGTAAATGTGTGATATCATGTTGATGTGTTATTGTTTATATGATGTGTGGTTGTGCTCTTGCCTATCTTATATTTGTGTATGGTTAGCTAACGGTTTTATACCGTGTTGTAGATCCTTTGCAAGTTAGGAGAACTGTAGAGTGATCCGGAGGGGTGATCTGCTGAGGGTTCCGTACACAGGGCGTACTCGTGGGTTTTGGGTTGCTTATATTGTACGGATTATGTTTGACTTTTGTACTCAGCAGTACTGTGTATTACTTTTGATTAGTATATATATATACATCAGTTTCATGTTTTGTTTTAATCTATCAGTGCCTTATTGTAAGATTCAGTGAAGTTGTTGTCAGGCTAGGGTCAGGATCCATTGTGAGATCCTACCCCAATAGCACTCCGAGTCCTACGGATTCGGGGTGTTACAGTCTAGATCCGGAGTTCGTCCTTCAACATATCCAAAGACGCATAATATTGGGTTGAATTATGTTGAAATGGTCTACGAGTATTCTTTGGAGATATTATTGGTTTGAAACCTTTCGAGTAGATTTGAGATTTCAAGTCACTTTGAGATGATTTTTCGAAACTTATGATGATTTTAGATGTATGTTATTTATTTAAGTTTCTTGAGTAATTGAACAATGATGATGTAAATCCTTTTGAGTATTGATGATAATTTCAAGCACGAGATTATTTAACTCTTTCGAGTATAGTCCAAGCGATCATGTGATATTATATATGCTTATACCCATGTCTCGTTCATATATTTACATTGCATATGTATCGGTTTAGTCTATGTGGAAGACTAACCCCACACGGTAGGGCTGGTTATGTTTTTGACATAATCAGGTACATGAAAAGTTCAGGAGCATGGAGGTCATGATCCCTATAGAGAGTTTGGGGTGGTTAGTTTATTTATGACATCCTAATTTTTTCGTCTATTATCTTTTGGGCTGGTTTACTCTAATTATTGATGACCATTTATATTTGTTTATTGTTGTTGTTATTGTGGTTTTGGAGCCTTTTTTTAGTTGGGGTTATGGGACGTCTTTTGATTTTTTTGTTCTTCTTGTTGGTAAGTTATGCCATTGGTGATTTCATTTTATCATTATCATTATATATATATATATATATATATATATAATAGAGAGAGAGAGAGAGAGAGAGAGAGAGAGAGAGAGAGAGAGAGAGAGAGAGAGAGAGAGAGAGAGAGAGAGAGAGAGAGAGAGAGAGGGGTCATGTAGGGAGTTCTCTTAGAGTAGGGAGTAGAGACTATTATTTTCCGTTAGATTGATTTAGATGAACGTTCCTGATTGAACTAAATAGATGGTAATTTTATGATAGAACTAGCTTAGTACCCGTACATTTGTACGGGCTTGATAGAAATATAAACTAAATAATAGTTGTTAATGTTATAAATAGTATATATCAATATAAAAGCTAGTATATAAATTTAGGTAAAAATATTTATTTGTGTGATAAACCGATTACACTTGCTATATGATATAATAATAGTTTAACACCTTCAATATGTAATTGATATATTCTCATCAAACAAATAAAAACGGTACATAAATTTAAAAATAGGCCAATATAGTAATATATAATATTGGCTCCAAAACAGATGAAATGGATAAATTTTAATCAAGTAAGGCTAAAAATAATAGATAAATGTAAAACTAAAATATGGTAATCTACTATATAATACTAAAACAAAAGTGAATATTGCCACATGTCATCATTACATTAAATTTGCCACGTGTCATTTTTACATGAAACCACCTCACATTTTTTCCACATGTCATCTTGAGATTATGCCACTTCATTATTTCTTAAAAAAATTATACACATTAATGAAGATATTAATATGTATAATATCCTAATTTGAGATTTAGAAATATATATATTTGGAAAGACTATATTATGAAAAACGAAATTAAATTATATATTAGACAAAAATTTTCTACACAGTAGATTGAATCATAATTATACAATATTTACCACTTATAATATTTAGAAAAAAATAATCTATTTTTATTATAACTTTTTATAAACATTTAATATTGTAATATATAAAGATGATCATATTGGTCATTTACTCTACTAACTTACATTTATTTATAATTATTTTTTTCTTTACCTTATTATCGCAATAGATTTGATCATAAGTATAATAGATTAGTTTAAACCAAACCCGTGCATGGCATGGGAACTAAGCTAGTTTTTAACTAAAAAGGCATGAGTAAGAATCTAAAAATTCCCTATAATTATAAAAAGTCATTATGTAAATGGAATCAATATTATACAATTATATAATTTCCTTAATTAAAAGATGATGGTTTCATTTGATATCTTAATTTATAGAAAAACTAAAATAAAAAAATAACGTAAAATAGGTGGCGCGACTTAAAGATGACATGTGGAAAAAATCCAACGTGGCGCAATTTACATACGACATTTGGCGTAATATGAGGTGGCGCGATGCAAGAATGACAAGTGAGTTTAATCACTTCTGTTTTAGTATTATATAGTAGATTAATTAAGGTTATTTACTTCCTATAATAAAGTTTAAAAACTGACAATTAAAGCTCTCAAATTAAATTACCTTAATATAGTTTCATATGTTCAGTCGTTGAAATCATCCATTGATAATCAATGGCGAATGAGGCTTCATCTAGCATTAACGAAGGTTAGTTTTTCGATTTTAATTTTATTATCATATCAGTTTCGATTAATGTTAACAAATTCGTTATATAATCGAATTTATCAATGAAAAGCTTTTATAGACATTAACAAGTTCGAGATTGTGAATTTGAGTTAACACGAACAAGTATTATTCGAACAATGTTTGAATTAGTTATCTATGCCGGCTAATTGCATGTTTATTAGAATTTGTATACATTACATGAGCTTATAGTATGTATTTAACATCTTTTGTTCATAGTCATTTAACGACATTTAGAGTTAAAATATGTATTTTAACGAACTGTAATCTTAACATATTAAAGTAATTTAACTTACAACATAGTTAATTAGCGACCTACAATTTCAAACTATACAATTTAAAGACCTGTTATTTTAACATAGTACTTTAACCACCTATACATTTAACGACCAATAATTTTAAATTAGGTATTTTAACGACCTATAATTTTAAACTAAGTATTTTAACGACCCATAATTTTTACATTGTAATTTAATCACCTATAATTATGACATATATAATTTAACGACATAAAATTTTAAACTAGACATTATAACGACCTATAATTTCAACAATGTAATTTAACTACCCATAATTATAACACATACATTTAACGACGTATAATTATAACCAGTAAATTTAGTGACCTAAAATTTTAAGACGGTAATTGAACGACCTTTATTTTTAACATAGTAATTTAACTACCTATAGTTACAACATATACATTTAACGACCTATAATTTTAAACTAAGTATTTCACTGACATGTAATTTTAACATTATAAGTTAACGACCTATAATTATAACCTATACAATTTAACGACCTATAATTTGAAATAGACATTTTTAACGACCTATAATTTTAAATAAACATTTTTAACGACCTAAAATGTTAACATTGTAATATAACCACCCCATAAATATAACATAGACATTTAACGACCTATAATTTTAGATTAGAATTTTTAACGACCTATAATATTAACATAGTAATTTAACGACAGGCAAATAGAACGTGATAATTGTAAGAGCCTTAGTTTTGGGAGCGAGTTTTGGTCTTAGCCGCCCTTGCGGGTCTGTGAGGCCGCCCCTGCGGCTCCACTGTTGTTCCGCCCCAGCGGCCAGGAAACCCGCCCCTGCGGTTTCCTGCGGCTGCAACCGTCTTTGTTGACCTTGACCCGTGCTTTACTCTCCCACTCCCTTAACCTAATCCTTGCTTTGGCTTGCTGAGCATCTTCACTTTCTTCCCAACTGCCTTCACGTCCTTCTCCTTCCTCCTTGATCTTCTTCTTGGTTTCCTTAGCTTTGGAAGAGTTTTGGTGTGACCTTGTGAGTGGTTGTTGATGTTGATGTGGTATGATGTTGTTGCTGAGCTTGAGAGCTAGAGGAGCTGTTGTCTTG
Organism: Fagopyrum tataricum; assembly: GCA_002319775.1. Classification (NCBI taxonomy): domain Eukaryota; kingdom Viridiplantae; phylum Streptophyta; class Magnoliopsida; order Caryophyllales; family Polygonaceae; genus Fagopyrum; species Fagopyrum tataricum. The sequence continues at coordinate 22,076,748 of CM008282.1, forward strand.
GATCAGTTCGTGCCTAGGCCACAGCTGTGGTAGGTACTCCTTGCTTCTTCTTTCTTCCTTTCTCCTTTCTTGTTCTTCTTCTTCCTTAGCTTAGGATTAGATGATTGAATGTAGGATTGATGTTGATATGTGTATGTGTATGCTTGTGTATGAATCTGGAAGAGAGTGGAAGTGTTTGATCACGGGAAGAGCTAAAGAGAACCCGCGAGGTTTCATTCTGCACTGTCGCCGCCCCCGCGGCCAGAAGTCACCGCCCCCGCGGTTACCGTGTCACAGCGCCCGCGTCGTGCCAGCGGCGTGCCTGCGTTTGCCAGCGTCCCTTGTCACTGCCCCCGCGGCTACGTTCCGCCGCACCTGCGGTTGCTTGCCTCCACCCCTACGCCGCTTTGTTACGCAGGTGCGCTTTGTCCCGGGACTACCTAAAGCTAGGTAGATCCTTTCCTTTCTAGTATGAGGAGCTTTGTACCATGCTAGGATTCGGATGTCGATGAGTGTGATATGGAATTGCCGGTTAGGGCTTTGAGGTTTACGAGTTGGATATGATCCCTTATGGATCCCTTGGGTCTAGGTGTGACCCTTTTTATAATAGGAGTTTGATATCTGTGTATGCCTTGTATAGGACGTGTTATCCTCCAGTTTGGAGTGGACTGAGTTGAGGTTGATCCAGTGAGACGACTACGAGGTTGAGGTAAGTCCGTGAGACTTACTTAGTTGCCATTCCTTTATAGGATGTTGTGCATGAGTGGTGTGTGTGTTATATGTTTATAACATGTGTTATGATGGTCACCGACCTATGGTATATAGCTTGCCCATTGTAGGGCCGTGATAACTTGCCCTTTCATCCCGTTGGGAGTCTGGAAAGTTCTCTGTAGGCAGGCCAGACCCGGTAAACGGTTCGGGCACTTCCCATTCCCTTGGGGTACACGGGGTAGTGTTACAGGCACCATTCCAGCTGGTTATTGGACCCAGAGGCGAGGTTTATATTCCTCGTGTCACTTATGTTTATATGGATATTTATATACGAGTTGATTGCTGGACTTTATAAAGATAATGAACCGGGTAAATGGGTGAAAGCATGATGATGTGTTAAGATTTCTGATGTGTGTTTGTGCTCTAGCATATTCCTATATTTGTGTATGGTTAGCTAACGGTTTCATACCGTGTTGTAGACACTTTTCAAGATAGGAGAGCTGCAAAGTGATCCAGAGTGGGTGATCCGCTGAGAGCTCCGTATACTGGGGCGGTATCAGGGATATGGGTTATTTTGATGTACAGTTTGGTTTTGATTGTACTCAGCGGTACATTGTATTACCTTTTGATATCTATATATATATATATATATATATATCAGTTTCATGTTTTGTTTTAATCTATCAGTGCCTTGTTGTAAGATCAGTGAAATTGTTGTCAGGCTAGGGTCAGGATCCATTGTGAGATCCTAGCCCAGTAGCACTCCGAGTCCTACGGATTTGGGGTGTTACAAAGTTGGTATCAGAGCCCAGGTTGACAACAATGGCACTAGTAATCTGCAATAAAGGTCGAATAGATAACTAAACAAAACCCGACAAGGGGTTTGACTTTTTAAAAGGTTTTTGTTTTTAAATGAGTACAAATGTTTGGGAATACCGTGTACGGGAGCCATCACCCCTCTGAAGACCTCGACAGTATAGATATATATAGATATTCTGTTGTGATTGATCTGTGATATATCTATAACTATGGCATATATATAGTCTTCTAAGATAGGTTTATATCTTCTGTAGATGGTTCAGACTAGAGCCTTACCTGCAGCAAGACGAGGTAGAGGTAGAGGTAGAGGTAGACCCCCTCTAGGTAGAGGACGGGGTAGGATTCCTGCTGTTGAGCCACGTGCAGCAGAGGAGGTCCATGAGGAGGTTGCTGAGAGTGCCGTTCCTGAGGTTGGGAACGGTGCAGCTGAGGGACAGGGGCCACAAAGAGCCCAGTCTGGTGATTTTGATCGCGTCTCTATGGATAGAGCAGAGTTTCAAGCTTATATCAGACGTGTTGAGGAGGCCGCCAGGGCAGGTAGGCGTGCCCCGGATCTGCCAACACAGGAGGGACCATCTGAGAGGTCCCACACCGTTACTTAGGTACTAGCTGTACAGGTACCTGCTGTTGAGATTGCTCGGGCTCCAGAGGAGCATAGAGGGCCTAGACCAGACACTTGGTTGAAGGCTTTCCATCAGATGGGTGTACCCCCTTTCACTGGGAAAGTTGGGCTAGAGGTGGAGTTGTGGATAGGACATGTAGACACAGCTTTGGAGTCTATTAGATGTCCAGCTGATAGGCAGATTGAGCTGGTGCAGACCTTGTTCAGAGATTTGGCACAACACTGGTGGAGGTCTGTACGAGCACAGGTTACTAGTTATGAGCAGATGAGGACTCTGATCCGAGAGCGTTTCTACCCTGCCTCTTTGAGGAGGGAGAAACTGCGAGACTTTGTTGAGGTTGGGTTCGAGGATGTGCCGGTCTCAGAGGCCATCCGGAGATTCCAGGAGGAGCTGGCATTGCTGGGTCCAGCTGCACCTGATGCAGATCAGCACGTGTATTTGTTTTCCCGACGTCTGAGGGATACTACCCGTACCTACATGGCGGGTTTTCATTGTGAGACCTTGGTCGACTATCAGGACCGGGCTTTTGACTACGAGAGGGAGACAGCTAGCCAGAGGAGAGCTTCTCAGACCGGAGGGTCTGAGAAGAGACAGAGGACTAGTCAGACCAGTGGGACTGGTGGAGTTGCTGGTTCAGGGTGAAGCCAGAGTCGCCAGAGTCGTCCTCCATCTGCACCAGGTGCAGATAAGGGAGTGTAGTGCTTCAACTGTAGTGAGTATGGACATATGAGGTCCGAGTGTACTAGACAGCCGGTGACCTGTTTCACTTGTGGCCGACCTGGTCATAGAGCTATCTTTTGTAGACGAGGGAGAGCTTCATCACAACAGGATTCTTCTCCTGCTAGTGCAACAGGAGGTGGATAGAGACAACCTCATCAGCAGCAGCAGAGTCAGGGACAACAGAGGGTCCCAGATCGCCCTACGACTCAAGGATCTACTCTTGGGCCGAGTAGAGGCAGAGGCCATGGTGGGGGCACCACTGATACCAGAGGCCCATAGGGCCGTGTTTTTGAGCTGAGAAGTGCAGAGGAGCTAGCTGCACCTACTGCTACAGGTACCATTCTGATTCATGGTCTACTTGTTAGAGTTTTATTTGATACTGGTGCTACACATTCTTTTATTTCTGATGCATGTGTAGAGCGTTTGGGTTTAGATACAGTTGAGGGGATGCCCTTTATTATAGGGTTACCCGATGGTGGTAGGGTTAGAGGTACCCGTGAGATTCACGGTTGTCCCATTTATGTAGGGACTCGTGTGTTACTAGTTGACTTCTTTGTCATGCCGTTAGAGCTTGAGGAAGTTATACTAGCTATGGATTGGATGGATAGACATTCTGCAGTCTTAGATGTAGGTAGGAGGACTGTTACCCTCTCTACCGAGTTAGGCCAGATAGAGGTTTTCCGAGGTTGGGACCTTAGAAAGGTAGGCACAGTTATCAGTGCTATACGGACAGCTAGACTGATTGCACAGGGTTGTGAGGCCTTCTGGTGTTATGCCATGAAGGATGGGGAGAGTCCAGCGTTAGAGGATATCCCAGTGGTCTGTGAGTTTACTGATGTTTTTGCTGAGCCGTTCAGTTTTCCGCCTCAGAGGAGTGTGGATTTCAGTATCGAGTTAGAGTCTGGTACGAGACCCATCTCGAAGGCTCTATATCGGATGGCGCCTGTTGAGATGCTGGAGCTGAAGAAGCAACTCGAGGAGTTGGCTGAGAAGGGCTTCATTCGCCCTAGTGTGTCCCCCTGGGGAGCACCTGTCCTCTTCGTACGGAAGAAGGATGGATCGCTGAGGTTATGCATAGATTATAGAGAGCTGAACAAGGTGACCATCAAGAAAAAGTATCCACTGCCGCGCATTGATGATTTGTTAGATCAACTACAGGGGGCTACTGTGTTCTTCAGGATTGACCTGCGTTCCGGGTATCACCAGCTGAGGGTGAGAGAGCAGGATATGCATAGGACAACATTCGGGACCAGATATGGACACTACGAGTTTGTAGTGATGCCATTTGGGCTTACGAATGCTCCAGCCGTCTTTATGGAGTTGATGAACAGTATTTTCATCGACTTACTGGATCAGTTTGTGGTGGTTTTCATTGATGACATTCTGGTATATTCTCGTAGCAGTGAGGAGCATGCAGAACATCTGAGGACTTTATTGCAGGTTTTGCAGGATAGAAAACATTATGCAAAGTTCTCTAAGTGCGAGTTCTGAATGCTAGAGGTAACATTCCTGGTCACATTGTATCCGCCAAAGGGATCAAGGTTGATCCGGCAAAGATAGAGGCAGTAGCTGCATGGCCTACACCGACGAACGTCAAGGAAGTACGTAGCTTCCTTGGCCTAGCCGGTTATTACAGACGCGTTGTGGAGGGATTTTTTGTGATTACCCGTCCATTGACGAGTTTGCTAAGGAAGACTACCAGGTTTGTGTGGTCTGATCAGTGTATGCAGAGTTTTGAGGAGCTGAAGAGACGTCTGACTTCTGCTCCTATTTTGGCACAACCAGAGGGTACTGAGGATTTTGTGGTTTACAGTGATGCATCCAAGCTAGGCTTGGGATGTGTTTTGATGCAGCGAGGCAGATTTATTGCTTATGCGTCTCGACAGTTGAAGACGTATGAGGAGAACTACCCGACTCATGATTTGGAGTTGGCAGCGGTAGTTCATGCATTGAAGATCTGGAGACATTATCTGTATGGTGTTACATGTCAGATCTTCACAGACCATCAGAGTCTGAAGTACATTTTCACGCAGCGGGAATTGAATAACCGCCAGCGTAGGTGGCTCGAGCTGATCAAGTATTTTGATCTAGAGATTATGTACCATCCGGGGAAGGCGAACGTTGTCGCCGACACCCTGAGCAGGAAGACGCCTCGAGAGCAGGCGATTGCGAGGCTGACAGTTCAGCAGCAGTTACAGAGGGATTTGATCTGGCTAGAGTTGGACATCCAGTTTCCTGATGATGATGCCTAGCTGCGTACATTAGAGGTTCTTCCTGATCTGTTGGATGAGATCCGACAGAAACAGGAGACCTGCCCGACTTTACAGAGGATCAAAGATATGATGTCTCGGGATGAGGCACCACAGTTCCTGCTGGGAGCAGATCGAGTTTTGAGGTGCCGCGGTCGCGTCTGTGTACCTGCAGATACAGAGCTGAGACAGGGGATATTACAGGAGGCTCACTGTACACCTTACTCGGTACATCCAGGTACGAGTAAGATGTATCAGGACTTGAGACGTATATATTGGTGGGGAGGGATGAAGCCCGATGTAGCCAGATTTGTGGCATAGTGTGCGACCTGCCAGCAGGTCAAGATCGAGCATTTCAGACCTGGAGGTGAGCTCCATCCACTTCCTGTTCCACAGAGGAAGTGGGAGGACGTCACCATGGACTTTGTGACTGGACTGAGGTTGAGCCGGAGTTTTGATGCCATTTGGGTCATAGTTGACAAACTGACGAAGACGGCACGTTTCGTTCCTATTCGAGAGACGTGGCCGGTTAGCAGATTAGCAGAGGAGTACACTAGGCAGATAGTGAGACTCCATGGTGTACCGCGGACGATCGTCTCTGACAGAGATGGTCGGTTTACCTCGAGGTTCTGGCAGCAGATTCAGACTGCCCTGGGGACGAATTTGCACTTCACGACTGCGTTTCATCCTCAAACAGATGGTCAGTCAAAGAGGACCATTCAGACGCTGGAGGATATGCTGGGAGCTTGTGTGTTGGATTGGGGACAGGTGTGGACGGATCATCTCCCACTTGTTGAGTTCTCCTACAACAACAACTGGCATGCATCTATTGGGATGGCCCCATATGAGGCACTGTATGGACAGAGATGTCGTACACCGTTATGCTGGGATGAGCAGAGCAGTGTCAGTGGGTTAGCACCTGATCAGATTCAGGATGATATGGCTCGAGTAGCATTGATCAGAGAGCGTATGCTGACTGCGCAGAGCCGTCAGAAGTCGTATGCTGATAGGAGGCGTAGACCTCTAGAGTTCAGAGTTGGAGCCCATGTGTGGCTGAGAGTGTCTCCCGACACGAGGTGTTAGGGTTTTGGCATTAAGGGGAAGTTTGAGTCCCCCGATATGTCGGACCGTTTCGAGATTCTGGATCGGGTTGGGAGTGCGCTTACAGAATTGGCCTTGCCTCCGAGATTAGAGGGTGTTCACCCTGTGTTTCACGTGTCTCAACTGAGAGGAGTATATACTAGATCCGAGACACATTGTGAGTTATGAGGATTTGGTGGTTGAGCCGGACCACACTTTTGTTGAGCATCCGATTGCAGTCTTAGAACGAGGTATGAGACGCCTGCGTTCGAAGGACATACATATGCTTAAGATACAGTGGTCGAGACGAGGACCTGAGGAGGCTACATGGGAGACTGAGGATAGTATCCAGAGGAACTATCCAGAGTTCTATGCCGAGATAGGTGCACCAGTAAGATCACCGAGTAGATCTTAATACTAGCTTGGTGAGTCTTATGTGCTTACATGCTTATATGCTATGATATGTTTTTTCATGCTAGCTTGTTGTGATTATGATCTTATTAGATCTTGTTGTGCTAGTATTATTTTGTTTATAGCTGGAGATGACTCTTTCCTCCATGCTATTGGGATATGTGATGTTTTGGCTAGAGATGGTTTCCCTCTAGGCCTTGGACAGAATAGTTTACTGCTGGAGTGGATGGTTTCCTCCATGCTTATGTTGAGGTTATAGAGAGAGTTGTACCTCGGCTTGTGAGTCCAAGTGGTTTGAGGATTTTACAAGTTTCGGGACGAAACTTGTTTTTAGGGGGGTGAGGTGTAAGAGCCTTAGTTTTGGGAGCTAGTTTTGGTCTTAGCCGCCCCCGCGGGTTTGTGAGGCCGCCCCTGCGGCTCCCCTGTTGTTCCGCCCCTGCGGCCAGGAAACCCGCCCATGCGGTTTCCGGCGGCTGCAGCCGGTTTTGCTGACCCTTTGACCCGTGCTTTACCTTACCTTACCTCCTTCATTCCACCTTGCTGAGCAAGGGTTTCTTCACATTTCCAATCCAGTTTCACGTCCCTCTTGCTTCTTCTTCTTCTCCTTGAGTTTCCTTGAGTTTGGAAGGTTGTTGGCTGTGAAGTTGGTAGAGTTTGTGGTGTGATGGTGGTGTGGCTGTTGATGTAGTTGTGGTTGTTGCTTGTGAGCCAGCTGAGTGTGCTTATGCCTTTGCCTGCCTAGACCTTCTGCAGTGGTAAGCTTCTTCCTCCTTGCTTCTTCATCCTTTCTTCTTCCTTGCTCTTTCTTCCTTAGCTTAGGAATAGATGTATTGAACATAGGGTGATGTTGATATGTGTATGTTTATGCTTGTGTATGAATCCGGAAGAGAGTGGAAGTGATTGATCACGGGAACAGCTAAAGAGAAGCTGCGAGGTTTCATTATGCGTTGTCGCCGCCCCCGCGGCCGAGAGTCACCGCCCCCGCGGTTACCGTGTCACAGCGCCTGCGTCGTGCCAGCGGTGTGCCTGCGCTTGCCAGCGTTCCTTGTCACCGCCCCTGCGGATTGTACTTGCCGCGCCTACAGGTGATCTCCTCCGCCCCTGCGTCCTTAGTTCACGCAGATGCGTCTTGTCCCGGGACTACCTATAGTTAGGTAGTTCCTTTCCTTTCTAGTATGAGGAACTTAGTATCATGCTAGGATTCGGATGTGACGAGTATGATATGGAATTCCGGTTAGGGATTTGAGGTTTACGAGTTGGATATGATCCCTTATGGATCCCTTGGGTCTAGGTATGACCCTTTGTGTGATAGGAGTTTGATATATATGTATGTCTTGTATAGGCCGTGTTATCCTCCAGTTTGGAGTGGACTGAGTTGAGATTGATCCAGTGAGACGACTACGAGGTTGAGGTAAGTCCGTGGGACTTACTTAGTTGCCATTCCTGTATAGGATGTTGTGCATGAGTGGTCTGTGTTATATGTTTATAGCATGTGTTATGATGGTCCACCGACCTATGGTATATTGCTTGCCCATTGTAGGGCCGTGATAACTTGCCCTTTCATCCCGCTGGGAGTCTGAGAGGTTCTCTGTAGGCCAGGCCAGACCTAGTAAACGGTTCGGGCACTTCCCATTCCCTTAGGGTACACGGGGTAGTGTTCCAGACACCATTCCCAGCTGGTTATTGCACCCAGAGGCGAGGTTTATATTCCTCGTGTCACTTATGTTTATATGGATATTATATATGAGTTGATTGTTGGACTTTATAAAGATAATGAACCGGGTAAATGTATGAAAGCATGTGGATATGTTAAGATTTCTGATGTGTGTTTGTGCTCTAGCATCTTTCTATATTTGTGTATGGTTAGCTAACGTTTCATACCGTGTTGTAGACACTTTGCAGGATAGGGAGAGCTGCAGAGTGATCCAGAGTGGGTGATCCACTGAGGGCTCCGTACACTGGGGCGGTATCGGGGATATGGGTTATTTTGATGTACAGTTTGGTTTGTTGTACTCAGCGGTATATTGTATTACCTTTTGATCATATTATATATATATATATATAATATATATATATATAATATATATATATATATATATTATATATATATATATCATATATATATATCAGTTTTTGGTTTTAATCTATCGGTGCCTTGTTGTAAGATCAGTGAAATTGTTGTTAGGCTAGGGTCAGGATCCATTGTGAGATCCTAACCCAGTAGCACTCCGAGTCTTGCGAATTTGGGGTGTTACATGGGTGGCGTTAAGGTTGTGTAAATGGTATGAACCGGACCGTAATGTAGTGGACCGGATCGAACCGTTAGCATTCCTAAATATTAGCGGTCCATGGAGTGGGCCGGATCACCACAATCCGGTACAGATTGGACTGTTTACCTGAGTTTAAAAAAACGAAAAATTAGGGTCGGGTATGGTTTTCCAATCCGATCCAACTGTGCACAACCATAGGTGGCATGCTAAGATGCTCTTTGTCTTGTCTGGATTTGAGGAGCCGGTTTAATGTTGCGTCAAGTTGCATTTGGTATATTCATCCCAATTGCTAAAAACAATTTATAGAACAATTATATAAATTAAGAATACTAATTTTAATAGAATTAGAATGAAATTAAGGAAAAAATAAATAAATATTATTATCTACGATTCACACCTTCATAATAATATAGAAACATCTCAATCCTATCTAACCACATTCATCAAGATACTAATTCCTAGTGTATATCACTTGTATCGATCTATATTTTACATGGTATCACACATTTTTGATCCACCAAGCCTCCGCTTTTATTTTCCTTGTGTATTCACCATGGCCCTAATAAACCTCTTCTCCTACAACCAGATTTGATCTTTCGGACAATCTTCTGTCCACCATTACCGCCGCCGTCGCCACCACCACCAACGACCTCTAGTTTCCCGTGTTTTTTCCTTCAAACTCAAACGAAACATATACAACATTTGCCGCTCTAATATCTTAGATGTTCAACAGTTTTTCACTACAAAATGCAAATAACCCATCCACTACTACTATTGCCTCCGCAACTGATCCAAAACAAACCTAAATGATTCTTGGGTTCACATGTGACAAAGAAAAAGGCAAATTCATTCTCATTTTGATTTGAACAACAATCTCGACACCTTTCCTAAGACTATGTCGCCAAAGCAACTTCATCAGAAAAATGCCTAGACCACTATTGAGAGGATGGTTCAAGTTCAATCCAATGCTCGAGCAATGCATCTCAAACAACAACTTTATACCATTATGAAAGGGGCATATGCTACGTTTGAATATTTTAAGACGAAGCAATTTCTTGTTGATTCTATTGTTGTTCTTCTTCATATTGTTTCCAATAATGAGTTTGTGGCAATATAAGGTATGAACGCCAGCTATACACATGGTGATAATCCTATACTCCCCCTTGAGCTTTCAACTACCTTCTACGTGTGGAGGAGCGTATTGATGAAGAATGTCACTCTTAGACGTACAATATCATAGAAAACTACTCTTAACTTTACAGGAATGAAAATTATTGAAAATTACTCACTTATTGACATTGATCTATTTGATACCTTTTACTACCAAAAATCAGAATCGGACTAAGTTATTTCTGAAAATGATTCTTGATTCCACGAGAATCGTACTAAAGAGCCCTAACTTCTATCTTTTGAGGGTATTGTCTATTGATGCGTCCGTTGGCATCTCTATAATACAGTGATAATACTTGTGCATCAATAAAGTGTTATGAGATAAGTTGATATGTTGTAAAATAACAAAAAATTCAGTTGGAAGTTGGAATGTCCCATTTTCCTCAGAAACTAATATAATAATAAAAAAATCATTATGGGCCTGGGCCAATATAATTAAAACTTGAATATCCATGGAAATCTAAGCCCAATATAGGAGACGTGGGAAATAGAAACTGCAAATCAAGTGCGCAATGATTTCATAGTATCAATCAAATCTTTGAGTCGATTGTCACAACGTGCGCAAGGATTTGGCACATGACAGTGTCCTCATTATATTTACCAACAAAGTGTTTTGTTATAATGTTATAATGATTTTAATTACAATGTAGATAACCAGAGTTTAAGGGACCGTTTGATTTAAACTCTAAAAACGAAAGCGGAATGAAAACAAATCTAGTCCATATATAAATATTTGTTCACGAAAAGTTTGCGTGAATCATTCCTTGTTTACTAAGAACAAGGTACCCATTTAAGTTTAAAATTTTGATTGTGTATATCTTTGACATGTGGCCGTACCATCGAAGATTAGTCTATCACGAGATGATGCGTCAATTGATTTCAATTATATATATAGATTATATGTCAAGTGTGCTATAGCCTATATTATAATAATAGTAACAATTAGCCATTTGAGCAATTGAAGTGGTGGCATAAAAATAAAGAAGAGTTTCTCGACGTAAAAAACGGACTTCTGAATAACATGAACCACATATTATTTTGAAATAAAAACTAAGTACTTAATTAGGCAGAAGATGACAAACACATAGGTCGTGGGATGTGTAACAAAGTAGTAGCTAGGTTAAGCAAAACCGACTTTTTTTTATAATCTCAATCTGAAGCATAATCTGGTTTTGTTTGAACAATGTTGGGTTTGAAGTCAAATTAGGTTAAATTAGTTTGGTGATACACATATTGGTAGTCTTTACCTAATTTCTAACCCATATTTCTTCATTAGACTAGGCCTAGGGGCCATGAGTAATTGGGGCTCAAATAAAATTTGAAAATAATAGTATATTAGAGATTGTGAGTTAATTTAATTTTATAAATAAATTATTATTTATGGAAAATAACACTTGATATGTTAGCGAGTGGCGTTCTCAACATCTATGCCTTTGAATTCAAACAACGAAGAGATAAGAGAAAGTTCATCTGTTCGATTACATAGGTAAAGTGATGGGACGACATCGAATTGGAAAATTAATATCTATATGTTTGTTTTAAATGAATTTTATTTGACATTTGTGACCTTGGAAATTTCAAAGGCTAAAATCTTGACATTTATTGTGAGTTTTCATAACCGGTTAACTACAATATTATATTTATACGTGGTTTCATTTCATTATAATTTCATAAAAATAGGTTTTTTTTCCCTTTTAAAAATGCCTTTAGAAATATATGTCTACTTTATTAATTTAAGATGAGCACTTTTACCATTATTTTAAAGTATCATATTATTATTTTATTTTAGCAAATAATGTTCAAAAAAATTTGTACAAACACCTCATTTAAGTTTTACTTTTCAATATTATAATTCTATTTATTTTTTTATATAAAATAAAAAGGTGATTTTTATTCGAAAACCTTCAAATTATGCAACCAAAAATAATAAATAAATGAAATCACACTGAATTTAATCGGTTAAGAAACAAAAACGGGTGAAAACACATGTCCTGTCAAATTAAGTAGTATTTGACCCATTAATATTTAAACTAGTAAATTTGACATTTTAATCTAACAAGTGAACTTTCTCTAATATTGTAGAGATCGATAACTTTCATGGCTCACAATTACTAGGTTAAAAAGCCAGTGGTAAATAACTCAATTTTAAAGTAAAGTTAAATATCTCTTCGTTAGGTTTAAAGTTCAAACCTTGATTGATTAGACGGTCATTCAACATTTGAATTGAACTATGAGGTTGTTATCAGTTTTATGAATTTCTAATTATTATATTCACTTTACAAGGTCATTTGAATTATGTAACAATTTGTGATATTGTTAGTTGTTCAATATGTATATTGTTATGTTCTATTGTCTTAAGATCTGGCTTAATTCTTACTACGATCCAACAATTGAATGAGTGGTGTGTGTTATATGTTTATATCATGTGTTATGATGGTCACCGACCTATGATGTATTGATTGCCCATTGTAGGGCTGTGACAACTTTTCCATTTATCCCGCTGGGAGTTGGGGGTTCTCTGTGGTCAGGCCAGACCTGGTAAACGGTTCGGGAACTCTCCATTCCCTTAGGGTACACGGGGAGGTGTTCCAGGCACCATTCCAGCTGGTTATAGTACCCAGAGACGAGGGTTATATTCCTCGTGTGAAAGCATGATGATGTGTTAAGATTTCTGATGTGTGTTTGTGCTTTAGCATATTCCTATATTTGTGTATGGTTAGCTAACGGTTTCATACCGTGTTGTAGACACTTTGCAGGATAGGAGAGCTGCAGAGTGATCCAGAGTGGGTGATCCGCTGAGGGCTCCGTACACTGGGGCGGTATCGGGGATATGGGTTATTTTGATGTACAGTTTAGTTTGTTTGTACTCAGCGGTACATTGTATTACTTTTTTGGATATATATATATATATATATATATATATATATATATATATATATAAATATATATATATATAAATATATATAAATATATATAAATATATATATATATAAATATATATAAATATATATAAATATATACAAATATATATATATATATCAGTTTCATGTTTTGTTTTAATCTATTGGTGCCTTGTTGTAATATCAGTGAAATTGTTGTCAGGCTAGGGTCAGGATCCATTGTGAGATCCTAGCCCAGTAGCACTCCGAGTCCTACGGATTTGGGGTGTTACAAAGTTGGTATCAGAGCGAGGTAGACAACAATGACACTAGTAATCTGCAATAAAGGTCGAATAGATAACTAAACAGAACCCGAAAAGGGGTATGACTTTTCAAAAGGTTTTGGTTTTGAAATGAGTACAAATGTTTTGGGATACCGTGTAAGGGAGCCATCACCCCTCTGAAGACCTCGACAGTATAGATATATATAGATATTTTGCTGTGATTGATCTGTGATATATCTATACATATGGCATATATATAGCCTTCTATGATAGGTTTACGTCTTCTACAGATGGTTCAGACTAGAGCCTTACCTGCAGCAAGACGAGGTAGAGGTAGACCCCCTCTAGGTAGAGGACGAGGTAGGACTCCTACGGGTGGTTCACAAGCAGCAGGAGAGGTCTATGAGGAGATTGGTGAGAGTGCCGTTCCTGAGGCTGGGAACGGTGCAACTGAGAGACAGGGGCCACAGAGAGCCCAGTCTGGGGAGTCTGACCGTGTCTCCATGGAGGGACCAGCCTTCCGCGAGTACATACGACGTGTTGATGAGGCTGCTAGGGCATGTAGGCCTGCTCATGATCTGCCAGCACAGGAGGGATCATCTGAGATATCCCATGCAGTTACACAGGTGCCGGCTGCACCGGCACCTGCCGTTGATATTGCTCGGGCTACAGAGGAGCATAGAGGGCCTCGACCAGACACTTGGTTGAAGGCTTTTCATCAGATGGGAGTACCCCCTTTCACTGGGAAAGTGGGGCTAGAGGTGGAGCTTTGGATAGGACATGTAGACTCAACTCTGGAGTCCATTAGATGTCAAACTGACAGGCAGATTGAGCTGGTGCAGACCTTGTTCAGGGATTTAGCACAACACTGGTGGAGGTCTGTACGAGTACAGGTTACTAGTTATGAGCAGATGAAGAATCTGATCCGAGAGCGTTTCTGCCCTGCCTCGTTGAGGAGGGAGAAACTGCGAGACTTTGTTGAGGCTGGGTTCGAGGATGTACCGGTCTCAGAGGCTATCAGGAGATTCCAGGAGGAGCTGGCATTGCTGGGTCCAGCTGCACCTACTGCAGATCAGCACGTGTATTTGTTTTCCCGACATCTGAGGGATACTACCCGTACCTACATGGCGGGTTTTCACTGTGAGACCTTGGTCGACTATCAAGACTGGGCTTCTGACTACGAGAGGGAGAGAGCTAGCCAGAGGAGAGCTTCTCAGACTGGAGGGTCTGAGAAGAGACAGAGGACTGGTCAGACCAGTGGTACTGGTGGAGCTGCTGGTTCAGGGCGAGGCCAAAGTCGCCAGAGTCGTCCTCCATCTGCACCGGGTGCAGATAAGGGAGTGCAGTGCTTCAACTGCAGTGAGTATGGGCATATGAGGTCAGAGTGTACTAGGCAGCCGGTGACCTGTTTCACTTGTGGCCGACCTGGTCATAGAGCTACCTTCTGTAGACGAGGGAGAGCTTCATCACAGCAGGATTCTTCTCCTGCTAGTGCAGCGGGAGGTGGACAGAGACCACCTCAGTAGCAGCAGCAGAGTCAGGGACAACAGAGGGTCCCAAATCGCCCTACGACTCAGGGATCTGCTTCTAGGCCGAGTAGAGGCAGAGGCCGTGGTGGGGGCACCATTGATACTAGAGGCCCACAGGGCCGTGTTTTTGAGCTGAGGAGTGCAGAGGAGCCAGCTGCACCTACTGCTACAGGTACCATTCTGATTCATTGTTTACCTGTTAGAGTTTTATTTGATATTGGTGCTACGCATTCTTTTATATCTGATGCCTGTGTAGAGCGTTTGGGATTAGATACAGTTGAGGGGATGCCCTTTATTATAGGGTTACCCGATGGTGGTAGGGTCAGAGGTACCCGTGAGATTCACGGTTGTCCCATTTCTGTAGGGACTCGTGTGTTACTAGTTGACTTCTTTGTCATGCCGTTAGAGCATGAAGAAGTTATACTAGGTATGGATTGGATGTCTAGACATTCTGCAGTCTTAGATGTAGGTAGGAGGACTGTTACCCTCTTTACCGAGTTAGGCCATATAGAGGTTTTCCGAGGTTGGGACCTTGGAAAGGTAGGCACAGTTATCAGTGCTATACGGGCAGCTAGACTGATTGCACAAGGTTGTGAGGCCTTCTGGTGTTATGCCATGAAGGAGGGGGAGAGTCCAGCGTTAGAGGATATCCCAGTGGTCTGTGAGTTTACTGATGTTTTTGCTGAGCCGTCCAGTTTGCCGCCCCAGAGGAGTGTGGATTTCAGTATCGAGTTAGAGCCTGGTACGAGACCCATCTCGAAGGCCCCATACCGGATGACGCCTGTCGAGATGTTAGAGCTGAAGAAGCAACTCCATGGTGTACCGAGGACGATCGTCTCTAACAGAGATGGACGGTTTACTTCGAGGTTCTGGCAGCAGATTCAGACTGCCCTAGGGACGAGTTTGCACTTCACGATTGAGTTTCATCCTCAGACAGATGGTCAGTCAAAGAGGACCATTTAGACGTTGGAGGATATGCTACGAGCTTGTGTGTTGGATTGGGGACAGGTGTGGATGGATCATCTCCCACTTGTTGAGTTCTCCTACAACAACGGCTGTCATGCATCTATTGGGATGGCCCCATATGAGGCACTGTATGGACAGAGGTGTCGTACCCCGTTATGCTGGGATGAGCAGAGCAGTGTCAATGGTTTAGCACCTGATCAGATTCAGGATGATATGGCTCGAGTAGCATTGAACAGAGAGCGTATGCTGACTGCACAGAGTCGTCAGAAGTCTTATGCTGACAGGAGGCGTAGACCTCTAAAGTTCAGGGTTTGAGCCCATGTGTGGCTGAGAGTGTCCCCGACACGAGGTGTTAGGCATTTTTGCATTAAGGGGAAGTTGAGCCCCCGATATGTCGGACCGTTCGAGATTCTGGATCGGGTTGGGAGCGCAGCCTACAGATTAGGTCTTGCCGCCGAGATTAGAGGGTGTTCACCCTGTGTTTCACGTGTCTCACCTGAGGGAGTATATACCAGATCCGAGACACATCGTGAGTTATGATGATTTGGTGGTTGAGCCGGACCACACTTTTGTTGAGCATCCAATTGCAGTCCTAGAACGAGGTATGAGACGCCAGCGTTCGAAGGACATACCTATGTTGAGGATACAATGGTCGAGTCGAGGACCTGATGGAGGCTACATGGGAGACTGAGGATAGTATCCAAATAAACTATCCAGAGTTCTATGCCGAGATAGATATACCTGTAGGATCTACGAGTAGATTTTAGTACTATCTTGGTGAGTGTTTGCTTATGTGCTTATATGCCATGCTGTGTTTATTTTCGTACTAGCTTGATATGATGTGTGATCTTATTAGATCTTGTTGTGCTAGTATGATTTTGTTTATAGCTGGAGATGACTCTTTCCTCCATGCTATTGGGATATGTGATGTTTTGGCTAGATCCGTCTTTGTTGACCCTTGACCCGTGCTTTACTCTCCCACTTCCTTAACCTAATCCTTGCTTTGGCTTGCTGAACATCTTCACTTTTTTCCCAGCTGCCTTCACGTCCTTCTCCTTCCTCCTTGATCTTCTTCTTGGTTTCCTTAGTTTTGGAAGAGTTTTGGTGTGGCCTTGTGAGTGGTTGTTGATGTTGATGTGGTATGATGTTGTTGCTGAGCTTGAGAGCTAGAGGAGCTACTGCCTTGGATCAGTTCGGGCCTAGGCCACAACTGTGGTAGGTATTCCTTTCTTCTTCTTTCTTTCTTTCTCCTTTCTTGTTCTTCTTCTTCGTTAGCTTAGGATTAGATGATTGAATGTAGGATTGATGTTTGTATGTGTATGTTGTGGCAAAAAAAATGAATCTGGANTTAACACATGGGGAGATCAGAGTTTCAGCTTATATCAGACGTGTAGAGGAGGCTGCCAGAGCCGGTAGACGTGCCCCAGATTTACAGGCACAGGAGGGACCATCTGAGAGGTCCCACACCGTTACTCAGGTACCAGCTGTACAAGTACCTGCTGCTGAGATTGCCAGAGCACCAGAGGAGCATAGAGTGCCTAGACCAGATACCTGGTTGAAGGCATTCCATCAGATGGGTGTACCCCCTTTCACTGGGAAGGTGGGGTTGGAGGTTGAGCTCTGGATCGGGCATGTAGACTCAGCTCTGGAGTCTATTCGATGTCCAGCTGACAGACAGATCGAGCTGGTTCAGACTTTATTTCGGGACTTGGCACAACACTGGTGGAGATCAGTACGGGGTCAGGTTACCAGTTATGATCAGATGAAGACGATGATTAGAGAGCGTTTCTGCCCTGCCTCTCTGAGGAGGGAGAAACTGCGAGATTTTGTGGAGGCTGGGTTTGAGGATGTACCAGTCTCTGAGGCCATCAGGAGGTTTCAGGAGGAGCTGGCATTACTGGGACCAGCTGCACCTGCTGCAGACCAGCACGTTTATCTCTTTTCCCGACGACTGAGGGATACTACCCGGACCTACATGGCGGGATTTCATTGTGAGACTCTCACAGATTATCAGGACAGAGCTTCCGATTATGAGAGGGAGCGAGCTGGACAGAGGAGAGCTTCTCAGACCGGAGGGTCTGAGAAGAGGCAGCGTACAGGGAAGACCAGTGGTACTGGTGGTTCTGCTAGTGGTTGGCGTGGTCAGAGACGCCAGAGTCAGCCTTCATCTGCGCCGGTTGCAGAGAAGGGACGTCAGTGCTTTAACTGTGGAGATCCAGGGTATATGAGGCCAGAGTGCACGAGGCCATCGGTGACTTGCTACACCTGTGGTAGGCAAGGTCACCGAGCTGTTTACTGCCGCCAGGGCGGAGCTTCATCGCAGCAGGGTTCTTCTCCTGCTAGTGCAGCGGGAGGTGGGCAGAGGCCACCTCAGCAACAGCAGACTCAGGGACAACAGAGAGTCCCAGATCGCCCTACGACTCAGAGATCTGCTCTTGGGCCGAGTAGAGGCAAAGGTCGTGGTGGGGGCACCACTGATACCAGAGGCCCACAGGGTCGTGTTTTTGAGCTGAGGAGCGCAGAGGAGCCAACTGCACCTACTGCTACAGGTACCATTCTGATTCATGGTTTACGTATTAGAGTTTTATTTGATACTGGTGCTACACACTCTTTTATTTCTGATGCCTGTGTAGAGCGTCTTGGTTTAGATACAGTTGAGGGGATGCCCTTTATTATAGGGTTACCCAATGGTGGTAGGGTCAAAGGTACCCGTGATATTCACGGTTGTCCCATTTTTGTAGGGACCCGTGTGTTACTAGTTGATTTCTTTGTCATGCCATTAGAGCATGAAGAAGTCATTCTAGGTATGGATTGGATGGCTAGACACTCTGCAGTTTTAGATGTAGGTAGGAGGACTGTTACCCTCTCTACCGAGTTAGGCTAGATAGAGGTTTTCCGAGGTTGGGACCTTGGAAAGGTAGGCACAGTTATCAGCGCCATACGAGCAGCTAGATGTTATGTCATGAAGGAGGGGGAGAGTCCAGTGTTAGAGGATATCCCAGTCGTTTGTGAGTTTACTGATGTTTTTGTTGAGCCGTCCAGTTTGCCGCGTCAAAGGAGTGTGGATTTCAGTATCGAGTTGGAGCCTGGTACGAGACCCATCTCAAAGGCCCCATACCGGATGGCGCCTATCGAGATGCTGGAGCTGAAGAAGCAACTCGAGGAGTTGGCTGAGAAGGGCTTCATTCGCCCTAGCGTGTCCCCCTGGGGAGCACCTGTCCTCTTCGTACGGAAGAAGGACGGATCGCTGAGACTGTGATTTGATTACAGAGAGCTGAACAAGGTGACCATCAAGAACAAGTATCCACTACCGCACATTGATGATTTGTTAGATCAGTTATAGGGAGCGACTGTGTTCTCCAGGATTAATCTGCGTTCCGGGTATCACCAGCTGAGGGTGAGGGAGCAAGATGTGCACAAGACAGCATTCCGGACCAGATATGGCCACTACGAGTTTGTAGTGATGCCATTTGGGCTTACGAATGCCCCAACCGTCTTTATGGAGTTGATGAACAGTATCTTCATCGACTTCCTGGATCAGATTGTGGTGGTTTTCATTGATGACAATCTGGTATACTCTCGCAGTGGAGAAGAGCATGCAGGACATCTGAGGACTGTATTTCAGGTTTTGCGGGATAGAGAACTTTATGCTAAGTTCTCTAAGTGTGAGTTCTGGATGCCAGAGGTAGCATTCCTGGGTCATATAGTATCAGCTGAGGGGATCAAGGTGGATCCAGCGAAGATAGAGGCAGTAGCAGCTTGGACGACACCGACGAACGTCAAGGAAGTACGTAGTTTCCTTGGCCTAGCCGGTTATTACAGACGCTTCGTGGAGGGTTTTTCTGTGATTGCCCGTCCACTGCCGAGTTTGCTGAGGAAGACT
The DNA here is from genome assembly GCA_002319775.1 of Fagopyrum tataricum. Taxonomy (NCBI): domain Eukaryota; kingdom Viridiplantae; phylum Streptophyta; class Magnoliopsida; order Caryophyllales; family Polygonaceae; genus Fagopyrum; species Fagopyrum tataricum. The sequence continues at coordinate 22,096,321 of CM008282.1, forward strand.
ACTAGATTTGTGTGGTCTGATCAGTACAGACAGAGTTTTGAGGAATTGAAGAGGAGTTTGACTTCTGCTCCTATTTTGGCACAGCTGGAGGGTACTGAGGATTTTGTGGTTTACAGTGATGCATCCAAGCTAGGCTTGGGATGTGTTTTGATGCAGCGAGGCAGATTTATTGCTTATGCGTCTCGACAGTTGAAGACATATGAGGAGAACTACCCGACTCATGATCTGGAGTTGGCAGCGGTAGTTTATGCACGGAAGATCTGGAGACATTACCTGTATGGTGCTACATGTCAGATCTTCACAGACCATAAGAGTCTGAAGTATATTTTCACGCAGCGGGAATTAAATAACCGCCAGCGTAGGTGGCTCGAGCTGATCAAGGATTATGATGTGGAGATCCTGTACCATCCGGGGAAGGCGAACGTTGTCGCCGACGCCCTGAGCACGAAGACGCCTCGAGAGCAGGCGATTGCGAGGCTGACAGTTCAGCAGCAGTTACAGAGGGATTTGATCTGGCTAGAGTTGGACATCCAGTTTCCTGATGAGGATGCCTAGCTGCGTACATTAGAGGTTCTTCCTGATCTGTTGGATGAGATCCGACAGAAACAGGAGACCTGCCCGACTTTACAGAGGATCAAAGATATGATGTCTCGGGATGAGGCACCACAGTTCCTGCTGGGAGCAGATCGAGTTTTGAGGCGCCGCGGTCGCGTCTGTGTACCTGCGGATACAGAGCTGAGACAGGGGATATTACAGGAGGCTCACTGTACACCTTACTCGGTACATCCAGGTACGAGTAAGATGTATCAGGACTTGAGACGTATATATTGGTGGGGAGGGATGAAGCCCGATGTAGCCAGATTTGTGGCATAGTGTGCGACTTGCCAGCAGGTCAAGATCGAGCATTTCAGACCTGGAGGTGAGCTCCATCCACTTCCTGTTCCACAGAGGAAGTGGGAGGACGTCACCATGGACTTTGTGACTGGACTGAGGTTGAGCCGGAGTTTTGATGCCATTTGGGTCATAGTTGACAAACTGACGAAGACGGCACGTTTCGTTCCTATTCGAGAGACGTTGCCGGTTAGCAGATTAGCAGAGGAGTACACTAGGCAGATAGTGAGACTCCATGGTGTACCGCGGACGATCGTCTCTGACAGAGATGGTCGGTTTACCTCGAGGTTCTGGCAGCAGATTCAGACTGCCCTGGGGACGAATTTGCACTTCACGACTGCGTTTCATCCTCAAACAGATGGTCAGTCAAAGAGGACCATTCAGACGCTGGAGGATATGCTGGGAGCTTGTGTGTTGGATTGGGGACAGGTGTGGACGGATCATCTCCCACTTGTTGAGTTCTCCTACAACAACAACTGGCTTGCATCTATTGGGATGGCCCCATATGAGGCACTGTATGGACAGAGATGTCGTACACCGTTATGCTGGGATGAGCAGAGCAGTGTCAGTGGGTTAGCACCTGATCAGATTCAGGATGATATGGCTCGAGTAGCATTGATCAGAGAGCGTATGCTGACTGCACAGAGCCGTCAGAAGTCTTATGCTGACAGGAGGCGTAAACCTCTAGAGTTCAGGGTTGGAGCACATGTGTGGCTGAGAGTGTCCCCGACACGAGGTGTTAGGAGTTTTGGCATTAAGGGGAAGTTGAGTCCCCGATATGTCGGACCGTTCGAGATTCTGGATCGGGTTGGGAGTGCAGCTTACAGGTTGGCCTTGCCTCCGAGATTAGAGGGTGTTCACCCTGTATTTCACGTGTTTCAGCTGAGGGAGTACATACCAGATCCGAGACACATTGTGAGTTTTGAGGATTTGGTGGTTGAGCCGGACCACACCTTTGTTAAGCATCCGATTGCAGTCCTAGAACGAGGTATGAGATGCCTGCGTTCGAAGGACATACCTATGCTTAGGATACAGTGGTCGAGACGAGGACCTGAGGAGGCTACATGGGAGACTGAGGATAGTATCTAGAGGAACTATCCAGAGTTCTATGCCGAGATAGGTGCATCAGTAGGATCACCGAGTAGAACTTAGTACTAGCTTGGTGAGTCTTATATGCTTACATGCTTATATGCTTTGATGTGTTTATTTTCATGCTAGCTCTGATGTGAGTATGATCTTATTAGATCTTGGTATGCTAGTATGATTTCCTGTTTATAGCTGGAGATGGTTCTTTCCTCCATGTTATTGTGACACGTTTAGGATTTAGCTGGAGATGGTTCTTTCCTCCATGCTATTTTGATGGACATAGTAGTGTTGGAGATGTACTTCCTCCATGCCTTTCTGTTATGGTTAAGATATGGCTAGAGATGTGCTTCCTCTATGCCTTGTGATATGTTTATGGTTTGGCTAGAGATGGTTATCCTCTAGGCCCTGGATTGTATAGTTACTGCTGGAGTTGATGATTTCCTCCATGCTTACGTTTGAGGATATAGAGAGTGCTACCTCGGCTTTTGAGTCCGAGTGTTTCAGGATCTTGCAAGTTTTAGGACGAAACTTGTTTATAGGGAGGTGAGATGTGAGACCCATACTCTTCCGGACCGAGTTTGGACCATGGCCGAGATTGGCTTTGGCCGAGTGTAGACTTTTCCGCCCCCGCGGGGACTTTGGCCGCCCTTGTGAGTTCCCGCCCCTGCGACTCATGGGACCGCCGCTGCGGTTTCCGGCGGCCGCAGCCGGTTTTGTTGACTCTTTTGACCATGCTTTACCCTTTACCTTACCTCTTCGTTTTACCTTTCTGAGCAAGGGTTCCATCTTCCTTCCTTTCTTCAGCTTCCTACGTCCTTCTTGCTTCTCCTTCACCTTCCTTTGATCTTGACTAGGTTTTCTTTGGCTTGGAAGAGTTTTGTTATGGCTTTGTGGTTGATGATGCTAGTGTGTGTGTTGTTGTGCTTGGAAGCCAGCCTTGGTGTGTGTTAAGCTTTCCTGCAGCCTAGGATCTTCAATAGTGGTGAGTCTTGTTTCTTCTCCTTCTCTTCTTCTTTGATTCAATCTTTCTAGCTTAGGATTAGATGTATGCTAAGGGTGTTGATGGTTGGTATGTGTATGTGCATGTTGTGTGTGTTTGTGATGGAGAGTAGACGTGATTTGATCACGTGAAGAGCTAAAGAGAAGCCGCGAGGTTTCATTCTGCACTGTCGCCGCCCCCGCGGCCAGAAGTCACCGCCCCTGCAGAAGACGTGCCACAGCGCCTGCGCCGTGCCAGCGCCGTGCCTGCGTTGCCAGCGACCTTTGTCACCGCCCCCGCGGTTGAGTGCCGCCGCGCTTGCGGTTGCCTGCGTTCCCCCCCCTGTGTCCTTAGTTCACGCAGGTGCGTCTTGTCCCGAGACTACCTATAGTTATGTAGTTCCTTTCCTTTCTAGTATGAGGAACTTAGTACCATGCTAGGATTCGGATGTTGATGAGTATGATATAGTTATGCCGGTTACGGCTTTGAGGTTTACGAGTTGGACTTGATCCTTATGGATCCCTTGGGTCTAGGTGTGACCCCTTTGTGTGATAGGATTGTGATATATATGTATGTGTGCCTTGTATAGGCTGTGTTGTCCTCCAGTTGGAGTGGACGTTTCTAAGAGTGTTCGTAGCGAGATACTTCTGAGATTGAGGTAAGTCCATAAGACTTACTTAGCTACTATCCTTATATTGGATGTATGCTTGAGTGGTGTGTGTTATGTGCTTTATAGCATGTGTTATTATGGTCACCGACCTATGTTATATTGACCGCCCATTGTAGTGGCTGTGACAACTTACCTTTCATCCCGTAGTGGAGTCTGGGAAGTTCTCTGTAAGCTAGTTAGTTGTGGTATACGGGAAAGGCACCTACCACTCCATATGGTATACGGGAAAGTGCGCTGATACCACTCCAGCTAGCTATTGCACGCAGAGGCGAGGGTTATATATACATACCTCGTGTCACGTATATTCATATACATTTATTATACGATTGAGTGATTCGACTTATTAAAGATAATAAACCGGGTAAATGTTTGATATCATGCTGAAGTGTTTATTATTTCTGATATGTGATTGTGCTCTAGCATCGTCTTATATATGTGTATAGTTAGCTAACGGTTTTATACCGTGTTGTAGATCCTTTGCAGGTTAGGAGAGCTGCAGAGTGATCCGGAGGGGTGATCTGCTGAGGGTTCCGTACACGGGGACGATATCGTGGTTGGGATATTTATGTTGTACGGGTTTATGTTTTGACTTTTGTACTAAGCAGTACCTTGTTTCACCTTTTTGATATGTATATATATATCAGTTTTATGTTTTGTTTTAATCTATTGGTGCCTTGTTGTAAGATTTAATGAAGTTGTTGTCAAGCTAGGGTCAGGATCCTTTGTGAGATCCTAGCCCAGTAGCACTCCGAGTCCTACGGATTTGGGGTGTTACAATATATATATGAATATATGTGACACGAGGAATATAACCATCGCCTCTCGGTGCTAATGCCAGCTGGAGTGGTAATTTGGGATCACTTCCCCGTGTACCCTAAGGGAGTGGAGACAGTGCTCGTACCGTGTACCAGATTTGGACGATCCGCAGAGAACCTCCCCGTCTCCACGCGGGATGACAGGGCAGGGTTGTCACAGCCCTACAATGGGCAGTCACTAAACATTAGGTAGGTAATAAAAACATCGCATGCTATCAAGCATATAACACACACCACTCATGCATACATCCAATATAAGGATGGTAGCTAAGTAAGTCCTATGGACTTACCTCAACCTCAGAAGTAGTCTCAAACCCGATCAGCTCCAACTCTGAAGAACAACACTGCCTAACAACAAGGCATAACAAGATATCAAACTCCTATCAATCAAAGGGGTCACACCTAGACTGAAGGGATCCATAAGGATCATATCCAACTTATAAACCTCGATAATCTACTAAATCTCAAAGCTATAATCGGCATATCTATATATCATACTCGTAATCATTCTATCCTCATATACATACCTAGCATGCTACTATCCCGCTCATACTAGGAAAGGAAAGGATCCATACTACTCTAGTAGATCCAGGACAAGACGCACCTGCGTGACAGGAAAGACGCAGGGGCGGAAAGACAGCAAGCGCAGGCGCGGGCGCTGTGACCGTGGCCGCGGGGGCGGCGGCACTAAGGCGCGAGTGCGGTGACAAGGGTCCCGCGAGGGCGGCAGCTCCCAGGCACGGGGGCGGCGACTGTGCAGAACGTAGAGTCCCTACTTCTCTTTCACTCTTTACGTGATCAAATCACGTCTTCTCCATTCCATATCCAAACACATACATATAAATACACATTCTAACATCAATATATATTCAATACATCTAATCCTAAGCTAAGGAAGATGGAATCAAAGAAAGAAAGAAGAGAAGAAGAAGATGACTTACCACACTGTGGTCCTAGGTAGCAAAGGAAGATCAACAACACACTGCCAACTGGCTCCCAAGCACAACAAAACATCCATACATCATCATCAAACCACTAAAGCCACACAACTCTTTCAAACTCAAGGAAACTCAAGCATAAGATCAAGGAGAGGAAAGGAAGCAAGAAGGACGTGAGAAGCTGGAGAAAGAAGATGAAACCCTTGCTCATCAAGCCAAGGAAGAGACTTAAGGAGAAAGAAAAGAAAGGGTAAAGCACGAGTCCAACTAGTGAACAAAACCGGCTGCACCTGCAAGAAACCGCAGGAGAGGTACCCTGAGCCGCATGGGCGGAAAACTGGACGAGCCGCAGGGCTGCTCCCTAAACCCGCGGGGGCGGCTAAGACCAAAACAAGCTCCAAAGACTAAGGCTCTTACACCTCACCCCCCTAAAAACAAGTTTCGTCCCGAAACTTGTGAAATCCTCAAATCACTCGGACCCATAATGTAACGCCCGAAAATTTATTCCAGACATGGAACACTTTGTAGTTATCCCGTAATCCCGAGATGCCGAGAGCCGGGATTTATTCCTAAGAAAAATCCCGAGCCGACTCGTCGTTTTTCCTCTTTTTCCGCGTTCCGACCCTTCGTTCCAGGCTAAAAATGCCAAGGGTTCATTTCCGAGCCCTCGGTCCGTGTGAGGGACAAGAGGTCAGCTGACCCCTTGATCCCCACACCCACTTTTCAGACTTTTGTCTTCCCTCTCTCCTCCTTGTCTCCTTCCTCACGTTAGTTTTCCTCCCACTCTTCCACACTCATATCTTCTCCTCTCTTTTGCCTCTCTTCTCCCTTGGTGCTGAAGATCCATGTTGTGGACTGCAGAAGGTGATCTCAAACTGTTGGTAAGCTCTCCCTCTCCCTTCCCTCTCTTCCTTGTTGTTCTTTCCCTTCTTCTTCCTTCCTCCTTCATCCATGGCTATGGAGGAAGATCTTGAGGAGTTTTGCTTAACCCTTGTGCATGTCTAGGTTCTTAGCTCGTTTAGGTCAAGGACAGGTGCCTAAGACCCGTTGTGAGTGTTTGGAGAAGATCCAGCAAGAGAAGAAGGACTTTGGAGCCAAGGATCCAAAGTCGATGACGAAGAAGACAACGTTCTGCGCAGAACCCGCGGGGGCGGCTCAGCACAGTCGCGGGAGCAGACGGACGCGGGAGCTGCAAGGCAAGGCCGCGGGTGCGGCGTGACAAGGGCGCGGGCGCGGCTCGGCACTGCCGCGGGTGCGGCGCGATACAAGGCGCGGCCGCGGCTCGGCACAGGTGCGGGCGCGGCTTGGCAAGACCGCGGGGGCGGCTCCTGGCAGGCGACGCAGTCCACCGCGGGTGCGGCTCCTAGTTCCGCGGGGGCGGCTCCTGTGTCCGTAGTGGGCGCCAGCTTGACTCCGCGGCTGCGGTTTCGGCAACAGTAGGTCCCTCCTCTCCTTCACTCCTCGTTCATTCCTTAGATTTGTTGTTGAATCATGTTAGTAGCATGCTTAGGATGGCCTAGAGTAGCTTGAGAATGCCACTTAGTGGTTGTGAACCTATGAGCCCTTAATGCTCGATATAGTTGATGGATATGAGCATGTGAGTATGTTGGATCTTCTAGGCTAGCTTGTGCCTCTTTGGTTGAGGATTAATATCTTGTGGAAATTATGAATTGTTGTGGGTTGTTTCATGTGTGGAGAGTGTGTAGTGAGTACTTGTGACCTTGGATGCATTCCTAGTTTGAGGGTTAGGTGATCTTGCATAGATCACTAAGAGTGAAGTCTAAGAATTCTTGAGAGTGAGTATGTATTGATATGCATATCTCTTGTGAGCAGGTTGTGGGCTTCCTCCTTAAGGAAGCAAGAGTGTGGTGACTTGGGTTTGGTGACGAGGTAAGTCTCCGGACTTACTTAGCTCGTATTCTATGTATTAGCATTGATGTGTGTTTGGTGGTGTGTGTTTATGTTATGTTGTAAAAATTAAATCGGTAATTAGGACCACCGGCCTTATATGTATTTGTTGGCCCAAGTGTATGATAACGGGCGGTGACATCACTGCCTACGACCGAGTGAGTCTGGATCTTGGCGACTGGCCTATGGTCGGGTGCATCCGTACCATTCTTGCCGGAATGGGGACAGGGGCGAGACCACGGTGGTTCTCGTGTCACAAACCGAAGTTGAATTAGAACGGGATATGACTTAATAATAAAAAGATAATAAACCGGATTGTGTATTTTATGTTTTGTGTTACGTATGTGTTTGTGCCTTCACCGCTTTTCTAATGCTTCGAATATGAGCTAACGGTTTTAAACCGTGGTTTTAGATGACTTGCAGGTTAGGTACGCCACCAAGTGCGGTGGAGGAGTGGACAGCCGGGGTCTCCGTACATTATAGGACGGGGATGGTTTTTTTTTTGTTTATGTTTCATCTTTTAGTTCGTGGATGTTATTGTATGTTTAGATTTCCGTATCGGGTTATTTCGTTTTGAGGACTCGGCTGAGTTTCCACGTTGTATTCTTACCTTTCAGTTTCTCGCATACATTACAAACGTTTTCGAGTTTTGCCATTATTTGTGCCTTGTTGGAAAGGTCCGGTGAAATTGTTGTCAGGCTAAGGATCGGGACCCATTGTGAGGTCTCGCCCATAGCATCCCGAGTCCCGCGGATTTGGGGTGTTACACATAAGCCGAGATACAACTCTCTCTATAACCTCAAACACGAGCATGGAGGAAATCATCATCTCCAGCAATAAAAACACTATCCAAGGCATAGAGAAAATCCATCTCTAGCCGTATCATACTCATAACAGAAGGGCATGGAGGGAAAACATCTCCAGCAACACTATGTCCATCAAAATAGCATGGAGGAAAGTGCAAACTCGTCCCCAAGGCAGTCTGAATCTGCTGCCTGAACCTCGAGGTAAATCGTCCATCTCTGTCTGAGACGATCGTCCTCGGTACACCATGGAGTCTCACTATTTGTCTAGTGTACTCCTCAACTAATCTGCCCAATGGCCACGTTTCCCGAATAGGGATAAAACGTGCCGTCTTCGTCAGTCTGTCCACTATAACCCAGATGGCATCAAAGCTCCTACTCGGTCTCACGCCAGTAACAGAGTCCATGGTGACGTCCTCCCACTTCCTCTGTGGAACAGGAAGTGGATGGAGCTCACCTTCAAGTCTGCAATGCTCTGTCTTTACCTGTTGACAAGTCGCACACTATGCCACAAATCTGGCCACATCGGGATTCAGCCCTCCCCACCAATATGAACGTCTCAAGTCCTGGTACATCTTACTCGTACCTGGGTGCACTGAATAAGGCGTACAATGAGCCTCCTATAATATCCTCTGACGTAGATCCGCATCAGCGGGTACACAGACGCGACCGCGGCGTCTCAACACTCCATCTGCTCCTAGAAGGAACTATGGTGCCTCTTCCCGAGACATCCTCTCTCGGATCCTCATCAGTTTCGGGTAGGTCCCCTGCTTCTGTTAAATCTCACCCAACAGATCAGGAAGAACCTCTAAAGTACTTAGCTTGGCGTCTTCCTGCTCTCGAGGCGTCTTCCTGCTCAGGGCGTCGGCGACCACGTTCGCCTTCCCCGGATGGTACAGAATCTCCAGATCAAAATCCTTGATCAACTCAAGCCATCTACGCTGGCGGTTATTCAATTCCCGCTACATGAAAATATACTTCAGACTCTTATGGTCTGTGAAGATCTCACATGTAGCACCATACAGGTAATGTCTCCAAATCTTCAGTTCATGAACTACTGCTTCCAACTCCAGATCATGAGTCGGGTAGTTCTCCTCATACATCTTCAGCTGTCTAGACGCATATGCAATCACTCTACCCCGTTGCATCAACACACATCCCAAGCCTAGCTTGGATGCATCACTGTAAACCACAAAATCAGCCGTACCCTCTGGCTGTGCCAAAATAGGAGCGGAAGTCAGACGTCTCTTCAGCTCCTCAAAACTCTGCATACACTGTTCAGACCATACAAATCTGGTAGTCTTCCTCAGCAGACTCCGTGGACGGGCAATCACATAAGATCCCTCCACAAAGCGTCGGTAATAACCGGCTAGGCCAAGAAAGCTACGTACTTCCTTGACGTTCGTTTGTGTCATCCAAGCTGCTACTGCCTCGATCTTTGTCGGATCCACCTTGATCCCTTCAGCTGATACAACATGACCCAGGAATGCTACCTCTGGCATCCAGAACTCGCACTTAGAGAACTTAGCATAAAGTTCTCTATCTCGTAAAACCTGCAACACAGTCCTCAGCGGCCCTGCATGCTCCTCTCTGCTACGAGAGTACACCAGAATGTCATCTATGAAGACCACCACAAACTGATCCATGAAAGTCGATGAATATCCTGTTCATCAACTCCATGAAGACTGTTGGGACATTCGTAAGCCCAAATGGCATCACTACAAACTCGTAGTGTCCATATCTGGTCCGGAATGATGTCTTATGCACATCATGCTCTCTCACCCTCAGCTAGTAATACCCTGAACGCAAGTCAATCCTGGAGAATACAGTCGCTCCCTATAGATGATCTAACAAGTCATCAATACGAGACAATGGATACTTGTTCTTGATGGTTACCTTGTTCAGCTCTCTGTAATCAATACACAGTCTCAGCGATCCGTCCTTCTTCCGTACAAAGAGGACATGTGCTCCCCATGGGGATACGCTAGGGAGAATAAAACCCTTCTCAGCCAACTCCTCAAGTTGCTTCTTCAGCTCCAACATCACGACAGGCACCATCCGGTATGGGGCCTTCGAGATAGGTCTCGTACCAGGCTCTAAATCAATGCCAAAGTCTACACTCCTCTGAGGCGGCAAATTGGATGGCTCAACAAATACATCTGTAAACTCACAAACCACTAGGATATCCTCTAATGCTAGACTATCCCCCTCTTTCATGGCATAACACCAGAAGGCCTCACAACCCTGTGCAATCAGTCTTGCTGCCCGTATCGCAGTGATAACCATGCCGGACTTTCCAAGGTCCGAACCTCGGAAAAACTCTATCTGTCGTAACTCGGTAGAGAGAGTCACAGTCCTCCTACCCACATCTAATACTGCCTAGTGTATATCCATCCAATCCATACCTAGAATAACTTCTTCATGCTCTAATGGCATGACAAAGAAGTCAACAAGCAATACATGGGTCCCTACAGAAATGGAACAGTCACGAATCTCACGGGTACCTCTGACCCTACTAACATCGGGTAACCCTATATTAAAGGGTACCTCCTCAGTCGTATCTAGACTCAGATGCTCAACCATGAATCAAAATGGTACATGTAGCAGTCGGTGCAGCTGGCTCCTATGCACTCCTCAACTCAAAAACTCTACCCTGTGGTCCTCTGGTGTCCGTTGTACTCCTACCACGACCTATGCCTCTACTCGGCCCAGGAGCAAATCCCTGAGTCGTAGGACGGTCTGGGACTCTCTGCTGTCCCTGAGTCTACTGCTGAGGTGGTCTCTGCCCACACCCTACTACACTGGTAGGAGAAGAACCCTACTAAGATGATGCTCCACCCTGTCTACAGAAGACAGCCCTATGACCTAGTCTGCCACAAGTGTAGCACATCATTGTATGCCTCGTACACTCTGATCGAATGTGTCCATAACCACCACAATTGAAGCACTGACATCCCTTATCTGCAGCCGGTGCAGACGAGGGATAACTCTGGCGACTCAGGCCTCGCCCGGCACTAGCAGCTCCACCAGTACCACTGGTCTGCCCAATACGCTGTCTCTTCTCAGACCCTCCTGCCTGAGAAGCTCTCCTCTGCCTAGTGTAACACCCCAAATCCGTGGGACTCGGGATGGTACGAGCGAGACCTCACAATGGGTCCCGACCCTTAACTTGACAACAATTTCACCGGACCTTTCCAACAAGGCACAAATAAAGGCGAAAACTCAAAACGTTTTTAATGTATGCGAAAACCGAAATGTAAAGACTACAAAGTGGAAACTCAGCCGAGTCCTCAAAACAATATAACCCCGATACGAAAGTCTGAAACATGCAACAACATCCACAACCAAAGGTACGAACACATGACCAAAACGTAACACAACCCAAAAACGTCCCCGTCCTATAATGTACGGAGACCCCGGTTGTCCACTCCTCCGCCTCACTCGGCGGCATCCCTAACCTGCAAGTCAACTACAACCACGGTTTAAAACCGTTAGCTCATATTCGAAGCATTAGAAAAGAGGTGAAGGCACAAACACATACATAGCACATAACATAAAACACACAAGTCCGGTTTATTATCTTTATATTATTAAGTCATATCCCGTTCTAATTCAACATAGGTTTGTGACACGAGACCACCGTGGTCTCGCCTCGGTCCCTACTTACCGGCAAGGAATGGTACGGATGCACCCGACCGTATACCCGTCGGGCTAGTTGCCGAGATCCTCCTAGCCCCAGGCAAGGCTAGGTAGAAGATGTCACCGCCCGTTATCATACACTTGGGCCAAAATACATATAAGGTCGGTAGTCCTATTTACCGGTTTAATAGTTATAACAAGAACATAAACACACACTACCAAACACACATCAATGCTAATACAAAAAATATGAGCTAAGTATGTCCGGAGACTTACCTCGTCACCAAACCCCAGTTACCACACTCTTGCTTCCTTAAGGAGGAAGCCCACAACCTGCTCACAAGAGATATGCATATCAATACATACTCACTCTCAAGAAGTCTTAGACTTCACTCTACTGATCTAAGCAAGATCACCTAACTCTCAAGCTAGGAATGCATCCTAGGTCCCAAGTACTCATCACACTCTCCACACATGAAACTAACACCCAACAGTTCATAACCTCAAAGATCTTGATCCTCAACCAAGGAGGAACAACCTAGCCTAGAAGGTCCATCATGCTCACATGCTCATATCCATCAACTATATCGAGCCTTAGGGGCTCCTAGGTTCACAACCACTAAGTGGCATTCTCAAGGTACTCTAGGCCATCCTAAGCATGCTACTAACATGATTCAACAACAACACTAAGGAAGGAACGAATAGAAAATGAGAGGAGAAGCCTACTGTTGCAGAAACCGCAACCGCGGAGTCAAGCTGGCGCACCCTGCGGAACACAGAAGCCTCCCCCGCGGAACCAGGAGCCGCCCCTGCGCCTTGCTGCCGCCTTGGAGTCATGAGTCTGTAGCCGCCCCTGCGGCCGTGGAGCCGCACCCGCGGCCGTGCTGAGCCCGCCCTTGCGGGCTGGCCGCTCCCGCGGCCGTGCTGAGCCGCCCCGCGGGTTCTGTGCAAAACATCGTCTTCTTCGTCTTCGATCATGGATCCTTGCTCCAAAGTCCTTCTTCT
>CM008282.1:22119054-22169088 GCA_002319775.1 Fagopyrum tataricum
TCCCTCAACTCGAACGAACTACCCTCGGAATCTCACTTTGGGGTTCGAACCTTCGTTCTTCGGCCTCTCACCTTAGAACCACCTAAGCATCTCACCTAGATGTTTGAAAACTAAGCATCTCACCTAGAATTCGGGTTTTAAAGCAAACAACAACTTTGAAAGCACAAAGGCTAACTCACTTCATTTAAATTGACTTCTCTTAAAATGGGAGGATTCAAGGCTTTATATAGCCACAAAACTCAGCCTAGAAACTCCCTACTTACGTGCTAGAAATATCAAAGATTTATCAAAAGAAAATGCAAGAAATACAAGAGTTTGTAACTAGTAAATTCAAAACAAGTAATTAGCCACATTTGGCTTTATTCTTGGATGACTCTTGGATCTTATTCTCTTCACTTGGACAACACATCAAGGATGGAATAATCATGTCTTGAACTAACTTGGCCTCCATTCAACGTAAGTGTTTGAAGATGGCTTCAATGTTTGATTGAATGTTTACTTGTTGACATTCATATGATTAATACATAACTTCATGCATAATATATGAATTATATGAGCATGGAATTCTGCAAGAAATATGTGTTGGATGGACGTGCATATGTTTTGTATAACCATCTTTCATGCCTCCATGCATGATCTTGCCCAACAATTCATACAAGTACCGTAGTTGCTGCAATATAGGGTCATTTTCACCCTCTTCCTCTTGATATCTAGACTTTGTGTAAACTAGAAAGTTGTAGATATTGAAAATACCTTTCAAAGTAGTACTCATGGGTACTTTCTTTCCAAGAATTGCCTCAGTTATAGGCGTTTTACTGAGAGTGCGTAAACCTGACAGCTTAGCCGGAGAGAGTCAATATTGGCTTGAATTGGGCATGCACGGAGCAAGCATTTTCGGTTTGATTTCAATAGGTTTTGGCTCAGTTTTAGGCATGACCTCCAACACATAAGGTTTGATTTCAATAGGTGTCCGCTCAGTTTTGACTTGGACGGTTGGTGGCAAATCAATTGGTTCCGGTGTATTGACGATGATTTCTTTTCCGGTGAGGATCACATCATCCCCTTTCCCTTGAAAAGGATTCGTCCTCGAATCCGACAGGCCAACCTTTGGAAAGTCATTGTCGGAGTTATTATCACGTGGAGGGGGAGGAAATCTTCTTAGAATCTCAGCTAGTTGGGCTTCAATCCTATCCAAACGTTGGTCGAATCGATTACCACCGTTTCCATTGTCATTGATGATCGTCATCCCCGAAAGCTTGAGGAACTCGCACCGTTGTGCTCTGATACCACTTGATGTGATCGAACTCATTTCGAACACGAGGATCCACCGGCACAAGTTCACACTCGGATTAGAATGGGAAATGGAACTATTTTTCTTTGATTTTTGTGTTTTTGAATATGAAGAGCAAATTCCCTCGGCCTCTCACTTTGGGAATCCTTAACTCGAACGAACTACCCTCGGAACCTCACTTTGGGGTTCGAACCTTCGTTACCTGGCCTCTCACCTTAGAACCACCTAAGCATCTCACCTAGTTGTTTGAAAACTATGCATCTCACCTAGAATTCGGGTTTTGTTTTAAAGCAAACAACAACTTTGAAAGCACAAAGACTAACTCACTATATTGAACTTGAATTGTCTTACAATGGGAGGATACTAGGCTTTATATAGCCACAAAACTCAACCTAGAAATTCCCTAATTAAGTGCTAGAAATATCAAAGATTTATCAAAAGAAAATGCAAGAAATACAAGAATTTTTCTAAGAAATTCAAACACATAAATGGCCACATTTAGCCTTTATTCAAAGATGACTCTTGGATCTTATTCTCTTCACTTGGACAACACATCAAAGAGGGGCAAATCATGTCTTGGACGTCCATATTGAAGGAGAAGAAAACCATTGAACTAACTTGGCCTCCATTCAATGTAAGTGTTTGAAGATGGCTTCAATGTTTGATTGAATGTTTACTGTTGACATTCATATGATTAATACATAATTTCATGCATAATATATGAATTATATGAGCATGAAATGCTGCAAGAAATATGTGTTGGTTGGACGTGCATATGTTTTGTATAACCATCCTTCATGCCTCCATGCATGATCTTGCCCAACAATCCATACAAGTACCGTAGTTGCTGCAATATAGGGTCATTTTCACCCTCTTCCTCTTGATATCTAGACTTTGTGTAAACTAGAAAGTAGTAGATAATGAAAATAAATTTCAAAGTAGTACTCATGGGTATTTTAATTCCAAGAATTGACTCAGTTATAGGCGTTTTACTGAGAGTGCGGAAACCTGACAGCTTAGCCGGAGAGAGTGAATATTGGCTTGAAATGGGCATGCTCGGAGCAAGCATTTTCGGTTTGATTTCAATAGGTTTTGGCTCAGTTTTAGGCATGACCTCCAACACATATGGTTTGATTTCAATAGGTGCCGGCTCAGTTTTGACTTGGACGGTTGGTGGCAAATCAATTGGTTCAGGTGTATTGACGATGATTTCTTTTCCGGTGCAGATCACATCATCCCCTTTCCCTTGAAAAGTATTTGTCCTCGAATCCGACAGGCCAACCTTTGGAAAGTCATTGTCGGAGTTATTATCACGTGGAGGGGGAGGAAATCTTCTTAGAATCTCAGCTAGTTGGGCTTCAATCCTATCCAAACGTTGGTCGAATCGATTACCACCGTTTCCATTGTCATTGATGATCCTCATCCCCGAAATCTTGAGGAACTCGCACCGTTGGGCTCTGATACACCTTTATGTGATCGAACTCACTTCGAACACGAGGATCCACCGGCACAAGTTCACACTCGGATTGTAATTGGGGAAATGAAACTCTTTTTCTTAGATTTTTGTTTTTTTTTGTGCATATGAAGAGCAAATTCCCTCGGTCTCTCACTTTGGGAATCCCTCAACTCGAACGAACTACCCTCGGAATCTCACTTTGGGGTTCGAACCTTCGTTCTTCGGCCTCTCACCTTAGAACCACCTAAGCATCTCACCTAGATGTTTGAAAACTAAGCATCTCACCTAGAATTCGGGTTTTGTTTTAAAGCAAACAACAACTTTGAAGGCACAAAAGCTAACTCACTTCATTTAATTTGACTTCTCTTACAATGGGAGGATTCAAGGCTTTATATAGCCACAAAACTCAGCCTAGAAACTTCCTACTTAAGTGCTAGAAATATCAAAGATTTATCAAAAGAAAATGCAAGAAATACAAGAGTTTGTAACTAGTAAATTCAAAACAAGTAATTAGCCACATTTGGCTTTATTCTTGGATGACTCTTGGATCTTATTCTCTTCACTTGGACAACACATCAAGGATGGAATAATCATGTCTTGGACGTCCATATTGAAGGAGAAGAAAACCATTGAACTAACTTGGCCTCCATTCAATGTATGTGTTTGAATATGACTTCAATGTTTGATTGAATGTTTACTTGTTGATATTCACATGACTAATACATAAATTCATGCATAATATATGAATTATATGAGCATGGAATGCTGCAAGAAATATGTGTTGGTTGGACGTGCATATGTTTTGTATAACCATCTTTCATGCCTCCATGCATGATCTTGGCCAACAATCCATACAAGTACCGTAGTTGCTGCAATATAGGGTCATTTTCACCCTCTTCCTCTTGGTATCTCGACTTTGTGTAAACTAGGAAGTTGTAGATATTGAAAATACCTTTCAAAGTAGTACTCATGGGCACTTTCTTTCTAAGAATTGCCTCAGTTATAGGCGTTTTACTGAGAGTGCGCAAACCTGACAGCTTAGCCGGAGAGAGTGAATATTGGATTGAATTGGGCATGCTCGGAGCAAGCATTTTCGGTTTGATTTCAATAGGTTTTGGCTCAGTTTTAGGCATAACCTCCAACACATAAGGTTTGAGTTCAATAGGTGCCGGCTCAGTTTTGACTTGGACGGTTGGTGGCAAATCAATTGGTTCAGGTGTATTGACGATGATTTCTTTTCCGGTGAGGATCACATCATCCCCTTTCCCTTGAAAAGGATTCGTCCTCGAATCCGACAGGCCAACCTTTGGAAAGTCATTGTCGGAGTTATTATCACGTGGAGGGGGAGGAAATCTTCTTAGAATCTCAGGTACTTGGGCTTCAATCCTATCCAAACGGCACAAGTTCACACTCGAATTGATTTTGGAGAAATGGAACTCTTTTTCTTAGATTTTTGTTTTTTTTTTTGTGGATATGAAGAGCAAATTCCCTCGGCCTCTCACTTTGGGAATCCCTCAACTCGAACGAACTACCCTCGGAATCTCACTTTGGGGTTCGAACCTTCATTCTTCGGCCTCTCACCTTAGAACCACCTAAGCATCTCACCTAGATGTTTGAAAACTAAGCATCTCACCTAAAATTCGGGTTTTGTTTTAAAGCAAACAACTACTTTGAAAGCACAAAGGCTAACTCACTTCATTTAACTTGACTTCTCTTACAATGGGAGGATACATGGCTTTATATAGCCACAAAACACAGCCTAGAAAATCTCCCTACTTAAGTGCTAGAAATATCAAAGAATTATCAAAAGAAAATGCAAGAAATACAATAGTTTGTAACTAGTAAATTCAAAACAAGTAATTAGCCACATTTGGCTTTATTCTTGGATGACTCTTGGATCTTATCCTCTTCACTTGGACAACAAATCAAGGATGGAATAATCATGTCTTGGACGTCCATGTTGAAGGAGAAGAAGACCATTGAACTAACTTGGCCTCCATTCAATGTATGTGTGTGAAGATGGCTTAAGGTTTGATTGAATGTTTACTTGTTGAAATTCACATGATCAATACATAAATTCATGCATAATATATGACTTATATGACCATGGAATGCTGCATGAAATATGTGTTGGTTGGACGTGCTTATGGTTTGTATAACCATCTTTCATGCCTCCATGCATGATCTTGCCCAACAATCCATACAAGTACTGTAGTTGCTGCAATATAGGGTCATTTTCACCCTCTTACTCTTGGTATCTCGACTTTGTGTAAACTAGAAAGTTGTAGATATTGAAAATACCTTTCAAAGTAGTACTCATGGGTACTTTATTTCCAATAATTGCCTCAGTTATAGGCGTTTTACTGAGAGTGCGCAAACCTGACAGCTTAGCCGGAGAGAGTGAATATTGGATTGAATTGGGCATGCTCGGAGCAAGCATTTTCGGTTTGATTTCAATAGGTTTTGGCTCAGTTTTAGGCATAACCTCCAACACATAAGGTTTGATTTCAATAGGTGCCGGCTCAGTTTTGACTTGGACGGTTGGTGGCAAATCAATTGGTTCAGGTGTATTGACGATGATTTCTTTTCCGGTGAGGATCACATCATCCCCTTTCCCTTGAAAAGGATTTGTCCTCGAATCCGACAGGCCAACCTTTGGAAAGTCATTGTCGGAGTTATTATCACGTGGAGGGGGATGAAATCTTCTTAGAATCTCAGCTAGTTGGGCTTCAATCTTATCCAAACGTTGGTCGAATCGATTACCACCGTTTCCATTGTCAGTGATGATCGTCATCCCCGAAAGCTTGAGGAACTCGCACCATTGGGCTCTGATACCACTTAATGTGATCGAACTCACTTCGAACACGAGGATCCACCGGCACAAGTTGACACTCGGATTAGAATGGGAAATGGAACTCTTTTTCTTTGATTTTTGTGTTTTTGGATATGAAGAGCAAATTCCCTCGGCCTCTCACTTTGGGAATCCCTCAACTCGAACGAACTACCCTCGGAATCTCACTTTGGGGTTCGAACCTTCGTTCCTCGGCCTCTCACCTTAGAACCACCAAAGCATCTCACCTAGATGTTTGAAAACTAAGCATTTCATCTAGAATTCGGGTTTTGTTTTAAAGCAAACAACAACTTTGAAAGCACAAAGGCTAACTCACTATATTGAACTTGAATTGTCTTACAATGGGAGGATACAAGGCTTTATATAGCCACAAAACTCAACCTAGAAACTCCCTAATTAAGTGCTAGAAATATCAAAGATTTATCAAAAGTAAATGCAGGAAATACAAGAGTTTTTGTAGGAAATTCAAACACATAAATTGCCACATTAAGCCTTTATTCAAAGATGACTCTTGGATCTTATTCTCTTAACTTGGACAACACATCAAGGAGGGGAAAATCATGTCTTGGACGTCCATATTGAAGGAGAAGAAGACCATTGAACTAACTTGGCCTCCATTCAATGTATGTGTGTGAAGATGCCTTCAAAGTTTGATTGAATGTTGACTTGTTGACCTTCACATGATTAATACATAAATTCATGAATAATATATGAATAATATGAGCATGGTATACTGCATAAAATATGTATTGGTTGGACGTGCATATGTTTTGTATAACCATCTTTCATGTCTCCATGCATGATCTTGCCCAACAATCCATACAAGTACCGTAGTTGCTGCAATGTAGGGTCATTTTCACCCTCTTCCTCATGGAATCTCTACTTTGTGTAAACTAGAAAGTAGTAGATAATGAACATACCTTTCAAATTAGTATTCATGGGTATTTTAATTCCAAGAATTGACTCAGTTATAGGCGTTTTACTGAGAGTGCGCAAACTTGACAGCTTAGCCGGAGAGAGTGAATATTGGCTTGAATTGGGCATGCTCGGAGCAAGCATTTTCGGTTTGATTTCAATAGGTTTTGTCTCAGTTTTAGGCATGATCTCTCACACATAAGGATTGATTTCAATAGGTGCCGGCTCAGTTTTGACTTGGACGGTTGGTGGAAAAGCGATTGGTTCCGGTGTATTGACGATGATTTCTTTTCCGGGGAGGATCACATCACGGTGGCACTAAGGCGCGGGTGCGGTGACAAGGGTCCCGCGAGGTCGGCAGCTCTCATGTGCGGGGGCGGCGACTCTGCAGAACATAGAGTCCCGACTTCTCTTTCACTCTTCACGTGATCAAATCACGTCTTCTCCATTCCATATCCAAACACAGCAAGAAGCAATGCCTGGTTTTGCATTTGAGTATGACGTGGATGAGAATGAACAACTGAATAAGTTGTTTTGGGCGGATCCAATTGGCCAAAACAATTATGCTTTGTACGGTGCTATATCATTTGATGCTACGTACGGGTCTAACAAGTTTGTTTTTAATTAATTTTACTAATCATAATATTTTAAATTTTTTCAATTATTGTTTTAACGATCAGAATCATTGTAACGTTGATTAGTTCCCCGAAATTTAATTTTTACCCAAAATCTAAGATTAAAAAAAATATATATTCATGCTCTGTCATTTCTTGTAAATTGTAGCTCTTATTTATTTCTTTATTCAAAATGCAGATTCAAGATGATATTTGCACCATTTCTGGGATAGACAATAACGGAAAATGTGTTACATTCGTTGCTGGTTTGATATTGAAGGAAGATATTGATTCGTATGAGTGGTTATTCAAGTAGTTCATGCAAGTTATGGTAAAAGAACCAACAATACTTATAACAGATCAAGACCCTGCTATGAAGGTTGCAGTGAAGAATGTATTTGAGCATGCACATCATCGACTATGTATGTGACATATAATGAACAAGGTGACACAAAAGGTTGGTGCTAGGTTTATTGAAGAAAATCCCAACTTTTTGAAGAAATTGAACGCTATTGTGTGGAGTTATCAAATGGAACCAACTGAATTTGATCATAAATGGATGGATCTTATGATTGAATTTGATAATGGAAACGATGTTTGGTTTACCCACATGTTCAACATTCGTTGTCAATGGATTCCGGTTTATTTCCGCGACATCCATCTTGGAGGATTGCTTCGGACTACATCTATGTCGGAGTCAACAAACAATTTTTTTTTTACTGTTTGACTAATACTGGTAAGAGCTTGGTTGAACTAACGATGTTTTTTGACATAGCAATGAACCAACAACGTCACGAACAAACAAGAATCGATGCACAAAATGAGACAATGAAGCCCGATTTGAAGACTCAATACAATTACGAACAATTTTGTGCAGAAAGATACACTCTGAGTATTTTTTTCAAAGGTTCAACTAGAAATTGAGGCCTCATTTTACACCTCCATCTTGAATGGTATAACAAAGAGCGAGAACATAGACACGTACAACATTTCCGATGACAATGGAAGAAAGTATGTTATTGAATTGACGAGATCAAACAACAACGCGGTTTGTAGCTGCAAGATGTTCAACCGCGTTGAATATCCTTGTCACCATATATTTGTTGTGTACAACAACATCAAGCCGGAACCAATTCCGTCGGATATGAACTGCAAAGGTGATCCAAGAAATCAATAGAAACCAATGTCCTTGAATACGATGGGGTACCTAGGCAGTCAAGTGAGCTTCGAGAGAGAAACTTACTCATCAATGAAGCATGGGCTGAATTTCATGCATATACAAATGCTATACAAGATGATACGCAAGAGTTGAAATCATTTGTTGAAATGATAAAGCAGAATCGGATGAGACTATAGACAGACGTCGGCAGAGTAGAAGAGAACATTAGTCAGAAACAAAGTCTTGTAGAAGAGTATGTCGGTGTTAGTGTGCCCAGAAATGTGAATGTGAAAGATCTTGATAAGACAAACAACAAAGGATCAAGGAAGCGAATCACTGGCGGAACTGAGAAAACAAAAAACGCAAAGAAGAAATCCAGAGTTTGCAGCATTTGTGGTCTTAAAGAAGGTCACAACAGCCGTACTTGTCCTCACAAGTAACGGTAGTTATCATTCTTCATGTTGAAAATTGGATTTGCATCTAGACAATAACGGGCGTTAAATTATTTAATTGTGGTTATTATTTTTACTGGTTACGTTTGACAATGGATTTCCATCTACAAAATAAAGGACGTTAAGTTATGTAACGATCGGTATTATTTTTCCTAGTTAAATTGAACACTGGATTTGCATATACAATATAGCAGGCGTTAAAATATATAACGGTCGTTATTTTGTTTCCTGGTTAAGTTGTACAATGGTTTACATCTAAAATATAACGTTCGTTATTATATTTTTCATTCGTTTTTTTTCTTGTGTATTTGAACAATGTATTTGCTTATAACCTTCGTTATCATTTTCTTGGATATGTTGAACGTTAAATTACTATATGTTCGTAAAACAAAAAATTTCAGAGACTTGTAGAAGATAATTTATAACTGAATAACAAAAAGTAAATAATACATCGTTCATTATGTACGGTATACGAATAGATTTTAGTTGAGTAAATGTGCACAATAAGGCCATTTATTGCAGTGTTCCAAGTACCAATCTCCTTTTCCTTCATGCCTTCAAAAAATCCGCATTGCTTTGGAAATTTCACCACATTTGGCGAACATATATATGATTGTTGTGCACAACTTGGTTGACTTATACATTACTTTCTTCTACACATACTAATAAACCCAACAACCAAAATTTAAAGCACCCAAGTCAGCTATGGCTGGGAGAATGTTTATAATAGTAACTGCAATAGAATAGTCTAAAGATGAAAAATGAACTTGACCTAGAAATTGAACTTGACAATGTTAGCAAAACAGAATAGCCTAAAGATGAACTACATAAAAGAACGCAAAGTTTCCTAACAACCAAAATGCAACATCAATAACAACAGATGTTTTTGTCTAGAAATTTAAAAAACAATGAACATAACCAGACATAACTAAAACTACTCTGACGGTGGATGTAACACCCCGAATTCTGGGAACTCGGATAGTTACTGGCTAGGACCTCACAGTGGGTCCCGGCCTTAGGTTGACGTCAATAACACCGGATCTTGCAACAAGGCACAAATATTGAAATCCAAATTCTTTCACAAATGCAAAATTAATTCTTAACAGACTCTAAGCTCGTACATCAGCCAACTGTATACTATACCATCTCTACACCAATAAAATAAACAAAACATAAAATATAACCCAACATCCAAACTCCTAGTACGGAAACCCGGTTGACCACTCCACTCCCGATTTCTCGGTAGAGATCTAACCTGCATCATCTAATAACACGGTATAAACCGTTAGCTACAATTCTCATACTAAAGTGTCACTAGAGCACAAACACACACAAGGAATAAACAGTAAATCATTGAGCATGCTCACACAGATCCCGGTTTATTATCTTTTCATTACGTGACTTAATCCAGTCTAATTTTCATCTTATCTTGTAACACAAGAGTCTCCCGACTCCTGCCCCCGTCCCCGTAAACTAGTAGGGCTGGTGTATGTACCTCTTCCCGTATACCTACTGGACTGGTCGCGGGGAAATCCTCCGGCACCATCGGCCCAGACCGACGGTTACGGCACGTTATCATACACTTGTGCCTTACTTAACAACAAAGTACCGTGATCTAATCCGTTCATTTTATTTCTCATAATATAGCACACACCACTAAAATGCACACTAAATATAAAACGGTAACTAAGTGAGTCCTACGAACTCACCTTATCGATACTGGTCTCAAAGTCTCACGATCTTGCCAGCTAAAGATCCGATTATCCTGTTCCATAATTTATCCATTCTTAGAACCGTTCCAATCTTAATTTTATTCAACTTATCATTCTCACAATCAGGATATGAATATGACGTCTAGGCTCGATACCATGATCTTCTTTAACATTTCGGCTTAGGGACCTACGCGTCCATTCACGTT
Organism: Fagopyrum tataricum; assembly: GCA_002319775.1. Taxonomy (NCBI): domain Eukaryota; kingdom Viridiplantae; phylum Streptophyta; class Magnoliopsida; order Caryophyllales; family Polygonaceae; genus Fagopyrum; species Fagopyrum tataricum. Next base: position 22,129,711 of record CM008282.1, read on the forward strand.
TTCTTATTCCTAGTATCGTCATCCTATTAATTTACATTTCCCACTCGGAAGGGATCCATAACCTAATGTTATCAACCGTGTAACAATTTTCTAACTCATTCTTATCCTCATATTACACATCTTCTAAGCCGACAAAATTCAATTCTCGTACCCTCCAAAGTTGTTTCCTAAACTTGTTAATTATATCGGGATTTCAAATCTTATCTATCGTTATCCAACTTCCTAAATACTTATAGTTCTCCGGTCGGGCTCACTAATATAAAATTTTCCAACTCGTTCCAATTCTAACGTTCCGGTCATCGGTACTTTTTTTTTTTCCGGATCTACTAATTTAAGATTCCGGTTTCTCCTTAGATACGTATTCATCACTATTCCAATATTTCCCTTAATATATACGACTTCATTATCATAAAAATGTACGGAATTAAATTAGTCGTTTGGATTCGGATCTAACCGAGATCGGTTTGAGAGCAAGCGACCGGGTAAATGGTGTCGGACAGGGTTCGCGAGTTCGAGACCTGCGGTAAGCATAAAGCAATCGAATTAGTTTACTCCTGGTAGCCCGTGATCTCTGGTTCGAACTAGGGGAGAGCCATCTCACGTAATTTATTCAAGCTGCTTCCTTTGCGTGGGCAATGACTCCAGTTCGACTCCACTATCTACACACAAAAATTGAAATGAACCGTCTGTCCTCTCCACTTATGAATTGAGGATTACTACCCACTCTGTGAAGAATTCACTTACCCGTTCAAGCTTTTATATGGAGGCTTGTAGGCGACAGTGGTGGCCTAGGATCTACACGCTTGCCTAGGACGAATAACTCCAGTATTGAAGAGCAGCGGTTATCGGCGGCAGGGAACGTGAGACGATGCTTGGTGCTAGGATCTCGGTCGCCAGCCGAAGGCGTGAACTGGAAAAGGGCGAGCAGACGTGGGGAGATGTCTCGGTGATGGTCGAAGGTTCATGTGCAGGGGAGTAATCGAGGTGTGGCACGTCGGACTCGATTTTGCGGTCGGGAATGTGATGTTTTTTGGGTCCGGTATCGAGAAAAGAGAGGTGCAGAGGTGGGTCGGTTGGCTTCAGCAGCGAAACGGAAGGTTGAGTTCTCAAACGGTGTTGCAGAGGTTTATCTACAGAGGCAGTGCAAGGTTCTGGTGAGGTCGGGAGAACTCGGTTGCAAGTGAGGATCGTGTCGTTTGGAACGGAAAAATAGGAGACGACCCGATATTGATTTACGACTTCACTGCGCTCATCAATGTCATCTTTACTCCTCTGTAACGGACATGGCGAGCGTAGAAGAAGGAGAATGGTTTCAGTGCGGATAGGCTAAAGACGGGACGCCAGTGGCCTCATTCCACGCTTTGCCCAAAGAGAAGAGGGCCTAGTGACCAGCTAGTGAAAATAAGTCCATAAGGACGTGATGAGCCGGGCCTAACTATTGGGCCGGTCTAGTTACACAGTTACATTTGAGGCAAGGGTCAAGGGTTTAAGATTATTAAACCGGGTGGTCCGATTCAAACGAAACGACTACGGTTTGATTCACATTATTTGATGTGGTTATTAATTATCTCGGTTCAACATTGGAAATTTGATTCGGGTTTGGAGTAACTTACCCACTTATAATTAACGTAATTAAATTAATTTCCAAAATTTGCCGGTTATTACACTAGTCCCCCCTTAAAATAAGTTTCGTCCCGAAACTTAGGGTGACGTACGGTAAGTCAAATTTCCGGACTACCGAATCATTAGTATACTTATTTTAATACACACTTTCTTTTCTTCTAACCCGGTCGAACCGGTATCACACACATCCCGAGGGCAACATCAATATGTATAAAATCACTCAAGGTCCAAATGCAGTAAACATAATAAACAAATAGCACTTAAATGGTTCCAATCTAACTCGTCGAGACGAAAACCGACACTAGCTCGGTATACTGCTCCGGGTATGAGCTACTGATGTTATCATCTGTCTCCCAAGTAGCTGCATCTATTCCCCGTTGGGACCATTGAATCTTAAGCTTAGGAATCTCTTTCGACCGTAGTCGTCTAACGCTCATTTCTAAAATAGCCACTGGATGCCCGCGAAAGTGTGGCCAATCTCAACCGGCAAGTCCTCATGATTGACCATGTGTCGTGGGTCCGATATGTATTCCCTGAGCTGGGATACATGGCATACCGGATGTACACTCTCCAAGGCAGGTGGGAGGGCTAACCGGTATGCCACCTCCCCGACCCGCTCTAGTATCTCAAAGGGTCCGGCATATCGGGTGCTTAACTTCCCCTTAATATCGAAACGCCTAACCACCTCGGGTCGGTGATACTCTCAACCATACGTGTGAACTGACCCGGAACTCCAACGATTTGCGCATCTTATCTGCAGAAGACTTCTAACGGCTCTGAGCTGCTAGGATGCGCTCTCGGATCAAGGCTACCCGAGCCATGTCATCCTGAATCTGCTCCGGAGCGACTCCTCCGGCCTCACTTGCATCCTCCTAGAACAAAGGTGTGTGGCACTTCCGGTCGTATAACACCTCATAGGGAGTCATACCAATAGATGAGCGATAACTATTGTCCCCAATCCAAAACACATGCTCTCAGCATGTCCTCTAACGTCTGGATGGTCCTCTCCAATTGACCATCTGACTGAGGGTAATAAGCGGTGGTAAAAAGTAGGTTGGTCCCAAAAGCGGTATGCACCTGTTCCCAAAATCTAAAAGTAAACTGTCCGTCTCTATCCGAGACGATGGTTCGGGGCACTCCATGCAGTCTCACGATCTGTCTCGTGAACTCCTCTTCTAATCGAATCACCGGCCACGTTTCCCTAATGGAATTGCAATGGGCGATCTTGGTGAGTCAGTCCACCACAACCCAAATGGCGTCAAAACTCCGGCTCGATCTCAACCCTGTGACAAAGTCCATCGATATATCCTCCTACATCCACTGGAGAACTGGCAATGGGTGGAGCTCTCCTCGTGGAGGTGATGCTCAATCTTGACCTGTTGACAAGTCGCACACTGAGCCAAAAACTTATTCACATCCGGTTTCAAACCGCTCCACCAGTAGGAACGTCGGATATCCCTATACATCTCAATCGCACCTTGGTGTACCGAGTAAGGTGTAGCATAAGCCTCCTGTAGGATCCGCTGTCTCAATTCCTTGTCAAAGGGGACACAAACACGCCCTTGGCGTCTCATGACTCCATCTCCTCCTACCAGAAACCGTGGTGCCTCATCTTGAGACATCCTCTCCTGAATCCTGGATATGGCAGGGCAGGTATCCTGCTTCTATCGGATCTCATCCAATAGATCCGGCACAAGCTCCAACGCACCTAAGTGTCGATCAACATACGGAAACTAAATCTCGACCTCTAGCCGGACAAAATCCCTCTGTAGCTCGGACTGAGCCGTCAAACAAGCTATAGCCTTCTCCTGAGGCGTCTTCGTGTTCAAGGCGTCAACGACTACATTCGCCTTCCCCGGATGATACAGAACATCCAGATCGAAGTCCTTAATCAGCTCTAGCCATCTCCTATGTCGGTTATTCAACTCCCGCTGAGTGAATATATACTTCAGATTCTTATGGTCTGTGAAGATCTGACAAGTCATCCCATATAAGTAGTGACGCCAGATCTTAAGGGCGTGCACTACTGTTGTTAACTCCAGGTCATGAGTGGGGTAGCTCTCCTCGTACGTCTTCAACTGGCGAGACACATACGCTATCCCCTTACCCTCTACATTAACATGCACTCCAAGCCTAGCTTGGATGCATCGTTGTACACCACAAAGTCCTCTGTGCCCTCTGGCTGGGCTAAGATCGGAGCAGAAGTCAATCTCCTCTTCAGCTCCTCAAAACTCCTCTAGCAAGACTCAGACCACACAAAGCGGGTGGTCTTCCTCAGTAGACCGGTAAGTGGTCGGGTAATGACTGAGAACCCTTCTCCAACCTTCTGTAATATCCCGCTAACCCCAGGAAGTTGCGCACCTCCTTAACATTCATAGGAGGTTGCCATGACTGAACGAACTCGAAAATTGGCTGGATCCACCTTGATCCCCTCGGCCGTCACCACATGCCCCAAAAAGGCTACCTCTGTCATCCAGAACTCACACTTGGACAACTTAGCATAGAGCTGGTTGTCCAATAGGACCTGCAACACTATCCTCAAGTGCCCGGCATGCTCATCTCGGTCCCGGAAGTACACTAAGATGTCTTCAATGAAGACTACCGTAAACTGATCCAAGTAGTTGATGAATACTCCATTCATCAACTCCATAAACACGAGCGGCGCGTTAGTGAGCCCGAATGGCATCACCACAAACTCGTAATGACCGTATCTGGTCCTGAACGCCATCTTAGGGATATCCTGATCTCTCACCCTCGGCTGGTGATATATGACCTCAAGTCAATCCTGGAGAAGATTGAGGTCCTCTGCAACTGGTCTAGCAGGCCGTCAATACGGGGTACGGTTACTTGTTCTTGATCGTTACCCGGTTTAACTTCCTAAGGTCTATGTAGAGTCTCATAGATCCATCCTTCTTTCTAACAAACAATACCGAAGCACCTCAAGTAGAGACACTTGGTCGGATGAACCCTTTCTCTACCAACTCCTTTAACTGTTTCTTCACCCTGCCTTTTTTTCAATAGGTGTCATCCGGTAAGGTGCCTTCAAGATTGGTCTCGTGCTAAATTCAAACTCAATACTGAAATCTCCACTCCATGGTGGAGGTAGGCCAGGGAAGTCATCCCGAAACACTTATGTGCACTCACTACTGGTATGTCATCTAGCCTTGGGCTCTTCTCTCTACTCTTCAAGTTCTCTTGATCTAGTCCAGATCACACAAGGTACTTAGTCTTACTCCGCAAACAAGAGGGCGGTCAATTTTCTTCCCTTTTATAGCTGGTCTTCTTGGTATCGGATTGGTTTCTCGACTCATACTTCAACGTCGGTCTTAACTCCCCGTGATGTTGTAGCACATATGTTCATTGTTCCTTCCACTGATTGATGTCTCTCCACCCTCTCATTTATTGGGTTAACATTAAATTTTACAGTCCAACCTTGTTCCAAAACGTCTCATTGCAAGCCCTCTCACTCCGTGTGATACCTCACCTTCTGACTTAATTAACTTGTATTTTAATTGCTACCGGTAAAACTCCTCGCGCATTACTGCCCTTCGGTTGGCGCGTATTTTCTACGTATGTCCACTATTCTTTGGTTTCTGTTTGAATGGTATTGTTTCCCTTTGATCGTCCCGGTCCACGGGTTGTCTTATCGGTCTCATCCTTGCTATTTTCCGGTGATATTGTGTCTCAGGTCGTTTGTATTCCTAACTATCACTTCCATAACGGTAGTGATTATCGCACACCAACACTACTCTTTGGACGTCTTTATTCTTTAACCGTTCATTTTCTGTTATTTGGTATTCTCCTCTCTTCTCCACTTGATCTCAAAGAATCCACCTAAGGTGGATGTGTAGGCGTGACCATGCCACTTCACACTCTTAGCGAGTTCTATACTAAGAAATGATTCTCTTTTTCTCCCTCATCTCGGGTCTTCTTATATCCAACTGTATTCTTCAATCGTTATCAACTGTCTAATCAGTTGTCGCTTAGTCATGGTGGTGGCATCTTGACCGCTTCTCATGTACATATTTTCTCTCCTTGTGGCTTTTGTATCATCACATTCCTACTAGTTCCTTTACAGTAGATGGTGGTGATATTCTACCGTTCGTCTGGATACGTCATTGTTCTGACTTCCTAACAAGCGATCCCGCTTCTCCACTTCTCCTCGCCGTCCATCCGTCATGATTGCACTTCATGACATCATGTGATGACTTATTCTTGCGTTCCTCTACGCACTATGATACCCTCTTCTCCTGTTTCCGGTTTCTTGGGAATATCTCTTGACGTTGACATCAATAGTCCTTGTCCCAAGGACGCCTTTATCGGCTTTCGCGCCTTTTCTACATCGTTTCACTTGATCTTCTTCTCATGTACACTTGATGCTTCTTCTTATGTACACTTGATGTAATTGCAGTTATTGTGATTTTGTTCATTATTTTTGTATCCTTGGAAAAATCACGACAGTTATATCTCTGTAGTCCAGAATCATTATGTGAACCTTGACTTTCTTCGAGGCGTGACCTTATTGGTTGGTCATTTCTTCAACAGTCTCACGCTCCGTTCTCTCGTCTTTGGAAGCTTTTATCCCTCCACTCGCGTGCTTGATCTGTAGCGCCTTAGTAATTCTACTCCATGTGGGAAGGGTTGAAAGGTAATTACCTTTACCCTAACCCGACACGGTTACTATCCTGGTGTGCGCCGTCTATACGAGACACGCGACTATAACTATTATTATTTCTAAGTACAGATCACACTAACTTACTACTACCGAGATCTGCAGAGAGAAGCGGTGGTTTCCGTACTACTACCCAACCCGACTGAAAAAAATAGACATTGAAATTCATTTTGGAAAACCATATCCCTTTTCGGGTTCTGTTTATACTTGACCTTTCTAGAAGAGTGCGAGTGTCATTGTTGCCAACCTAGAGCTCTAATACCATGTTGTAACACCCCGAATTTTGGGAACTCGGAGCGTTACTTGCTAGGACCTCACAGTGGGTCCCGGCCTTAGGTTGACGTCAATAACGCCGGATCTTGCAACAAGGCACAAATATTGAAGTACAAATTCTTTCACAAATGCAAAATTAATTCTTAACAGACTCTAAGCTCGTACTTCAGCCAACTGTATACTATACCATCTCTACAGCAATAAAATAAATAAAACATAAAATATAACCCAACTTCCAAACTCCTAGTACGGAAACTCGGCTAGCCACTCCACTGTAAGAGCCTTAGTCTTTAGGACCTAGTTTACCTTAGCCGCCCCCACGGGCATGTGTGCCGCCCCAGCGGGTTTCCGCACCTACAGCTCAGGGAACCGCCCCTGCGGTTTCCGACGGCTGCAGCCGGTTTTGTTGACTCTTTGACCGTGCTTTACCTTCTCCTTTCCTTTCTTCTTAAGTCTCTTCTGTGGCTCGTGAGCAAGGGTTTCCATTCCTTTTCCCAGCCTTACGTCCTTCTTTCTTCCTCTTTCATCTCCTTGATCTTGTGTGTGAGTTCTCTTGAAGTTTGCAAGAGAGTTGTGGTGTGGCTATGCTGAGGTTTCATTTATGTATGATTGCTGAGCTTGTGATGCCAGCTGAGAGTGTGTTTGTTCTTTCCTTGGGTGCTCACAGCAGTAGAGGTGAACTTCTTGCTTCTCCTTCCTTTCTTTCTTTCTTGTTCTTCCTTTCTTAGCTTAGGATTAGATGAATTGACTATAGATTGATGTTGGAATGTGTATGTATATGTATGTGTGTGAATCTGAAATGAAGAAGACGTGATTTGATCACGTGAAGAGTGGAAGAGAACTCGTGGGACTACGTTCTGCACTGTCGCCACCCCTGCGGGAACCCAGTCACCGCACCCGCGCCCGAATTCTGTCGCCCCCACGGCCTCTGTCCCAGCGCCCGCGCCAGCGCCTGCGGCTCTTTCACCGCGCCTGTGGCTGAGCTTCTCCGCGCATGTGGATTGCCTTACTCTGCCCTGCGTCTCTCTTGTCAGGCAGGTGCGTCTTGTCCCGGGTCTACCTAGAGTTGGGTAGATCATTTACTTTCCTAGTATGAGCGGGTTAGTAGCATGCTAGGTACGTGTATGAGGATGTGATATATCTGTATGCCGGTTATGGCTTTGAAGTTTATGAGTTAGGATACGATCCTTATGGATCCCTTGGGTCTAGGTGTGACCCTTTGATGGATATGAGTTGATATATGGTTATGCCTTGTTATTAGGAAGTGTTGTCCTCCAGTTTAGAGTGGACCGTGTTGAGGGTTGATCGTGGTTAAGACTACTTCAGAGGTTGAGGTAAGTCCATAGGACTTACTTAGCTGATATCCTTATATTGGATGTATGCATGAGTGGTGTTTGTTATATGCTTTATAGCATGCGATAGTGGTTCGTTACCAACCTATGTTATATTGACCGCCATTGTAGTGGTTGTGACAACTTACCTTTCATCTCGTAGTGGAGTCTGGGAACTTTTCTGTAAGCTAGTTAGATCTGGTATACGGGAAGGGCACCTACCACTCCATATGGTATACGGGAAAGTGCGTTGATACCACTGTAAGATTCTAGCCCAGTAGCGAGGGTTATATACATATGCGAGGGTTATATACATACCTCGTGTCACATATTTTCATATGCAGATCTATATACTATTTGAGTGATTGACGTTATAAGATAATAAACCGGGTAAATGTATGAAAACATGATCATGTGTTATGATTCTTGATATGTGTTTGTGCTCTAGCATCTTCTTATATATGTGTATGGTTAGCTAACGGTTTTATACCGTGTTGTAGATCCTTTCCAGGTTAGGAGTGATCCAGAGGGGTGATCTGCTGAGGGCTTTGTAGACTAGGGCATTATCGTGGGATATGGGATTTTTATGTTGTACGGATTGATATTTTGATTTTGTACTCAGCAGCTACTCTGTATTACCCTTTTGATATGTATTTATATATATATTAGTTTTATGTTTTGTTTTAATCTATTGGTGCCTTGTTGTAAGATTCAGTGAACTTGTTGTCAGACTAGGGTTAGGATCCATTGAGAGATCCTAGCCCAGTAGCACCCCGAGTCCTACGGATTTGGGGTGTTACAAAGTTGGTATCAGAGCCTAGGTTGACAACAATGACACTTATAATATGCGATAAAGGTCGAATAGATATATAAACAGAACCCGAAAGGGGTATGACTTTTCAAAAAGGTTTTTGTTTTGAAATGAGTACAAATGTTTTGGGATATCGTGTACGTGAGTCATCGCCCCTCTGAAGATCTCGACAGTATAGATATATATAGATATTTTGTTGTGATTGATTTGGTATATATCTATACATATGGCATATATATAGCCTTCTAAGTTAGGTTTACGTCTTCTGCATATGGTTCAGACTAGAGCCTTACCTGCAGCTAGACGAGGTAGAGGTAGACCCCCTCTAGGTAGAGGACGAGGTAGGACTCCTATTGGTGGTTCACAGGCAGCGGGAGAGATAAATGAGGAGGTTGCTGAGAGTGCCGTTCTTGAGACTGGGAACGGTGCAGCTGAGAGACAGGGGTCACAGAGAGCCCAGTTGGGTGAGTCTAATCGTGTCTCCATGGGGGATCAGAGTTCCGAGCTTATATCAGACGAGTAGAGGAGGCTCCTAGAGCGGGTAGACGTGCCCCAGATTTACAGACACAAGAGAAACCATCTGAGAGATCCCACGGAGTAACTCAGGTGCCAACTGTACAGGCACATCCTACTGAGATTCCTCAGGTTCGAGAGGATCATCGAGGGCCTAGACCAGATACTTGGTTGAAGGCATTCCATCAGATGGGTGTACCCCCTTTCACTGGAAAGGTGGGGTTAGAGGTTGAGCTTTGGATTGGACATGTGGACTCAGCTCTGGAGTCCATTAGATGTCCAGTGGATAGATAGATTGAGTTGGTGCAGACTTTATTCCGGGACTTGGCACAACATTGGTGGAGGTCTGTACGGGGTTAGGTTAGTAGTTATGATCAGATGAGGACCCTGATTAGAGAGCGTTTCTGCCCTACCTCACTGAGGAGGGAGAAACTACGGGATTTTGTGGAGGCTGGGTTTGAGGATGTACCAGTCTCCGAGGCTATCAGGAGGTTCCAGGAGGAGCTGACATTGTTGGGTCCAGCTGCACCTCCTGCAGATCAGCATGTATATGTGTTCTCCCGACGACTAAGGGATACTACCCGGACCTATATGGCGGGTTTCCACTGTGAGTCTCTGATGGACTACCAGGACAGAGCTTCCGACTATGAGAGGGAGCGAGCTGGTCAGAGGAGAGCTTCTCAGACCGGAGGGTTTGAGAAGAGGCAGCGTACAGGGCAAACTAGTGGTGCTGCTAGTGCTTGGCGAGGTCAGAGACGCCAGAGTCACCCCTCATCTGTGCCGGTTGCCGATAAGGGACATCAGTGTTTTAACTGTGGTGATCCAGGACATATGAGGCCCGAGTGCATGAGGCCACTAGTGACTTGTTACACCTGTGGTAGGCAGGGCCACAAAGTTGTTTACTGCCGCCAAGGCGGAGCTTCATCTCAGCAGGGTTCTTCCCCTGCCAGTGCAGCGGGAGGTGGACAAAGGCCACCTCAGCGGCAGCAGATACAGGGACAACAGAGCGTCCTAGATCTCCCTACGACTCAGGGATCTGCTCCTGGGCCGAGTAGAGGCAGAGGTCGTGGTGGGAGCACCATTGACACCCGAGGGCCACAGGGCCGAGTTTTTTAGCTGAGGAGTGCAGAGGAGCCAGCTGCACCGACTGCTACAGGTACCATTCTGATTCATGGTTTACCTGTTAGAGTCTTGTTTAATACTTGTGCTACGCATTCTTTTATTTCTGATGCATGTGTAGAGCGTCTGAGTCTAGATACGGTTGAGGGGATGCCCTTTATTATAGTGCTACCCGATGGTGGTAGGGTCAGAGGTACCCGTGAGATTCGTGATTATCTCATTACTGTAGGGACCCGTGTTTTGCTTGTGGACTTCTTTGTCATGCCATTAGTGCATGAAGAAGTCATTCTAGGTATGGATTGTATGAATAGACATTCTGCAGTCTGATGTAGGTAGGAGGACTGTTACCCTCTCTACCGAGTTAGGACAGATAGAGGTTTTCCGAGGTTGGGTCCTTGGAAAATCTGGCATGGTTATCAGCGCGATACGGGCAGCGAGACTGATTGCACAAGGTTGTGATGCCTTCTGGTGTTATGCCATGAAGGAGGGGGAGAGTCCAGCATTAGAGGATATCCTAGTGGTCTGTGATTTTGCAGATGTATTTGTTGAGCGGTCCAGTTTGCCGCCTCAGAGGAGTGTGGACTTCAGTATTGAGTTAGAGCTTGGTACTAGACCGATCTCGAAGGCCCCATACCGGATGGCGCCTGTCGAGATGCTGGAGCTGAAGAAGCAACTTGAGGAGCTGGTTGAGAAGGGCTTCATTTGCCCTAGCGTGTCCCCCTGGGGAGCACCTGTCCTCTTTGTACGGAAGAAGGATGGATCGTTGAGGTTGTGTATTGATTACAGAGAGCTGAACAAGGTGACCATCAAGAACAAGTATCCACTGCCTCGTATTGATGATTTGTTAGATCAGCTTCAGGAAGCTACTGTTTTCCAGGATTGATCTGCGTTCAGGGCATCACCAGCTGAGGGTGAGAGAGCAGGATGTGCACAGGACAGCATTCCGGACTAGATATGGCCACTACGAGTTTGTAGTGATGTCATTTGGGCTTACGAATGCCCCAACAGTTTTTATGGAGTTCATGAACAGTATATTCACTGACTTCCTGGATCAGTTTGTGGTGGTATTCATAGATGATATTCTGGTATAATCTCGTAGCAGAGAGGAGCATGCAGGACAACTGAGGACTGTATTGCAGGTTTTACGGGATAGATAACTTTATGCTAAGTTCTTTAAGTGCGAGTTCTGGATGCCAGAGGTAGCATTCCTGGGTCATGTGGTTTCAGCTAAAGGGATCAAGGTGGATCCAACGAAGATAGAGGTTGTAGCAGCTTGGACGACACCGACGAACGTCAAGGAAGTACGTAGCTTCCTTGGCCTAGCCGGTTATTACAGACGCTTTGTGGAGGGATTTTCTGTGATTGCCCGTCCATTGACGGTTATTACTTACCAGATTTGTATGGTCTGATCAGTGTATGCAGAGTTTTGAGGAGTTGAAGAGACGTCTAACTTCTGCTCCTATTTTGGCACAGCCAGAGGGTATAGAGGATTTTGTGGTATACAGTGATGCATCCAAGCTAGGCTTGGGATGTGTATTGATGCAGCGGGGTTGAGTGATAGCATATGCGTCTCGACAGCTGAAGACGTATGAGGAGAACTACCCGACTCATGATCTGGAGTTGGCAGCGGTAGTTCATGCTTTGAAGATCTGGAGACATTACCTGTATGGTGCTACATGTCAGATCTTCACAGACCATAAGAGTCTGAAGTACATTTTCACGCAGCGGGAATTGAATAACCGCCAGCGTAGGTGGCTCGAGCTGATCAAGGATTTTGATTTGGAGATTTTGTACCATCCAGGGAAGGCGAACGTTGTCGCCGATGCCCTGAGCAGGAAAACGTCTCGAGAGCAGGCGATTGCGAGATTGACAGTTCAGCATCAGTTGCAGAGAGACCTGGTCTGGTTAGAGTTGGACATCCAGTTTCCTGATGAGGATGCCCAGCTGCGTACTTTAGAGGTTCTTCCTGATCTGTTGGGCGAGATCCAACAGAAGCAGGAGACCTGCCCGACACTGATGAGGATCAAGATAGGATGTCTCGGGATGAGGCACCACAGTTCCTGCTAGGAGCAGATGGAGTATTGAGGCGCCGCGGTCGCGTCTGTGTACCTGCTGATACAGAGCTGAGACAGAGGATTTTATAGGAGGCTCACTGTACACCTTACTCTGTACAACCAGGTACGAGTAAGATGTATTAGGATTTGAGACGTTCATATTGGTGGGGAGGACTGAAGCCCGATGTGGCTAGATTTGTGGCACAGTGTGCGACCTGCCAGCAGGTCAAGATAGAGCATTGCAGACCTGGAGGTGAGCTTCATCCACTTCCTGTTCCACAGAGGAAGTGGGAGGACGTCACCATGGATTTTGTGACCGGGCTGAGACTGAGCCGGAGTTTTGATGCTATCTGGGTTATAGTAGACAGATTGACGAAGACGGCACGTTTCATTCCTATTAGAGAGACGTGGCCGGTGAGCAGATTAGCTGAGGAGTACACTAGGCAGATAGTGAGACTCCATGGTGTAACGAGGACGATCGTCTCTGACAGAGATGGGCGATTTACCTCGAGATTCTGGCAGCAGATTCAGACTGCCCTGGGGACGAGTTTGCACTTCACGACTGTGTTCCACCCTCAAACAGATGGTCAATCAGAGAGGACCATTCAGACGCTTGAGGATATGCTGCGAGCTTGTGTGTTGGATTGGGGACAAGTGTGGACGGATCATCTCCCACTTGTTGAATTCTCATACAACAACAGCTGGCATGCATCTATTGGGATGGCCTCATATGAGGCACTGTATGGACAGAGATGTCGTACCCCATTATGCTGGGATGAGCAGAGCAGTGTTAGTGGTTTGGCACCTGATCAGATTCAGGATGATGTGGTTCGAATAGAACTGATTAGAGAGCGGATGCTGACAGCGTAGAGCCGTTAGAAGTCTTATGTTGATAGGAGGTGTAGACCTCTAGAGTTCAGAGTTGGAGCCCATGTGTGGCTGAGAGTGTCCCCCACATGAGGTGTTAGGCGTTTTGGCATTAAGGGTAAGTTGAGCCCCTGATATGTCGGACCGTTCGAGATTCTGGATCGGGTTGGAAGCGCGGCATATAGATTAGCCTTGCCTCCGAGATTAGAGGGTATTCACCTTCTATTTCACGTGTCTCAGCTGAGAGAGTACATACCAGATCCGAGACACATCGTGAGTTATGATGATTTGGTGGTTGAGCCGGACCACACTTTTGTTGAGCACCCGATTGCAGTCCTAGAACGAGGTATGAGACGCCTGCGTTCGAAGGACATTCCTATGCTGAGGATACAGTGGTCGAGACGAGGACCTGATGAGGCTACATGGAAGACTGAGGATATTATTTAAAGGAACTATCCAGATTTTTATGTTGAGTTAGATGTACCAGTAGGATCACCGAGTAGATCTTAGTACTATCTTGGTGAGTATTATGTGCTTATATGCTTATATGCTAAGATGTGTTTATTTCACACTAGCTTTGATATGCTATATGATCTTATTAGATCTTGTTGTGCTAGCATGATTATTATTTATAGCTGGAGATGGCTCTTTCCTCCATGTTATTTTGATGGACATAGTGTTACTGGAGATGTTTTTCCTCCATGCCTTTCTGTTATGAGTATGATACGGCTAGAGATGTGATTCCTCTATGCCTTGTGATATGTTTATGGTTTGGCTAGAGATGGTTTTCCTCTATGCCTTGGATAGTGTTTCTTTGCTGGAGTTGATGGTTTCCTCCATGCTTATGTTTGAGGTTATAGAGAGAGTTGTACCTCGGCTTGTGAGTCCGAGTGGTTTTAGGATTTTACAAGTTTCGGGACAAAACTTGTTTTTAGGGGGGTGAGGTGTAAGAGCCTTAGTCTTTTGAACCTAGTTTACCTTATCCGCCCCCGCCGGCATGTGTGCCGCCCCAGCGGGTTTCCACCCCTGCGGCTAAGGGAACCGCCCCTGCGGTTTCCGACATCTGCAGCCGGTTTTGTTGACTCTTTGACCGTGCTTTACCTTCTCCTTTCCTTTCTTCTTAAGCCTCTTATGTGGCTCGTGAGCAAGGGTTTCCATTCCTTTTCCCAGCCTTACGTCCTTCTTGCTTCCTCTTTCATCTCCTTGATCTTGTGTGTGAGTTCTCTTGAAGTTTGCAAGAGAGTTGTGGTGTGGCTTTGCTGAGGTTGCTTTTGTGTATGATTGTTGAGCTTGTGATGCAAGCTGAGAGTGTATTTGTTCTTTCCTTGGGTGATCACAGCAGTAGAGGTGAGCTTCTTGCTTCTCCTTCCTTTCTTTCTTTCTTGTTCTTCCTTCCTTAACTTTGGATTAGATGAATTGACTATAGATTGATGTTGGAATGTGTATGTATATGTATGTGTGTGAATCTGGAATGAAGAAGACGTGATTTGATCACGTGAAGAGTGGAAGAGAACTCGCGGGACTACGTTCTGCACTGTCGCTGCCCTTGCTTCTGGAATCTACCGCCCCTGCGGGAACCCAGTCACCGCACCCGTGCCCGGATTCTGCCACCCCGCGGCCACTGTCCCCGCGCCAGCGCCTACGTTGCCTGCGGCTCTGTCACCGCGCATGCGGCTGAGCTTCTCCGCGCCTGTGGATTGCCTTACTCCGCCCTGCGTCTCTCTTGTCACGCAAGTGCGTCTTGTCTCGGGTCTACCTAGAGTTGAGTAGATCCTTTCCTTTCCTAGTATGAGCGGGTTAGTAGCATGCTAGGTACGTGTATGAGGATGTGATATATCTGTATTCCGGTTATGGCTTTGAGGTTTATGAGTTAGGATACGATCCTTATGGATCCCTTGGGTCTAGGTGTGACCCTTTGATGGATATGAGTTGATATATGGTTATGCCTTGTTATTAGGCAGTTTTGTCCTCCAGATTGGAGTGGACCGTGTTGAGGGTTGATCGTGGTTGAGACTACTTCAGAGGTTGAGGTAAGTCCATAGGACATACTTAGCTGCTATCCTTATATTGGATGTATGCATGAATGGTGTTTGTTATATGCTTTATAGCATGCGATGTGGTTCGTTACCGACCTATGTTATATTGACCACCATTGTAGTGGCTGTGACAACTTACCTTTCATCCCGTAGTGGAGTCTGGAAAGTTCTCTATAAGCTAGTTAGATCTGGTATACGGGAAGGGCACCTACCACTCAATATGGTATACGGGAAAGTGCGTTGATATCCCTCCAGCTAGCTATTGCACGCAGAGACGAGGGTTATATACATACCTCTTGTCACAATATTTTCATATGCAGATCTATATACTATTTGAGTGATTGACGTTATAAGATAATAAACCGGGTAAATGTATGAAAGCATGATGATGTGTTATGATTCTTGATATGTGTTTGTGCTCTAGCATCTTCTTATATATGTGTATGGTAAGCTAACGGTTTTATACCGTGTTGTAGATCCTTTCCAGGTTAGTAGAGCTGCAGAGTGATCCAGAAGGGTGATCTGCTGAGGGCTCCGTACACTGGGGCGTTATCGTGGGATATGGGATTTTTATGTTGTACGGATTGATATTTTGATTTTGTACTCAACAGCTACTCTGTATTACCCTTTTGATATGTATTTATATATATTAGTTTTATGTTTTGTTTTAATCTATTGGTGCCTTGTTGTAAGATTTAGTGAACTTGTTGTCAGGCTAGGGTCAGGATCCATTGTGAGATCCTAGCCCAGTAGCACCCCGAGTCTTACGGATTTAAGGTGTTACATCCACTCCCGATTTCTCGGTAGAGATCTAACCTGCATCATCTAATAACACGGTATAAACCGTTAGCTACAATTCTCATACTAAAGTGTCACTAGAGCACAAACACACACAAGGAATAAACAGTAAATCATTCAGCATGCTCACACAGATCCCGGTTTATTATCTTTTCATTACGTGACTTAATCCAGTCTAATTTCCATCTTATCTTGTAACACAAGAGTCTCCCGACTCCTGCCCCCGTCCCTGTAAATCAGTGGGGCTGGTGGATGTACCTCTTCCCGTATACCTACTGGACTGGTCGCGGGGAAATCCTCCGGCACCATCGGCCCGGACCGACGGTTACGGCACGTTATCATACACTTGTGCCTTACTTAACAACAAAGTACCGTGATCTAATCCGGTCATTTCATTTCTCATAATATAGCACACACCACTAAAATGCACACTAAATATAAAACGGTAACTAAGTGAGTCCTACAAACTCACCTTATCGATACTGGTCTCAAAGTCTCGCGATCTTGCCAGCTAAAGATCCGATTATCCTGTTCCATAATTTATCCATTCTTAGAACCGTTCCAATCATAATTTTATTCAACTTATCATTCTCACAATCAGGATATGAATATGACGTCTAGGCTCGATACCATGATCTTCTTTAACATTTCGGCTTAGGGACCTACGCGTCCATTCACGTTATCTTATTCCAAGTATCGTCATCCTATTACTTTACATTTCCCACTCGGAAGGGATCCATAACCTAATGTTATCAACCGTGTAACAATTTTCTAACTCATTCTTATCCTCATATTACACATCTTTTAAGCCGACAAAACTCAATTCTCGTACCCTCCAAAGTTGTCTCCTAAACTTGTTAATTATATCGGGATTTCGTATCTTATCTATCGTTATCCAACTTCCTAAATACTTATAGTTCTCCGGTCGGCTCACTAATATAAAATTTTCCAACTCGTTCAAATTCTAACGTTCCGGTCATCGGTACTTTTTTTTCCGGATCTACCAATATAAGATTCCGGTTTCTCCATAGATACGTATTCATCACTATTCCAATATTTCCCTTAATATATACGACTTCATTATCATGCATTAACCCATTATATATATATATATATATATATATATATATATATAAGTTATTATAAAAATTTACGGAATTAAATTAATCGTTCGGATTCGGATCTAACCGAGATCGGTTTGAGAGCAAGCGACCGGGAAAATGGTGTCGGACAGGGTTCGCGAGTTCGAGACCTGCGGTAAGCATAAAGCAATCGAATTAGTTTACTCCTGGTAGCACGTGATCTCTGGTTAGAACTAGGGGTGAGCCATCTCACGTAATTTATTCAAGTTGCTTCCTTTGCGTGGGCAATGACTCTAGTTCGACTCCACTATCTACACACAAAAATTGAAATGAACCGTCTGTCCTCTCCACTTATGAATTGAGAATTACTACCCACTCTGTGTAGAATTCACTTACCCGTTCAAGCTTTTATATGGAGGCTTGTAGGCGACAGTGGTGACCTAGGATCTACACGCTTGCCCAGGACGAACAACTCTGGTATTGAAGAGCAGCGGTTATCGGCGGCAGGGAACGTGAGACGATGCTTGGTGCTAGGATCTCGGTCGGCATCCGAAGGCGTGAACTGGAAAAGGGCGAGCAGACGTGGGGAGATGTCTCGGTGATGGTCGAAGGTTCATGTGCAGGGGAGTAATCGAGGTGTGGCAGGTCGGAGTCGATTTTGCGGTCGGGAATGTGATGTTTTTTGGGTCCGGTATCGAGAAAAGAGAGGTGTAGAGGTGGGTAGGCTGGCTTCAGCAGCGAAACGGAAGGTTGAGTTCTCAAACGGTGTTGTAGAGGTTTATCTGCATAGGCAGTGCAAGGTTCTAGTGGGGTCGGGAGAACTCGGTTGCGGGTGAGGATCGTGTCGTTTGGAACGGAAAAAGAGGAGACGACCCGATATTGATTTACGACTTCAGTGCGCTCATCAATGTCATCTTTACTCCTCTGTAACGGACATGGCGAGCGTTGAAGAAGGAGAACGGTTTCAGTGCGGATCGGCTAAGGACGGGACGCCAGTGGCCTCATTCCACGCTTGGCCCAAAGAGAAGAGGGCCTAGTGACCAGCTAGTGAAAATAAGTCCATAAGGACGTGATGAGACGGGCCTAACTACTAGGCCGGTCTAGTTACACAGTTACACTTGAGGCAAGGGTCAAGGGTTTAAGATTATTAAACCGGGTGGTCCGATTCAAACGAAACGACTACGGTTTGATTCACATTATTTAATGTGGTTATTAATTATCTCGGTTCAACATTGGAAATTTGATTCGGGTTTGGAGTAACTTAATCACTTATAAATAACGTAATTAAATTAATTTCCAAAATTTTCCGGTTATTACACCAGTCCCCCCTTAAAATAAGTTTCGTCCCGAAACTTAGGGTGACGTACGGTAAGTCAAATTTCCGGACTCCCGAATCATTAGTATACTTATTTTAATACACACTTTCTTTTCTTCTAACCCGGTCGAACCGGTATCACACACATCCCGAGGGCAACATCAATATGTATAAAATCACTCAAGGTCCAAATGCAGTAAACATAATAAACAAATAGCACTTAAATGGTTCCAATCAAACTCGTCGAGACGAAACCGACACTAGCTCGGTATACTGCTCCGGGTATGAGCTACTAATGCTATCATTTGTCTCCCAACTAGCTTCATTTATTCCCCGTCGGGACCATTGAATCTTAAGCATAGGAATCTCTTTCGACCGTAGTCGTCTACCGCTCATTTCTAAAATAGCCACTGGATACCCGCGAAAGTGTGGCCAATCTCAACCGTCAAGTCCTCATGATTGACCATGTGTCGTGGGTCCGATATGTATTCCCTGAGCTGGGATACATGGAATACCGGATGTACACTCTCCAAGACAAGTGGGAGGGCTAACCGGTATGCCACCTTCCCGACCCGCTCTAGTATCTCAAAGGGTCCGGCATATCGGGTGCTTAACTTCCCCTTAATGCCGAAACGCCCAACCACCTCGGGTCGGTGATACTCTCAACCATACGTGTGAACTGACCCGGAACTCAAACGATCTGCGCATCTTATCTGCATAAGACTTCTAACGGCTCTGAGCTGCTAGCATGCGCTCTCGGATCAAGGCTACCCGAGCCATGTCATCCTGAATCTGCTCCGGAGCGACTCCTCCGGCCTCAGTAGCATCCTCCTAGAACAAAGGTGTGTGGCACTTCCGGTCGTATAACACCTCATAGGGAGTCATACCAATAGATGACCGATAACTATTGTTGTATCAGAACTCCACTAGAGGTAGGTGATCAGGCCATACTTGTCCCCAATCCAAAACACATGCTCTCAGCATGTCCTCTAACGTCTGGATGGTCCACTCCAACTGACCATCTGACCGAGGGTAATAAGCGGTGGTAAAAAGTAGGTTGGTCCCAAAAGCGGTATGCACCTGTTCCCAAAATCTGGAAGTAAACCGTCCATCTCTATCCGAGACGATGGTTCGGGGCACTCCATGCAGTCTCACGATCTGTCTCGTGAACTCCTCTGCTAATTGAATCACCGGCCATGTTTCCTTAATGAAATTGCAACGGGCGATCTTGGTGAGTCGGTCCACCACAACCCAAATGGCGTCAAAACTCCGGCTCGATCTCAACTCTGTGACAAAGTCCATCGATATATCCTCCTACATCCACTGCAGAACTGGAAATGGGTGCAGCTCTCCTCGTGGCGGTGATGCTCAATCTTGACCTGTTGACAAGTCGCACACTGAGCCAAAAACTTATTCACATCCGGTTTCAAACCGCTCCACCAGTAGGAACGTCGGATATCCCTATACATCTCAATCGTACCTAGGTGTGACTTAGTGAGGTGTAGCATAAGCCTACTGTAGGATCCGCTGCCTCAACTCCTCATCAAAGGGGACACAAACACGCCCTTGGCGTCTCATGACTCCATCTCCTCCTACCAAAAACCGTGGTGCCTCATCCTGAGACATCCTCTCTTGAATCCTGGATATGGCAGGGCAGGTATCCTGCATCTATCGGATCTCATCCAATAGATCCGGCACAAGCTCCAACGCACCTAAGTGTCGATCAACATACGGAAACTGAATCTCGACCTCTAGCCGGACAAGATCCCTCTGTAGCTCGGACTGAGCCGTCAAACAAGCTATAGCCTTCTCCTGAGGCGTCTTCCTGTTCAAGGCATCGACGACTACATTCGCCTTCCCCGAATGATACAGAACTTCCAGATCGAAGTCCTTAATCAGCTCTAGCCATCTCCTATGTCCGTTATTCAACTCCCACTGAGTGAATATATACTTCAGATTCTTATGGTCTATGAAGATCTAACAAGTCATCCTATATAAGTAGTGACGCCAGATCTTAAGGGCGTGCACTACTGTTGTTAACTCAAGGTCATGAGTGGGGTAGCTCTCCTCGTACGTCTTCAACTGGTGAGACACATACGCTATCCCCTTACCCCTCTACATTAACATGCACTCCAAGCCTAGCTTGGATGCATCGTTGTACACCACAAAGTCCTCTGTGCCCTCTGGCTGGGCTAAGATCGGAGCAGAAGTCAATCTCCTCTTCAGCTCCTCAAAACTCCTCTAGCAAGACTCAGACCACACAAAGCGGGTGGTCTTCCTCAGTAGACCGGTAAGTGGTCGGGTAATGACTGAGAACCCTTCTCCAACCGTCTGTAATATCCCGCTAACCCCAGGAAGTTGCGCACCTCCTTAACATTCATAGAAGGTTGCCATGACTGAACGAACTCGAAAATTGGCAGGATCCACCTTGATCCCCTCGGCCGCCACCACATGCCCCAAAAAGGCTACCTCTGTCATCCAGAACTCACACTTGGACAACTTAGCATAGAGTTGGTTGTCCAATAGGACCTGCAACACTGTCCTCAAGTGCCCGGCATGCTCATCTCGGTACCGGAAGTACACTAAGATGTCTTCAATGAAGACTACCGTAAACTGATCCAAGTAGTTGATGAATATTCCATTCATCAACTCCATAAACACGAGCGGCGCGTTAGTGAGCCCGAATGGCATCACCACAAACTGGCTAACTCACTATATTGAACTTGAATTGTCTTACAATGGGAGGATACAAGGCTTTATATAGCCACAAAACTCAACCTAGAAACTCCCTAATTAAGTGCTAGAAATATCAAAGATTTATCAAAAGTAAATGCAGGAAATACAAGAGTTTTTCTAGGAAATTCAAACACATAAATTGCCACATTAAGCCTTTATTCAAAGATGACTCTTGGATCTTATTCTCTTCACTTGGGACAAACACATCAAGGAGGGGCAAATCATGTCTTGGACGTCCATATTGAAGGAGAAGAAGACTATTGAACTAACTTGGCCTCCATTCAATGTATGTGTGTGAAGATGCCTTCAAAGTTTGATTGAATGTTGACTTGTTGACCTTCACATGATTAATACATAAATTCATGAATAATATATGAATAATATGAGCATGGTATACTGCATAAAATATGTATTGGTTGGACGTGCATATGTTTTTTATAACCATCTTTCATGTCTCCATGCATGATCTTGCCCAACAATCCATACAAGTACCGTAGTTGTTGCAATGTAGGGTCATTTTCACCCTCTTCCTCATGGAATCTCTACTTGTGTAAACTAGAAAGTAGTAGATAATGAACATACCTTTCAAAGTAGTACTCATGGGTATTTTAATTCCAAGAATTGACTCAGTTATAGGCGTTTTACTGAGAGTGCGCAAACTTGACAGCTTAGCCGGGAGAGAGTGAATATTGGCTTGATTTGGGCATGCTAGGAGCAAGCATTTTTCGGTTTGATTTCAATAGGTTTTGTCTCAGTTTTAGGCATGATCTCCAACACATAAGGATTGATTTCAATAGGTGCCGGCTCAGTTTTGACTTGGAGGGTTGGTGGAAAAGCGATTGGTTCCGGTGTATTGACGATGATTTCTTTTCCGGGGAGGATCACATCACGGTGGCACTAAGGCACTGGGTGCGGTGACAAGGGTCCCGCGAGGTCGGCAGCTCTCATGCGGGGCGGTGGGGCGGGCGCACTCTGCAGAACGTAGAGTCCGACTCTTCTTTCACTTCTTCACGTGATCAAATCACGTCTTCTCCATTCCATATCCAAACACATACATATACATACACATTCTAACATCAATATACATTCAATACATCTAATCCTAAGCTAAGGAAGATGGAATCAAAGAAAGAAAGAAGAGAAGAAGAAGATGACTTACCACAACAGGTAGCAAGGGAAGATCAACAACACACTGTCAAGGGCTCCAAGCACAGCAAAACATTCATACATCATCATCAAACCACTAAAGCCACACAACTCTTCCAAACTCAAGGAAACTCAAGCATAAGATCAAGGAGAGGAAAGGAAGCAAGAAGGACTGAGAAGGCTGGGAAAGAAGATGAAATCCTTGCTCATCAAGCCAAGGAAGAGACTTAAGGAGAAATAAAGAAAGGGTAAAGAACGAGTCCAACTAGTCAACAAAACCGGCTGCAGCTGCAAGAAACCGCAGGAGACGTACCCTGAGCCGCATGGCGAAAACTGGACGAGCCGGGGGCGGCTCCCTAAACCCGCGGGGGCGGCTAAGACCAAAACAAGCTCCAAAGACTAAGGCTCTTTACAAACATGCTTAGTAGAAAGCCCAAAATGTTCACTATGTCGCACCGTAAGGTCAATGTCATTCATCATAAATTAATGTTGAATTGTGCACATGTCAAGATAGGAGCCACAAAGACATATAGACTGTATAAGGAATTTGTTGGGGGGTATTCCAATATTTGCGCCACATTAGATTTCAAGAATGCCCGGAGAGATTTGATAGCATTCATTGTTGGATTTGATGCTCAGATGGTTATTGATCGATGCCTTTAGAAGCAAGAAGCAATGCCTGGTTTTGCATTTGAGTATGACGTGGATGAGAATGAACAACTAAATAAGTTGTTTGGGCGGATCCAATTGGCCGAAACAATTATGCTTTGTACGGTGCTATATCATTTGATGCTACGTACGGGTCTAACAAGTTTGTTTTTAATTAATTTTACTAATCATAATATTTTAAATTTTTTCAATTATTGTTTTAACGATCAGAATCATTGTAACGTTGATTAGTTCCCCGAAATTTAATTTTTACCCAAAATCTAAGATTAAAAAAAATATATATTCATACTCTGTCATTTGTTGTAAATTGTAGCTCTTATTTATTTATTTATTCGAAATGCAGATTCAAGATGATATTTGCACCATTTCTGGGATAGATAATAACGGAAAATGTGTTACATTCGTTGCTAGTTTGATATTGAAGGAAGATATTGATTCGTATGAGTGGTTATTCAAGTAGTTCATGCAAGTTATGGTAAAAGAACCAACAATACTTATAACAGATCAACCCTGCTATGAAGGTTGCGGTGAATAATGTATTTTGAGCATGCACATCATCGACTATGTATGTGGCATATAATGAACAAGGTGACACAAAAGG
Source organism: Fagopyrum tataricum (assembly GCA_002319775.1). NCBI lineage: Eukaryota > Viridiplantae > Streptophyta > Magnoliopsida > Caryophyllales > Polygonaceae > Fagopyrum > Fagopyrum tataricum. The sequence continues at coordinate 22,153,357 of CM008282.1, forward strand.
GTTGGTGCTAGGTTTATTGAAGAAAATCCCAACTTTTTGAAGAAATTGAACGCTATTGTGTGGAGTTATCAAATGGAACCAACTGAATTTGATCATAAATGGATGGATCTTATGATTGAATTTGATAATGGAAACGATGTTTGGTTTACCCACATGTTCAACATTCGTTGTCAATGGATTCCGGTTTATTTCCGCGACATACATCTTGGAGGATTGCTTCGGACTACATCTATGTCGGAGTCAACAAACAGTTTTTTTTTTACTGTTTCACTGATACTGGTAAGAGCTTGGTTGAACTAACGATGTTGTTTGACATAGCAATGAACCAACAACGTCACGAATAAACAAGAATCGATGCACAAAATGAGACAATGAAGCCGATTTGAAGACTCAATACAAGTACGAACAATTTTGTGCAGAAAGATACACTCTGAGTATTTTTTTCAAAGGTTCAACTAGAAATTGAGGCCCTCATTTTACACCTCCATCTTGAATGCTATAACAAAGAGCGAGAACATAGACACGTACAACATTTCCGATGACAATGGAATAAAGTATGTTATTGAATTGACGAGATCAAACAACAACGCGGTTTGTAGCTGCAAGATGTTCAACCGCGTTGAATATCCTTGTCACCATATATTTGTTGTGTACAACAACATCAAGCCGGAAACAATTCCGTCGGATATGAACTGCAAAGGTGATCCAAGAAATCAATAGAAAGCAATGTCCTTGAATACGATAGGGTACCTAGGCAGTCAAATGAGCTTCGAGAGAGAAACTTACTCATCAATGAAGCATGGGCTGAATTTCATGCATATACAAATGCTATACAAGATGATACGCAAGAGTTGAAATCATTTGTTGAAATGATAAAGCAGAATCGGATGAGACTATAGACAGACGTCGGCAGAGTAGAAGAGAACATTAGTCAGAAACAAAGTCTTGTAGAAGAGTATGTCGTTGTTAGTGTGTCCAGAAATGTGAATGTGAAAGATCCTGATAAGACAAACAACAAAGGATCAAGGAAGCGAATCACTGGCGGAACTGAGAAAACAAAAAACGCAAAGAAGAAATCCAGAGTTTGCAGCATTTGTGGTCTTAAAGAAGGTCACAACAGCCGTACTTGTCCTCACAAGTAACGGTAGTTATCATTCTTCATGTTGAAAATTGGATTTGCATCTAGAAATAACGGGCGTTAAATTATTTAATTGTGGTTATTATTTTTACTGGTTACGTTTGACAATGGATTTCCATCTACAAAATAAAGGACGTTAAGTTATGTAACGATCGGTATTATTTTTCCTAGTTAAATTGAACATTGGATTTAAATAAACAATATAGCGGGCGTTAAAATATATAACGGTCGTTATTTGTTTCCTGGTTAAGTTGTACAATGGTTTACATCTAAAATATAACGTTCGTTATTATATTTTTCATTCGTTTTTTTTCTTGTGTATTTGAACAATGTATTTGCTTATAACCTTCGTTATCATTTTCTTGGATATGTTGACGTTAAATTACTATATGTTCGTAAAACAAAAAATTTCAGAGACTTGTAGAAGATAATTTATAACTGAATAACAAAAAGTAAATAATACATCGTTCATTATGTACGGTATACGAATAGATTTTAGTTGAGTAAATGTGCACAATAAGGCCATTTATTGCAGTTTTCCAAGTACCAATCTCCTTTTCCTTCATGCCTTCAAAAAATCCGCATTGCTTTGGAAATTTCACCACATTTGCGAACATATATATGATTGTTGTGCACAACTTGGTTGACTTATACATTACTTTCTTCTACACATACTAATAAACCCAACAACCAAAATTTAAAGCCCAAGTCAGCTATGGCTGGGAGAATGTTTATAATAGTAACTGCAATAGAATAGTCTAAAGATGAAAAATGAACTTGACCTAGAAATTGAACTTGACAATTAGCAAAACAGAATAGCCTAAAGATGAACTACATAAAAGAACGCAAAAGTTTCCTAACAACCAAAATGCAACATCAATAACAACAGATGTTTTTGTCTAGAAATTTAAAAACAATGAACATAACCAGACATAACTAAAACTACTCTGACGGTGGATGTAACACCCGAATTCTGGGAACTCGGATAGTTACTGGCTAGGACCTCACAGTGGGTCCCGGCCTTAGGTTGACGTCAATAACACCGGATCTTGCAACAAGGCACAAATATTGAAATCCAAATTCTTTCACAAATGCAAAATTAATTCTTAACAGACTCTAAGCTCGTACATCAGCCAACTGTATACTATACCATCTCTACACCAATAAAATAAACAAAACATAAAATATAACCCAACATCCAAACTCCTAGTACGGAAACCCGGCCACTCCACTCCCGATTTCTCGGTAGAGATCTAACCTGCATCATCTAATAACACGGTATAAAACCGTTAGCTACAATTCTCATACTAAAGTGTCACTAGAGCACAAACACACACAAGGAATAAACAGTAAATCATTCAGCATGCTCACACAGATCCCGGTTTATTATCTTTTCATTACGTGAATTAATCCAGTCTAATTTCCATCTTATCTTGTAACACAAGAGTCTCCCGACTCCTGCCCCCGTCCCCCGTAAATCAGTGGGGCTGGTGTATGTACCTCTTCCCGTATACCTACTGGACTGGTCGCGGGGAAATCCTCCGGCACCATCGGCCCGGACCGACGGTTACGGCACGTTATCATACACTTGTGCCTTACTTAACAACAAAGTACCGTGATCTAATCCGTTCATTTTATTTCTCATAATATAGCACACACCACTAAAATGCACACTAAATATAAAACGGTAACTAAGTGAGTCCTACAAACTCACCTTATCGATACTGGTCTCAAAGTCTCGCATCTTGCCAGCTAAAGATCCGATTATCCTGTTCCATAATTTATCCATTCTTAGAACCGTTCCAATCTTAATTTTATTCAACTTATCATTCTCACAATCAGGATATGAATATGACGTCTAGGCTCGATACCATGATCTTCTTTAACATTTCGGCTTAGGGACCTACGCGTCCATTCACGTTATCTTATTCCAGTATCGTCATCCTATTAATTTACATTTCCCACTCGGAAGGGATCCATAACCTAATGTTATCAACCGTGTAACAATTTTCTAACTCATTCTTATCCTCATATTACACATCTTCTAAGCCGACAAAACTCAATTCTCGTACCCTCCAAAGTTGTCTCCTAAACTTGTTAATTATATCGGGATTTCGTAATCTTATCTATCGTTATCCAACTTCCTAAATACTTATAGTTCTCCGGTCGGGCTCACTAATATAAAATTTTCCAACTCGTTCAAATTCTAACGTTCCGGTCATCGGTACTTTTTTTTTCCGGGATCTACCAATATAAGATTCCGGTTTCTCCATAGATACGTATTCATCACTATTCCAATATTTCCCTAATATATACGACTTCATTATCATGCATTAACCCATTATATATATATATATAATATATATATAATATATATATAAGTTATTATAAAAATTTACGGAATTAAATTAATCGTTCGGATTCGGATCTAACCGAGATCGGTTTGAGAGCAAGCGACCGGGAAAATGGTGTCGGACAGGGTTCGCGAGTTCGAGACCTGCGGTAAGCATAAAGCAATCGAATTAGTTTACTCCTGGTAGCACGTGATCTCTGGTTTAGAACTAGGGGTGAGCCATCTCACGTAATTTATTCAAGTTGCTTCCTTTGCGGTGGGCAATGACTCTAGTTCGACTCCACTATCTACACACAAAAATTGAAATGAACCGTCTGTCCTCTCCACTTATGAATTGAGAATTACTACCCACTCTGTGTAGAATTCACTTACCCGTTCAAGCTTTTATATGGAGGCTTGTAGGCGACAGTGGTGACCTAGGATCTACACGCTTGCCCAGGACGAACAACTCTGGTATTGAAGAGCAGCGGTTATCGGCGGCAGGGGAACGTGAGACGATGCTTGGTGCTAGGATCTCGGTCGGCATCCGAAGGCGTGAACTGGAAAAGGGCGAGCAGACGTGGGGAGATGTCTCGGTGATGGTCGAAGGTTCATGTGCAGGGGAGTAATCGAGGTGTGGCAGGTCGGAGTCGATTTTGCGGTCGGGAATGTGATGTTTTTTGGGTCCGGTATCGAGAAAAGAGAGGTGTAGAGGTGGGTAGGCTGGCTTCAGCAGCGAAACGGAAGGTTGAGTTCTCAAACGGTGTTGTAGAGGTTTATCTGCATAGGCAGTGCAAGGTTCTAGGTGGGGTCGGGAGAACTCGGTTGCGGGTGAGGATCGTGTCGTTTGGAACGGAAAAAAGAGGAGACGACCCGATATTGATTTACGACTTCAGTGCGCTCATCAATGTCATCTTTACTCCTCTGTAACGGACATGGCGAGCGTTGAAGAAGGAGAACGGTTTCAGTGCGGATCGGCTAAGGACGGGACGCCAGTGGCCTCATTCCACGCTTGGCCCAAAGAGAAGAGGGCCTAGTGACCAGCTAGTGAAAATAAGTCCATAAGGACGTGATGAGACGGGCCTAACTACTAGGCCGGTCTAGTTACACAGTTACACTTGAGGCAAGGGTCAAGGGTTTAAGATTATTAAACCGGGTGGTCCGATTCAAACGAAACGACTACGGTTTGATTCACATTATTTAATGTGGTTATTAATTATCTCGGTTCAACATTGGAAATTTGATTCGGGTTTGGAGTAACTTAATCACTTATAATTAACGTAATTAAATTAATTTCCAAAATTTTCCGGTTATTACACCAGTCCCCCCTTAAAATAAGTTTCGTCCCGAAACTTAGGGTGACGTACGGTAAGTCAAATTTCCGGACTCCCGAATCATTAGTATACTTATTTTAATACACACTTTCTTTTCTTCTAACCCGGTCGAACCGGTATCACACACATCCCGAGGGCAACATCAATATGTATAAAATCACTCAAGGTCCAAATGCAGTAAACATAATAAACAAATAGCACTTAAATGGTTCCAATCAAACTCGTCGAGACGAAACCGACACTAGTTCGGTATACTGCTCCGGGTATGAGCTACTAATGCTATCATTTGTCTCCCAACTAGCTTCATTTATTCCCCGTCGGGACCATTGAATCTTAAGCATAGGAATCTCTTTCGACCGGTAGTCGTCTAACCGCTCATTTCTAAAATAGCCACTGGATACCCGCGAAAGTGTGGCCAATCTCAACCGTCAAGTCCTCATGATTGACCATGTGTCGTGGGTCCGATATGTATTCCCTGAGCTGGGATACATGGAATACCGGATGTACACTCTCCAAGACAAGTGGGAGGGCTAACCGGTATGCCACCTTCCCGACCCGCTCTAGTATCTCAAAGGGTCCGGCATATCGGGTGCTTAACTTCCCCTTAATGCCGAAACGCCCAACCACCTCGGGTCGGTGATACTCTCAACCATACGTGTGAACTGACCCGGAACTCAAACGATCTGCGCATCTTATCTGCATAAGACTTCTAACGGCTCTGAGCTGCTAGCATGCGCTCTCGGATCAAGGCTACCCGAGCCATGTCATCCTGAATCTGCTCCGGAGCGACTCCTCCGGCCTCAGTAGCATCCTCCTAGAACAAAGGTGTGTGGCACTTCCGGTCGTATAACACCTCATAGGGAGTCATACCAATAGATGACCAATAACTATTGTTGTATCAGAACTCCACTAGAGGTAGGTGATCAGGCCATACTTGTCCCCAATCCAAAACACATGCTCTCAGCATGTCCTCTAACGTCTGGATGGTCCACTCCAACTGACCATCTGACCGAGGGTAATAAGCGGTGGTAAAAAGTAGGTTGGTCCCAAAAGCGGTATGCACCTGTTCCCAAAATCTGGAAGTAAACCGTCCATCTCTATCCGAGACGATGGTTCGGGGCACTCCATGCAGTCTCACGATCTGTCTCGTGAACTCCTCTGCTAATTGAATCACCGGCCATGTTTCCTTAATGGAATTGCAACGGGCGATCTTGGTGAGTCGGTCCACCACAACCCAAATGGCGTCAAAACTCCGGCTCGATCTCAACTCTGTGACAAAGTCCATCGATATATCCTCCTACATCCACTGCAGAACTGGAAATGGGTGCAGCTCTCCTCGTGGCGGTGATGCTCAATCTTGACCTGTTGACAAGTCGCACACTGAGCCAAAAACTTATTCACATCCGGTTTCAAACCGCTCCACCAGTAGGAACGTCGGATATCCCTATACATCTCAATCGCACCTAGGTGTGACTTAGTGAGGTGTAGCATAAGCCTCCTGTAGGATCCGCTGCCTCAACTCCTCGTCAAAGGGGACACAAACACGCCCTTGGCGTCTCATGACTCCATCTCCTCCTACCAAAAACCGTGGTGCCTCATCCTGAGACATCCTCTCTTGAATCCTGGATATGGCAGGGCAGGTATCCTGCTTCTATCGGATCTCATCCAATAGATCCGGCACAAGCTCCAACGCACCTAAGTGTCGATCAACATACGGAAACTGAATCTCGACCTCTAGCCGGACAAGATCCCTCTGTAGCTCGGACTGAGCCGTCAAACAAGCTATAGCCTTCTCCTGAGGCGTCTTCCTGTTCAAGGCGTCGACGACTACATTCGCCTTCCCCGGATGATACAGAACATCCAGATCGAAGTCCTTAATCAGCTCTAGCCATCTCCTATGTCGGTTATTCAACTCCCGCTGAGTGAATATACTTCAGATTCTTATGGTCTGTGAAGATCTGACAAGTCATCCTATATAAGTAGTGACGCCGGATCTTAAGGGCGTGCACTACTGTTGTTAACTCCAAGTCATGAGTGGGGTAGCTCTCCTCGTACGTCTTCAACTGGCGAGACACATACGCTATCCCCTTACCCCTCTACATTAACATGCACTCCAAGCCTAGCTTGGATGCATCGTTGTACACCACAAAGTCCTCTGTGCCCTCTGGCTGGGCTAAGATCAGAGCAGAAGTCAATATCCTCTTCAGCTCCTCAAAACTCCTCTAGCAAGACTCAGACCACACAAAGCGGGTGGTCTTCCTCAATAGACCGGTAAGTGGTCGGGTAATGACTGAGAACCCTTCTCCAACCGTCTGTAATATCCCGCTAACCCCAGGAAGTTGCGCACCTCCTTAACATTCATAGAAGGTTGCCATGACTGAACGAACTCGAAAATTGGCTGGATCCACCTTGATCCCCTCGGCCGCCACCACATGCCCCAAAAAGGCTACCTCTGTCATCCAGAACTCACACTTGGACAACTTAGCATAGAGTTGGTTGTCCAATAGGACCTGCAACACTGTCCTCAAGTGCCCGGCATGCTCATCTCGGTCCCGGAAGTACACTAAGATGTCTTCAATGAAGACTACCGTAAACTGATCCAAGTAGTTGATGAATATTCCATTCATCAACTCCATAAACACGAGCGGCGCGTTAGTGAGCCCGAATGGCATCACCACAAACTCGTAATGACTGTATCTGGTCCTGAACGCCATCTTAGGGATATCCTGATCTCTCACCCTCGGCTGGTGATATATGACCTCAAGTCAATCCTGGAGAAGATTGAGGTCCTCTGCAAGTGGTCTAACAGGCCGTCAATACGGGGTATGGTTACTTGTTCTTGATCGTTACCCGGTTTAACTTCCTAAGGTCTATGTAGAGTCTCGTAGATCCATCCTTCTTTCTCACAAACAGTACCGAAGCACCTCAAGTAGAGACACTTGGTCGGATGAACCCTTTCTCTACCAACTCCTTTAACTGTTTCTTCACCCTGCCTTTTTCAATAGGTGTCATCCGGTAAGGAGCCTTCAAGATTGGTCTCGTGCTAAATTCCAACTCAATACTGAAATCTCCACTCCATGGTGGAGGTAGGCCAGGGAAGTCATCCCGAAACACTTATGTGCAATCACTACTGGTACGTCATCTAGCCTTGGACTCTTCTCTCTACTCTTCAAGTTCTCTTGATCTACTCCAGATCACAGAAGGTACTTAGTCTTACTCCGCAGACAAGAGGGCGGTCAATCTTCTTCCCTTCTATAGCTGGTCTTCTTTGTATCGGATTGGTTTCTCGACTCATACTTCAACGTCGGTCTTAACTCCCCGTGATGTTGTAGCACATATGTTCATTGTTCCTTCCACTGATTGATGTCTCTCCACCCTCTCATTTATTGGGTTAACATTAAATTTTACAGTCCAACCTTGTTCCAAAACGTCTCATTGCAAGCCCTCTTACTCCGTGTGATACCTCACCTTCTGACTTAATTTACTGGTATTTTAATTGCTACCGGTAAAACTCCTCACGCATTACTGCCCTTCGGTTGGCGCGTATTTTCCTACGTATGTCCACTATTCTTTGGTTTCTGTTTGAATGGTATTGTTTCCCTTTGATAGTCCCGGTCCACGGGTTGTCTTATCGGTCTCATCCTTGCTATTTTCCGGTGATATTGTGTCTCAGGTTGTTTGTATTCCTAACTATCACTTCCATAACGGCAGTGATTATCGCAGACCAACGCTACTCTTTGGACGTCTTTATTCTTTAACCGTTCATTTTCTGTTATTTGGTATTCTCCTCTCTTGTCCACTTGATCTCAAAGAATCCACCTAAGGTGGATGTGTAGGCGTGACCATGCCACTTCACACTCTTAGCGAGTTCTATACTAAGAAATGATTCTCTTTTTCTCCCTCATCTCGGGTCTTCTTATATCCAACTGTATTCTTCAATTGTTATCAGTTGTCTAATCAGTCGTCGCTTAGTCATGGTGGCATCTTGACCGCTTCTCATGTACTTACTTTCTCTCCTTGTGGCTTTTGTATCATCACACATTCCTACTAGTTCCTTTACAGTAGATGGTGGTGATATTCTACCGTTCATCTGGATACGTCATTGTTCTGACTTCCTAACAAGCGATCCCGCTTCTCCACTTCTCCTCGCCGTCCATCCGTCATGATTGCACTTCATGACATCATGTGATGACTTATTCTTGCGTTCCTCTACGCACTATGATACCCTCTTCTCCTGTTTCCGGTTTCTTGGGAATATCTCTTGACGTTGACATCAATAGTCCTTGTCCCAAGGACGCCTTTATCGGCTTTCGCACCTTTTCTACATCGTTTTACTTGATCTTCTTCTCATGTATACTTGATGCTTCTTCTTATGTACACTTGATGTAATTGCAGTTATTGTGATTTTGTTCGTTATTTTTGTATCCTTGGAAAAATCACGACAGTTATATCTCTGTAGTCCAGAATCATTATGTGAACCTTGACTTTCTTCGAGGCGTGACCTTATTGGTTGGTCATTTCTTCAACAGTCTCACGCTCCGTTCTCTCGTCTTTGGAAGCTTTTATCCCTCCACTCGCGTGCTTGATCTGTAGCGCCTTAGTAATTCTACTCCATGTGGGAAGGGTAGAAAGGTAATTACCTTTACCCTAACCCGACACGGTTACTATCCTGGTGTGCGCCGTCTATACGAGACACGCGACTATAACTATTATTATTTCTAAGTACAGATCACACTAACTTACTACTACCGGGATCTGCAGAGAGAAGCGGTGGTTTCCGTACTACTATCCAACCCGACTGAAAAAAACAGACATTGAAATTCATTTTGGAAAACCATATCCCTTTTCGGGTTCTGTTTATACTTGGCCTTTCTAAAAGAGTGTGAGTGTCATTGTTGTCAACCTAGAGCTCTAATACCATGTTGTAACACCCCGAATTTTGGGAACTCGGAGCGTTACTTGCTAGGACCTCACAGTGGGTCCCGGCCTTAGGTTGACGTCAATAACGCCGGATCTTGCAACAAGGCACAAATATTGAAGTACAAATTCTTTCACAAATGCAAAATTAATTCTTAACAGACTCTAAGCTCGTACATCACCCAACTGTATACTATACCATCTCTACACCAATAAAATAAATAAAACATAAAATATAACCCAACTTCCGAACTCCTAGTACGGAAACCCGGCTGGCCACTCCACTGTAAGAGCCTTAGTCTTTTGGACCTAGTTTACCTTAGCCGCCTCCGCGGGCATGTGTGCCGTCCCAGCGGGTTTCCGCACCTGCGGCTCAGGGAACCGCCCCTGCGGTTTCCGACGGCTGCAGCCGGTTTGGTTGACTCTTTGACCGTGCTTTACCTTCTCCTTTTCTTTCTTCTTAAGTCTCTTCTGTGGCTCGTGAGCAAGGGTTTCCATTCCTTTTCCCAACCTTACGTCCTTCTTTCTTCCTCTTTCATCTCCTTGATCTTGTGTGTGAGTTCTCTTGAAGTTTGCAAGAGAGTTGTGGTGTGGCTATGCTGAGGTTGCTTTTATGTATGATTGCTGAGCTTGTGATGCCAGCTGAGAGTGTGTTTGTTCTTTCCTTGGGTGCTCACAGTAGTAGAGGTGAACTTCTTGCTTCTCCTTCCTTTCTTTCTTTCTTGTTCTTCCTTTCTTAGCTTAGGATTAGATGAATTGACTATAGATTGATGTTGGAATGTGTATGTATATGTATGTGTGTGAATCTGAAATGAAGAAGACGTGATTTGATCACGTGAAGAGTGGAACAGAACTCGTGGGACTACGTTCTGCACTGTCGCCGCCCCTGCGTCTAGAATCTGCCGCCCCTGCGGGAACCCAGTCACCGTACCCGCGCCCGAATTCTGTCGCCCCCGCGGCCACTGTCCCAGCGCCTGCGGCTCTGTCACCGCGCCTGCGGCTGAGCTTCTCCGCGCCTGTGGATTGCCTTACTCTGCCCTGCGTCTCTCTTGTCACGCAGGTGCGTCTTGTCCCGGGTCTACCTAGAGTTGGGTAGATCATTTCCTTTCCTAGTATGAGCGGGTTAGTAGCATGCTAGGTACGTGTATGAGGATGTGATATATCTGTATGCCGGTTATGGCTTTGAAGTTTATGAGTCAGGATACGATCCCTATGGATCCCTTGGGTCTAGGTGTGACCCTTTGATGGATATGAGTTGATATATGGTTATGCCTTGTTATTAGGCAGTGTTGTCCTCCAGTTTAGAGTGGACCGTGTTGAGGGTTGATCGTGGTTGAGACTACTTCAGAGGTTGAGGTAAGTCCATAGGACTTACTTAGCTGATATCCTTATATTGGATGTATGCATGAGTGGTGTTTGTTATATGCTTTATAGCATACGATTGGTTCGTTACCGACCTATGTTATATTGACCGCCATTGTAGTGGTTGTGACAACTTACCTTTCATCTCGTAGTGGAGTCTGGGAAGTTTTCAGTAAGCTAATTAGATCTGGTATACGGGAAGGGAACCTACCACTCCATATAGTATACGGGAAAGTGCGCTGATACCATTCCAGCTAGCTATTGCACGCATATGCGAGGGTTATATACATACCTCGTGTCACATATTTTCATATGCAGATCTATATACTATTTGAGTGATTGACGTTATAAGATAATAAACCGGTAAATGTATGAAAGCATGATCATGTGTTATGATTCTTGATATGTGTTTGTGCTCTAGCATCTTCTTATATATGTGTATGGTTAGCTAACGGTTTTATACCGTGCTGTAGATCCTTTCAAAGTTAGGAGAGCTGCAGAGTGATCCAGAGGGGTGATCTGCTGAGGGCTCTGTAGACTAGGGCGTTATCGTGGGATATGGGATTTTTATGTTGTACGGATTGATATTTTGATTTTGTACTCAGCAGCTACTCTGTATTACCCTTTTGATATGTATTTATATATATATATCAGTTTTATGTTTTGTTTTAATCTATTGGTGCCTTGTTGTAAGATTCAGTGAACTTGTTGTCAGGCTAGGGTTAGGATCCATGTGGACTCAGGTCTGGAGTCCATTAGATGTCCAGTGGACAGATAGATGAGCTGGTGCAGACTTTATTCCGGGACTTGGCACAACATTGGTGGAGGTCTGTACGGGGTCAGGTTAATAGTTATGATCAGATGAGGACCCTGATTAGAGAGCGTTTATGCCCTGCTTCACTAAGGAGGGAGAAACTACGGGATTTTGTGGAGGCTGGGTTTGAGGATGTACCAGTCTCCGAGGCTATCAGGAGGTTCCAGGAGGAGCTTGCATTGTTGGGTCCAGCTGCACCTCCTGCAGATCAGCATGTATATGTGTTCTCCCGACGACTGAGGGATACTACCCGGACCTATATGGCGGGTTTCCACTGTGAGTCTCTGATGGACTACCAGGACAGAGCTTCCGACTATGAGAGGGAGCGAGCTGGTCAGAGGAGAGCTTCTCAGACCGGAGGGTTTGAGAAGAGGCAGCGTACAGGGCAAACCAGTGGTGCTGTTAGTGCTTGGCGAGGTCAGAGATGCCAGAGTCTCCCCTCATCTGTGCCGGTTACTGATAAGGGACGTCAGTGTTTTAACTGTGGTGATCCAGGACATATGAGGCCCGAGTGCATGAGGCCACTAGTGACTTGTTACACCCGTGGTAGGCAGGGCCACAAAGCTGTTTACTGCCGCCAAGGCGGAGCTTCATCTCAGCAGGGTTCTTCCCCTGCCAGTGCAGCGGGAGGTGGACAAAGGCCACCTCAGCGGCAGCAGATACAGGGACAACAGAGGGTCCTAGATCTCCCTACGACTCAGGGATCTGCTCCTAGGCCGCGTAGAGGCAGAGGTCGTGGTGGGAGCACCACTGACACCCGAGGGCCACAGGGCCGAGTTTTTTAGCTGAGGAGTGCAGAGGAGCCAGCTGCACTGACTGCTACAGGTATCATTCTGATTCATGGTTTACCTGTTAGAGTCTTGTTTAATACTGGTGCTACGCATTCTTTTATTTCTAATGCATGTGTAGAGCGTCTGAGTCTAGATACGGTTGAGGGGATGCCCTTTATTATAGGGCTACCCGATGGTGGTAGGGTCAGAGGTACCCGTGAGATTCGTGATTATCTCATTACTGTAGGGACCCGTGTTTTGCTTGTGGACTTCTTTGTCATGCCATTAGTGCATGAAGAAGTCATTCTAGGTATGGATTGGATGAATAGACATTCCGCAGTCTGATGTAGGTAGGAGGACGGTTACCCTCTCTACCGAGTTAGGACAGATAGAGGTTTTCCGAGGTTGGGTCCTTGGAAAATCTGGCATGGTTATCAGCGCGATACAGGCAGCGAGACTGATTGCACAAGGTTGTGATGCCTTCTGGTGTTATGCCATGAAGGAGGGGGAGAGTCCAGCATTAGAAGATATCTTAGTGGTCTGTGATTTTGCAGATGTATTTGCTCAACCGTCCAGTTTTCCGCCTCAGAGGAGTGTGGACTTCAGTATTGAGTTAGAGCCTGGTACAAGACCGATCTCGAAGGCCCCATACCGGATGGCGCCTGTCGAGATGCTGGAGCTGAAGAAGCAACTTGAGGAGCTGGCTGAGAAGGGCTTCATTCGCCCTAGCGTGTCCCCCTGGGGAGCACCTGTCCTCTTCGTACGGAAGAAGGACGGATCGTTGAGGTTGTGTATTGATTACAGAGAACTGAACAAGGTGACCATCAAGAACAAGTATCCATTGCCTCGTATTGATGATTTGTTAGATCAGCTTCAGGGAGCTACTGTTTTCCAGGATTGATCTGCGTTCAGGGTATCACCAGCTGAGGGTGAGAGAGCAGGATGTGCACAAGGACAGCATTCCGGACTAGATATGGCCACTACGAGTTTGTAGTGATGTCATTTGGGCTTACGAATGCCCCAACAGTTTTTATGGAGTTCATGAACAGTATATTCATCGACTTCCTGGATCAGTTTGTGGTGGTATTCATAGATGATATTCTGGTATATTCTCATAGCAGAGAGGAGCATGCAGGACAACTGAGGACTGTATTGCAGGTTACGGGATAGAGAACTTTATGCTAAGTTCTTTAAGTGCGAGTTCTGGATGCCAGAGGTAGCATTCCTGGGTCATGTGGTTTCAGCTGAAGGGATCAAGGTGGATCCAGCGAAGATAGAGGTTGTAGCAGCTTGGACGACACCGACGAACGTCAAGGAAGTACGTAGCTTCCTTGGCCTAGCCGGTTATTACAGACGCTTTGTGGAGGGATTTTTTGTGATTGTCCGTCCATTGACGAGTCTACTGAGGAAGACTACCAGATTTGTATGGTCTGATCAGTGTATGCAGAGTTTTGAGGAGTTGAAGAGACGTCTAACTTCTGCTCCTATTTTGGCACAGCCAGAGGGTGTAGAGGATTTTGTGGTATACAGTGATGCATCCAAGCTAGGCTTGGGATGTGTATGATGCAGCGGGGTAGAGTGATAGCATATGCGTCTCGACAGCTGAAGACGTATGAGGAGAACTACCCGACTCATGATCTGGAGTTGGCAGCGGTAGTTCATGCTTTGAAGATCTGGAAGACATTACCTGTATGGTGCTACATGTCAGATCTTCACAGACCATAAGAATCTGAAGTACATTTTCACGCAGCGGGAATTGAATAACCGCCAGCGTAGGTGGCTCGAGCTGATCAAGGATTTTGATCTGGAGATTTTGTACCATCCAGGGAAGGCGAACGTTGTCGCCGACGCCCTGAGCAGGAAAACGTCCCGAGAGCAGGCGATTGCGAGGTTGACAGTTCAGCATCAGTTGCAGAGAGACCTGGTTTGGTTAGAGTTGGACATCCAGTTTCCTGATGAGGATGCCCAGCTGCGTACTTTGGAGGTTCTTCCTGATCTGTTGGGCGAGATCCAACAGAAGCAGGAGACCTGCCCGACACTGATGAGGATACGAGATAGGATGTCTCGGGATGAGGCACCACAGTTCTTGCTAGGAGCTGATGGAGTATTGAGGCGCCGCGGTCGCGTCTGTGTACCTGCTGATACAGAGCTGAGACAGAGGATTTTATAGGAGGCTCACTGTACACCTTACTCTGTACAACCAGGTACGAGTAAGATGTATTAGGATTTGAGACGTTCATATTGGTGGGGAGGACTGAAGCCCGATGTGGCCAGATTTGTGGCACAGTGTGCGACCTGCCAACAGGTCAAGAAAAAGCATTGCAGACCTGGAGGTGAGCTTCATCCACTTCCTGTTCCACAGAGGAAGTGGGAGGACGTCACCATCGATTTTGTGACCGGGCTGAGACTGAGCCGGAGTTTTGATGCTATCTGGGTTATAGTAGACAGATTGACGAAGACGGCACGTTTCATTCCTATTAGAGAGATGTGGCCGGTGAGCAGATTAGCTGAGGAGTACACTAGGCAGATAGTGAGACTCCATGGTGTAACGAGGACGATCGTCTCTGACAGAGATGGGCGATTTACCTCGAGATTCTGGCAGCAGATTCAGACTGCCCTGGGGACGAGTTTGCACTTCACGACTGTGTTCCACCTCAAACAGATGGTCAGTCAGAGAGGACCATTCAGACGCTTGAGGATATGCTGCGAGCTTGTGTGTTGGATTGGGACAAGTGTGGACGGATCATCTCCCACTTGTTGAATTCTCATACAACAACAGCTGGCATGCATCTATTGGGATGGCCTCATATGAGGCACTGTATGAACAGAGATGTCGTACCCCATTATGCTGGGATGAGCAGAGAAGTGTTAGTGGTTTGGCACTTGATCAGATTCAGGATGATGTGGTTCGAATAGAACTGATTAGAGAGCGGATGCTGACAGCGTAGAGCAGTTAGAAGTCTTATGTTGATAGGAGGTGTAGACCTCTAGAGTTCAGAGTTGGAGCCCATGTGTTGGCTGAGAGTGTCCCCACATGAGGTGTTAGGCGTTTTGGCATTAAAGGG
>CM008282.1:22176169-22364034 GCA_002319775.1 Fagopyrum tataricum
AGTCTTGGTAGACCAAAGTGACCACGATCCTCATGGCGCTCCTTTATCAACAAGTGGCGTATGGACGAACGCGGAATACAAGTTTTCCCGCGCGGAACAAGTAGCCATCATTTATAAAAAAGGTCTCATGCTCTCGGAGGTCCAAGGCATTTGGCAAATATATCCTTGAAGTCAAGATCCGTGGTATATAACTCTTTGATAAGAGTAAAGCCATGAATCTTGGCGTCCATATGCACCAAAAGGATATATCGCCGAGAAAGGGCATCGGCTACCACATTCTCTTTTCCCTTCTTATGCCGAATGACATAAGGAAAGGTTTCTAGAAATTCTACCCAACTTGCATGGCGCCGACTCAAATTAGTTTGACTCTTGAGATACGAAAGAGCCGCATGATCCGAATGAATCACGAACTCCTTCGGCCACAAGTAGTGTTGCCATGTCTTTAGACAACGAACTAAAGCATATAGTTCCTTGTCATAAGTTGGATAGTTGAGTGGCGGACCGGAAAGCTTTTCGCTAAAGTAAGCAATGGGCCGATTCTCTTGTAGGAAAACCCCCCCAATGCCAACATTAGATGCATCACACTCCACCTCGAAGGTTTTCGAGTAATTTGGGAGCTGGAGTAACGGTGCATTGCAAAGTCGGTCTTTGAGCGCATCAAACGCTCGAGCATGGGTATCACGCCACTCAAACGTGACACCCTTGGTAGTGAGCTCATGAAGCGGCGCCGCTACCGAGCTAAAGTCTTTGACAAAGCGTCGGTAGAAGTCCGCTAAGCCGAGAAAAGCTCGGACCATGGTGACCGTACTAGGTGTAGGCCACTCCCGAATAGCGCGAACTTTGGATTCGTCTACTCGGAGTCCGTCTATAGACACGACATAGCCAAGAAAAATTGTTGTGTCCGAGCAAAAGACAAATTTTTCATAATTCACATATAATTGCTCTTGTCTAAGGCACTCGAGCACTTGGCGAATGTGCCCGAGTGTTCATCCAAAGACTTACTAAATATGAGAATATCGTCAAAATAAACTACGACAAAATTACCCAAAAACCGGCGGAGGACATGGTTCATGAGACGCATGAGTGTTGATGGAGCATTGGAAAGTCCGAACGGCATGACAAGCCACTCATATAACCCGTACTTTGTCTTGAATGCCGTTTTCCACTCGTCACCCTCGGCCATCCGGATTTGGTGGTAACCGCTCCGGAGATCAATCTTTGAGAAAACGGTGGCGCCGTGGAGTTCATCCAACATGTCGTCGAGGCGCGGGATCGGATGCCGGTACTTGACGGTAATTTGGTTGATGGCTCTGCAATCGACACACAACCTCCAAGACTCGTCCTTCTTGGGCACCAAAATGACCGGCACGGCACATGGTGAAAGCGACTCACGAACATATCCCCGGTCTAGGAGCTCTTGGACTTGACGTTGTAGCTCCTTAGTCTCTTCTGGACTTGCACGGTAAGCGGTACGGTTGGGTAAAGACGCGCCGGGCACCAAATCGATTTGGTGCTCAATTCCACGGATCGGTGGCAAGCCGGGTGGTAGATCATCGGTCAAGACGTCCTGAAATTCAGACAACAAAGTAGACACCTCGTGCGGCCTATTACTTAGGTCATGGGAAGTAGATAAACAAAAAGGAACTAGCAAGAAGCATGGTAACTTGCCTTCCTTGACCGGTGTCAAATCATGTTTCCGGGCAAAAAGTACCCTCGGCTCACACCGGCCTTTGATTATTGGGTCCGGAGATGGTAAAGTTGCATTCGTGGGAACGATGCTTCCTTTACTACCTCTAGTCTCAATAGCATGGTTACTAGGGGCGGTGTTCCGGGACCGGAAGTACTAGCACCCACAACATCGGGAGAACTCCTAGGAGCGTCCGATGTTGCCGGCATAGTGGTCTCATCAATGGCTTGCTGCCTCTTCCGTTCCGCATAATCAATTAATATTTCATGTGGAGTCATAGGCAATAATGTGACTCTTTTTCCATTATATTGGAACATATATCTATTAAGATAACCATCATGGAATGTACGACGATCGAATTGCCATGGTCGTCCTGATAATACATGTGTGGCGTCCATCTTGATAACATCACAAAGGATCTTATCAACATAGGCGCCTATGGAAAACGTCACCCAAGCTTGTTGTGTGACGGTGTCACACGCCTTATCGGAAATCCATTGGATTCCATAAGGTGTTGGGTGGGGGGTTGTAGGCAACTTAAAGTGTTTTACCACTTTTTCATTGATAATGTTACAACATGAACCCCCATCAACTATTAAAAAGAGACTAGTATTATTGACCAAACAACGAGAGTGGAAAAGATTCTCGCGTTGGTCAATAGGAACAAATTCTTTAACGGCCAAAATTCGACGAGATACAAGGGCAAACTTACCAGGTTGTGCCGGGCCGCAAGCCATTTGTTCGTCGCATGGTTCCATGCCGTAGTAGGGGTCGGCGTCTTGGTCATCCTCTATGATGATATCGCTGTCTTCTTCATCTTTCTCATCTTCATATGAGGGGTTGGCAAACAACACACGCTTAGTAATCGGGCAATCACGTTGGACGTGACCAAATCCGCTACATTTGTAACACACGAGCTCTCTTGGCCGTGCCTCCGGTGGAGGTCCTTGAGGGGTGCGGGCGGAAGGCGTTTGTGCCGGGGCATTGGGACCACGCTGTGGTGCCCTCTCGGTATCCACTTGTCGGGTGGATTGAACCATCCGTTGGGCTCCTTTGGTGGCGCCGGAATCTTGAGAACTAGATATATCTCGAGCACGGGTGTTAGTAGAATAAGCGTATTGACTTTGAGATGAGTTATACCTTGAATATCTTGGATTCTCTTGTTGTTGCTTGTGAAGCTTCATGGCCGCATGACACAAATCTCCTAAGTCCTTGTAAGGAACGATCTCAAGAGGGCGTCGGATTGACGGATTAAGGCCACTCATGAACTTGGTGCGTAGGGCGGAGGGAGAGGCCGAGATGCCGGCCTTCATATGCATGTCCTCGAGCTTGGCCAAGTAGGCCACCGGAGTGAGTTTGCCTTGTTGGAGCTCGGCAATTTGCATCCGCATATCGTTTTTGAAGTCGTCGGGGACATACTTCTTTGTCATGACGTAGATCAGTTGATCAAACGTCGCAACCGGTTCCCATCCTCGGCTCTCACGGACGTGTTCATACCGGTTCCACCAAGATTTTGCATCGCCTTCAAAATACAAGGTCGCTGCTTCGATCTTCTCATATTCCTCATAGTGGCAATGTTTCAAAGCCCTTCTCATGTCTTGTGCCCAATCAAGAAATACACAAGGATCATATTCCCCAAAAAATATTGAAAATTTAACTTTACCTTCCCTACGAGCTTTGTAGGGATCCGAGCGGGGCGGTGGCATATCATCATGATGAGCTCGTTGATGTGCATGCCTTGGTGGGTTAGGAGGAGGCAACCATTCTTCTCCTCGGTCCTGGTTCTCATATGGGTCTCGGACGGGTGGGTGCCATGGACGGACATGAGCCACCCGTTCCAAGTTGGGGTTCATCGTCAGAGAACTCATCAAAATCATCCCTCTCTTCATACTCATCATAGCCGCAGTATGATGATCGCCGGCTTGGTTGTTGGCGGCGTTGTCCATACCGATCATTACTAGAACGTCGAGGATGATGATCTTGTCGATTGGTGTGTCGGGATTCGTCCTGGACGGGACGGCTAGTATGTTGTGCGTTTGGTAGAGGTGGGGGCGAGCCGTACCGTCTACGATTGCGCTCAAAGCGCTTGTTCCTATCCATCGTATCTACATAAAGTAAATCATCCGGAGTCGGGCCATCGTTGTTGTTGGTCTCATTGAGGTGGTCCCTGCCGTCTTGTTGATTTTGACTTTCGATGACTGAGGCAAGCCTAAGACCTTGAGATTGATCGGTTCCCAAAAGACCTTTGCCTTTTCGACGGGCATCGGACATGGAAGTCTCGACCATAGTGTCATTTCGATTTGAAGCGGGACGTTGAGCAGTCGTAAGGGCCAACATTTGTGCCCTCATCTCCTCCAATTGTTGCTTAAGATTAACAACTTCCTCGGATAAGGAGGTATTTTCACGTTCACTAGTATCCTGAGAGTTTTCTATATCCACGTTAGTCATGATTCCAAATGAATACACACAAATGCAAATCAAATGAGCAAGGTGACGAATTAAGTCAACGTTACCCAAGTTCAAGTGCGTTAAGGTTCTACTTTTGGGAAGGCCGTTTGGCGGTAAGGCAAGATAGGCTAATCCAACAAAATTTGAACCAATTTACACAAATAACAAGTGATAAATTTGCAACGTGTATAAGAAGATGGAGAGATAAGAAATGGACGGATTGTTTATCGGCAAGTTTTACTTGCTTTTGGTCTTTGACCTTTTGTAATAATCCGATTTTTCGGATGGACCGGTTTGCCGGACGTCTTTTCACTTTTTTTTTTTTTAACTTTGCAACTTTTGATGCAAGAGATGAAACACTTTGGAAACAAATCCGCTTTGTTGAAGAGTTTTTGGTTTCTGTTTTGTTTTTTTTTGTTTTTTTTTTTTGAATATCAAAATGCGAGATATCCGAATTTGTTAACAAATAAATCCCAAGAAATTTGGTAAAATTTATTAACAAACTTGTCGGATTGGGTCGGTGTAAGAACAAATTGTATTTGATAGATGGCTTGATGGCAAACCAAATATCTCCTAAATTTGCTTGGTGAGAAAAAAAAAATTCAAGAAAACTTCAATGAACATGAAGAACAAGATGAAGATCTTCAAGAGGGAAAGAACAACAAAGGCAAAAGAAGGATAATAAAATAACGCACAAAAACAAGAGTAAAGAGAACTTAGCTTCGATCCCTTTGCTCTGATGCCAATTTGATGCATCCTTGGAATCGTTGAAGAACGAACGCCGGATCTAGACCAAGCTAGAGCTTCAACTACTCCTTGTTTATGTGCAATTGGAACTTTGAAAGAAGTTTGGTAAGGCGGAAGCGATTTGAAATGGATGCGGAAGCGAAGGTTTGATTCGATCTAGAGAAATCGAGCAAACGTTGTAATGGATTTGAGGGTTTGATTCTTTAGAAGAATCCTCGAAGGTGAGTTCTTGGATCTAAGACTTGATCCAAGGAAGAACTTTGAGGGGATTGAAGAGGAAGTGATGCCCAAATCAAGAGAGAGGATTTTCCTTCAAATAACTTGATTAATATTAGACATGCATTATAAGTGAGGCCAAGCATCCTTTATATAGGGGATGAAGGTCAAACCATTAGCCGGAACTTAAATGATGGAAATAAAGGCGGGAAATAAAAGCGGGAAATAAAGCCGGGGCTAACTCCCGAATTGAAAGGCCTAGACTATCAATGTCGGAAAGTAACTCCCGGAGTTAAGTTCCGGAGTTACGGTTCCGAAAATTAAAGTCTATTATTAAAATAAAAAATACATTAAAATAATAATAATATTTGCTAGCTTGATGACGTGGCGCCGAAAGTCTATGCCATGGTGGAGTGGTGACATGGCATGCCACTAACGGGTCCAAGTGATGCAATGGTGCGTCGGATGATTGAGCCGGCATCTTGGGCGATGGCTTTAGCTCGGGAGGAAGTGAGCGGTCCATCGGAGCGAACCCGCAAAGCATCGTCCTCCTCATTCACGGTCATGGTTGTCAAGGGCGCATCAGGAGAGCCATCTCACGTAATTTATTCAAGCTGCTTCCTTGGCGTGGGCAATGACTCTAGTTCGACTCCACTATCTACACACAAAAATTAAAATGAACCGTCTCTCCTCTCCACTTATGAATTGAGGATTACTACCCACTCTGTGCAGAATTCACATACCCGTTCAAGCTTTTATATGGAGGCTTGTAATCAACAGTGGTGACCTAGGATCTACACGCTTGCCCAGGACGAACAACTGTGGTATTGAAGAGCAGCGGTTATCGGCGGCAGGGAACGTGAGACGATGCTTGGTGCTAGGATCTCGGTCGGCAGCCGAAGGCATGAACTGGAAAAGGGAGAGCAGACGTGAGGAGATGTCTCGGTGATGGTCGAAGGTTCACATGCAGGGGAGTAATCGAGGTGTGGCAGGTCGGAGTCGATTCTACGGTCGGGAATGTGATGTTTTCTGGGTCCGGTATTGAGAAAAGAGAGGTGCAGAGGTGGGTCGGCTGGCTTCAGCAGCGAAACGGAAGGTTGAGTTCTCAAACGGTGTTGCATAGGTTTATCTGCAGAGGCAGTGCAAGGTTCTGGTGAGGTCGGGAGAACTCGGTTGCGGGTGAGGATCGTGTCGTTTGGAACGGAAAAAGAGGAGACGACCCGATATTGATTTACGACTTCACTGCGCTCATCAATGTCATCTTTACTCCTCTGTAACGGACATGGCGAGCGTTGAAGAAGGAGAACGGTTTCAGTGCGGATAGGCTAAGGACGGGACGCCAGTGGCCTCATTCCACGCTTGGCCCAAAGAGAAGAGGGCCTAGTGACCAGCTAGTGAAAATAAGTCCATAAGGACATGATGAGCCGGGCCTAACTACTGGGCCGGTCTAGTTACACAGTTACACTTGAGGCAAGGGTCAAGGGTTTAAGATTATTAAACCGGGTGGTCCGATTCAAACGAAACGACTACGGTTTGATTCACATTATTTGATGTGGTTATTAATTATCTCGGTTCAACATTGAAAATTTGATTCGGGTTTGGAGTAACTTACCCACTTATAATTAACGTAATTAAATTAATTTCCAAAATTTTCCGGTTATTATAGTGGGATATGGTATTGTCGGATCAAAGTAAACACCCATAACATGGTAGTGTTGCTGCATGGTTGACAAATACACACCATGTTGTTCCTTACGCATGTCCGTTAGTTGAGTATTGATATTTTTGAATTCACTTGTAACAAACGTAATCAACTCACCCATTTCTTTCCTAAATGCAGAGATATCACGTGATGATCCACCTTCTTCATATTTCCTTGATATAGATTTATTTTTCACATTACTATCACCTTCATCATCTTCATCATCAATATATCCATCTAACTCATAATCTTGTGTAATGCTCCAAATATCATACCAATTCTCTTCCTCATCAATAGGACATCTTATAGAATCCGGCAACTTAACGTCACCACGAAACTGTGCAAACTTCAAATAATAAACATCATTCTCCTTCCTAAGCATGTTCACATTCTTCAAATGGTTTAAATCAATCTCTAATGGACTATATTTCTTCTCATATGCAGTCACATCTATATCCTCATAAAGCTCAGAAATCAATGTTACCATGCCTCCAATGCATATAATCCCTCTTTTTGCTCTTGAAACTTTATGTAGTTTATGAACAAGTTGATAAGCGACATTCAATTTTATTCCCTTAACCATAGAGTATAGAAATTGCAGTTCGCTGACGGTTACATTCCCACATTCTCCACGAGCATAGATGGTATTTGCAATTATTCTGTGTACCACACGAAAGCAAGGGTTAACTATTGCAGCAATGTTTACATCCTTGGGTATGAACTTCTTACACCTAGTTAGCTTATACCAAAAATCTTCCAAATCAGACTATTTAAAGAACAATCTACGAGCACCTGTTGGCCATCCTAGTTTTTCATTAAGACCCTCAATAGTGATTTTCCTTTCTACATTCTCAAGCCTAAAACGTAATATACAGTCACCAATTGCAAAACCTTTTTCTAGTAATAAACACCATAGAACTCATAAATTCACAAGTCAAAGCAAGATATGTTGGTTTACTCATGTCCAATAAATCGGCCAATCCGACTGACATTAACATACCTCTAACTTCGTCAAACAAACCCAACTCGTTCAAAGTAAACTTGGATTGCCATCTTGTTTTCCAATTCTCATGTTTAGATATTGCATCATACAACTGAAGTTGTTCACCACGGTCACAAATCACATCATCCATTTTCTTATTTTCCCCTTTTCTTGGTCTCTTATTTCCTAAACAAAATAAAAATTCACTAAAAATATAAACCAGTCGTTGTGAATTAAGAATGTAATGAAAGCATTAACAATATTTATGCATAATATAACGACCATAAATTAGCTTAATCTATAGCATTGCTACAGTAATCAGGAGCGGAGCCAGAAATTATTTAAGGGTTGGCGAATATTTAAATAAAATTTTTAAAATTTTATTATAATAAATAATAACTTTATATAAGTGTGTTTAAATACTTAATTATGATAAATAAAAAGAGAGAGAATATAATAAATTAAAGAACATGATAATTCTATCTTAGTAACATCCAACAATATATTTGATTTATGATTATATTTTATTTATTTTACATGAATATAGTTTTTAATAAATTTAGAGTGTCTTTTTATAAGTTGTTAATTAGACTAAATTTTGTTTTCATAATTTATCAGTTATTTTATTTATATAATACACTCCTTGTAGCTAATTATATATCATTTTAGAGTTATATATATATATATATATATATATATATATATATATATAAAATTGAATTCGTGGATTGATTATTTAATTAAAAAGTGTTTTTAGTAATTTTTAAAAATATAAATTAATCTATAGTATTTAATACAAGGTATAAAAACAACCTATTTAAGATATATAAAATAATAAATTTTTAAATTTTTCTAACTCAAAGTAAAACCCTACCAATTAAAACTTACCACGTATGAATAATATGAATACATTTAACTAAATAACCAAAGAAAAAGAATTCACTTACATTGGACAAAATAGGGACATTTTTTTGGAGATGACTTCCACGTGTAGTAGAAGACAAAAATAGATTTGGTTTTAAAATTTAGTCTAATTCCTTTTTAAAAGCGTAATGGGCTTTCTCAAATATTTGAGTTGGGGTGGGCCATGGCCCAGCCAGCCCACCCCCTAAATCGTTGACAGTAACGACCATAATATATTGACGAGTGATATTATTAAATTCATTCATTCATTCATTGTCAGTGCATGTTCAAAAAGGGAATAATTAACAGAATAATTCTCCTCATATGGCGTCACAATGTTCATCTGACACCATGAAAAAATATGTTACACAAATAAATACATTATGTAAAACATAACTATACATTTTAAGTAAATAATATAGCGAATAAAAAATTTACCGTTGTGTTACAAGGTACAAAGAATCTCTACACGGTGAACTTTCATTCCTAAATATTTATTGGCGTTTAGAATGTGTGTCCAACAATCAACTATTGCAACACAAACAGATTCCCCTCTAACTAAATTTGCAAAGTCTAGGACGAACATCTTCTTCCCGTTGAAATCAAACAAATTATCCCAGTACATTACCATAATTACGATTTAAATACCAATCTTGTTAGAAAGATAAATTTATTTATAAAATGATTTATTCACCTTCCATGATAAACATTGGAAACAAGAGTAGTGCACAACATGTCAACATCTTTATTTGGTGGTTTATTGGTGTTAATAACCCTATATACGTTCAGACTCCGCAAACTTGTTGAAGGCTTCATTATTCTTGTTGAACGTGAGGTTTCTTTAATGGGGATCCAACTGCTGAGTGATCATCCACTTTACGTTTTCCTTTTGTGTCAACCTTATATTGAATATAGACAAGTGTCATTGATACAATAAAAATAATTCTAATAAATACAATTGATAAATATACGTACCCTTCGCAACTCCACTTCCAATGGAATGACTATATTTGTATCCGCAACCTGTTGACATAAAGAATCGCAATAACAGTTGTTGTTCATCACAAAAATAAATTACATTAAAAAAAATCTTTTTTTTTAATGGATATAACAAATTCAAGATTTTTACCAATTTAACTGATATAGCAAATGAAAATTTAAAAGTAAATATTTTTCACAAACCTGTTCATAGGATTCCTAAAAAATTATCAGTGCACCTTTTCATTCTCGATTATATTAACGTAAATATTAGTTTTACAATCATCATTTGAGAATCCGTCACCAAGATTAGCAATGATATCCTAGTATGTCAATATTAAGTCATTAAAATTACGGTCGTTAACTCTTAATCAAGTTTTTCCGGCGGTTAAATATGTTTTAGGTCGTTAATTTGTTAAACCGTTAAAATTATGGTTGTTAATTTGTTAGGTCATTATAATTTTAGGTCGTTAATTTGTTAGGTTATTAAAATTACGGTCGTTAACTATATTAATAAAGTTTCGTTGGCGGTTAAAACTACGGTCGTTAATTTGTTAGGTCATTATAATTTTTAATGATTTAACGATCGTTATATTTTTTAGTTTGGTTTAAGTAGGTGATGAGATGAAAATGATTGTGAATATTGAATATAGCATATTTTTTTAACTTAATTGGTATATTATTAACATCTAATTTAGACAATAGAATATCTTTATCAATAACTATTTCAATATTACCAAATACAACTATTAATCAGGGACGTTCAAACAAAACAATCTTACGGACGGTAGATGTTCCTACTCCCTATTCCCTACTCTAATAAAGGTTCCTACATGATCCTATATATATATATATATATATATATATATATATATATATATATATATATATATATATATATATATATATATATATATATTATTTTAGCCTGAGGGATTACTTGTCCGTAGCTCCAGGTGTTATACACTTTCATTTTTAAATTTTTTATTATTCAATGTATTTAATCGTCTTTTTACATTACGCATATCTCATGAAGTTTTTATTTTATATTGTGATTTAAGACAAGATGATCTTTAGTTGTTTAAATTTTAAATAAATCCCGGGCAACACGGGCACTAAACTAGTTAATTACTAATCGTTGAATAAATTTTTTGTCCGTTTCTGAAACTAGCATTAGTCTCATTTTGGCATGAAAGCGCGAAATTCTGGATAACGTGCAAAAGTTCATTAAGATGTGGCATTACATGATCATCGTTCATCACAGACAAAGATAGAAGTTCTTAAAACAACCACTGAATTTTTTATGGTCAATCATCCGAACTATAATCACTAGATTCAGGAAGCAATGGAACAGCAGCACAGCAGAAAAATTCTTTATCCTTGAGGAGAACAGAGCTTCCATCTGAATTCCATTTGAGATCAGTAACAGAGAAGTGTGGCAACGGAACACTCACACAGCACGCACCTGAGGGCGTCCACATGTAGAGGTGGGAGCTCCCGGTGCACATTACTAGACGAGTGCACGTGGGGTCCCATGCAGCTGTGCGTATCGGCTCCTTTTGTACCAAGATCGCAGCAAGCTCAAGCTCACACATGTCCCAAATCCATAATGCAGTAGGCATGCTGTCATTGCGAGTGCATATGTATTTGCTGTCATTGCTCCATGACAATAGACCTGCTCAATATTAGTAAATTCATTCACCGACATCAGTTGTGTACTTCAATAGCCATATTGGATGTGTTTGGTTAGTCAAAAAATTAAAGGGACGAAGATTATGGGTATGAAAAGAGAAGGATAATTCTCTTAATCCTGAATGGTAAGGGAATGAAAGAAAAGAAGGACATTAAATTATGGAGATCATGGGGATTAGATTATGGGAATTGTGTAATCCTATTAAACATCGATTATAATGATTATTGGGGCTAAAATTTCATTTTTACACCTCTTTCTTTTTTCATCTCCTTCATCTGCAAAAAAAAATGTTAACACATAATTTTTCGTAATTTTACCAACATCATATTCATTTTACCAAACACTTATTTCACTTATTTTCATACTCATATCCTTAAACAATTCTATCTCCTTAATTACTCATCTATATAATTAGCTTCATCTACGTTATCTTACCTGACCAACCGAGCCTTTGCATAACAAAGACTGCTAACCATCTTTCCTTCCTGAAACACTATCTTAGCATCTGTAATTGTTTAAGAGTTCGAACTGAGAATAACTTGTAATCCCTAAATCAATCAAAATGTGAATAATCTCCAACTCCATTTTCTACTTCACTTTTGTATGCTTCAAGTTTGATAAGAACGAAGGAAAGAATACTTCAGTAAACATGAGCCTTTAACCTTGCAAGATTATGCACAGGAGGTATACATATCAGTAAATAGTCACCAAAGTGGGGACTTACCAACTCCTTGCTTTGGATTTGGTTTGTCAATAGGGGGCTTTTGGAAAGGAACTGTCACCGGCATGTCCATCACCTCATACCTAACTCTTGATTGTTCTTCTGAAGAGTTTTCTGGGACCCACATGAGGTAAAAATATGATTATACAGAAAAGCAAGCATATACATGAAATGTATTTCAATCCTCAATGGCATAAATAGATATCAAATGGAAGGACATGCATTTTCGTTGATGATCATACATTGAATGACCAAACAGAAGATTATACAGTGAAATTCACACAGAATATGGAGATGAATCTTCCCTGTTACTAGTTGCTACTTGATCTCTGTCCTATGACCTCACAGAATATGGAGAAAACTACTAATTTTTTTTTTTATTCTCTAGTAACTGAAGGAGTAACTAACAGTAATAGAGGAATTCGTCACAAGGGAACAAACAAGAGAAGACAGCATTACAGAATCATACCTGCTTCACCATTTAGGTAATTGTCGTTCAAGGATAATCCGGAAACATCAATATTTAATGGTTCATCAACCTCCTAGCATTAGTGAAAACAAAAAGCTTCTGAAAATTAATATCAAAATGATAGGAAAAAGATAAATTATAAGCATAACATATATGGGGAGAGAGGACCTTAAACACAGCAGCAACACACGGTGCACGGACAGTTGAGAGGTGTGTAAATTCAGCAAATATTTTCCATGTCAGATGATTCAGAACTCTTACCATCTGGTCATAACTACCAACTGCAAGAAACTGACCACAAGGAGACCAGGAAATGGTCTTGACACCTAGACCACTCTCATATGCTTGATATTTATAAAGGCATCTTCCATCTGGTGAATAAATCAGAACCTGTAGAATGTAGATAACAAGATAACTCAATGATCTTCTTACACATAATTGGAAGCGCAGATGCAAAACTAGAAACCATATGCTTCTAGGTTGCGCTGAAGGCATCAGAGTTTTAATTACTGTATCTATCCTATCATCCAGATCTTTGTTGAAATCCTTATGCTCTCTAATCATAGAACAAGAAAACAGAACCTAATGCTAAATAGTAATCACTAAGCCCTTACCTTGAATTCAAGTTGTGAATCCCAGACCACAAGAGCACTATCATCTGGTGACCATTGTATATCCGCCAAATCTAATGTATCAACAGCAAATACACCCATTATTTCCCAATTATGACAGGAAAGTAGATTGACAAAATCCTTGCAATCACGCCTAGTGCAAATCGCAGCAAATTTTCTATCTTGAGTGAAAGAAACCCCTCTTGATGCGTGTTTTAGCCACTGTACATGCACGCAAGCAGTGTTCACCAGTGACCATACTGTAAGCCTTAGCTGGAAATCCGATGTGGTGAGTATATGTCGACTGTCGGGGCTCCACCTGGCATATGCAATGCCAGCTGGACCCTCATCTATTTTGCAAGTCCATTCGGGCTGAGATAATGACCAAACCTGGATCATCGGTCTCTTGTAAAGACCACAAAGGATATATTCGGAATCAAGGGCCCATTCGATGTAGCTAATCTTATCTACACAAGAAAATAGCTGGACAACCTGCATATATGAACGAATATTAAACTGTCATCAACTTCGTGATGAAAAGCAGTTCATTGCAGCCCAGGCTACTGCAATGTTTTTCATGCTTCAAATTCCAAATTTTAAAGCAAATAGAATTCAACTCAGGGAAAGAATCTTCACGAGTTTATATTCACATTAAAAACCTATTGACCTAATTGTACAGGAAAAGTTACAATTGTACATTTTTCCCCCCAAAATGGGAAGACATTCATTCAAACAAGAAAGTATATCAATAATACACTTCAAGAACAATCTCCACTAAACCAACCCATTTTCAATCACCGGACAACTGAAGATGGGCATACCAAGAATAGAGAAGTAATCATTTTTGTTGAGTCTTGCATAATCCCGGAAACAAGCCAAAGTGTACATACTGTTCATATCAACCAGATTTGGCCCATGAAAATTGAGGGTTCAGCTGGAAATGCGAATGAAAGCAAAGGAACACAATTGCAATTTCCATGACATCCGACAACAAATATTCTAGATTATATGTAAATTGCAAACATCAGTTTCTCAGAAACAAGCATAACGTTTCCCTTTTGGTTGAGTGGGGGAGGTGAAAGAAGAACCTTGAGAGAGAGAACGTCGCGAATCACAAGGCGATAATCGACGGCAACCGCGAGGAATCGGGCATTGGGAGAGAAGCAACAAGGACCCCTATGCTTGAAAGGATCGGTGAACTCCATTGTTCTCGGAGAAACGGATCCCTCAAGACATTGTCCCAAAATCAAAATTCAACAACTATAGGGTGTTGGATTGCTGGTCAAGATGCATTTTATGGTGTATCAATGTGAGAGTGTGAGCTATTATAGGATAAAACTCGTGAGGGTAGGTGAGGTAAGTGCCGTGAAGTGTAGATCTGAAGATCGGGAAACACAAAATGGGAGGGAGGGAGAGGAATTGCTGATGCTGGGTGGTGGTGGTGGGGGTGGGGGTGGGGGGGGAATGGTTTGAAATTACTTGAAAGGAAGCTTTCCCTTTTTGCATCTCCCAAAGTTGGGAAATTTGAAGAAGACCTAAATGTCCAATCGGCCGTTGAAATTTAAAATTTTCAAACTAAACCCCTAAATCCCTAATTCCGATACCGAACATAAAAAGTTGTGGCTGTGCATCCGTTCAAACTGAAATTTTCGGTCTCAGTCCTGAGCGGTGGATCGAAAATTTTCAAAACCTGGACGGGAGACCGGATCGTAACGGTCCGGTCTATTTCGATACAGATCGGAATAAAATAAAATAAAATATATTTTTGCATAAATTCAAAAAAAACATTTTTTTTTTATTAAAACCTGGACCGGAGACTGGATCGTAACGGTCCTGTCTTACCGGAATAAAATAAAATAAAATAAATTTTAAAATATATATTTCTGCATAAATTCAAAAAAAATATTTTTTTTTATTAAAAATGTACAAAATATATATGTTTTTTATAAAAATATAAATTTAAATTAATAAAAAATATAAATAACTAAATTCCGGTCTGACCCGATCTTTTCCTGTCCGGACCGGGACCAGATTTCCCAAAAACCCTGGAGAGGGACTGGCTCTGTTTCACTCCCGGACCGGACCGGGAAAACCGGTCCGGACCGAACCGATTTTCTGGTCCGGTTCAATTTTGCACAACCCTAGTTATAGCACACTACAAAATCGAAAATTAAAAATTGTAGCATAACTTTAACATAATTATAAAAATTTTCCCTAACTGCAAATTGAACTTCAAGGCATAAATCTTGGAGCCCTTATGAATTATTTTAGATTAGTAAGGTAGGCATATAGAGTTACATTGGTAAACTAAACTCCTGGAATTGCGGTCTACAACCATCATTCACTAACGCTCACCTCAAATCAAAATTAGATGGCTTAACATTATCGAAAAGTCACAATATAAAAAACAAAAGTCGCATCATAACATTACCGTAAATCATAAAAAGAACTTTCATATGTGTTGGCATGAATACGGGTTAACAATAAAAGCGAAAGTAAAATAATTTTAGCCATTTTGGAAGCCAACGTGAAGAACACTTATCCACATTGTAATTTAATGTGATTATGTACTATCGGCATTGTAACCCAACGTGAGTTTGTACTATACACATTGTTCCCTACCATGAGTGTGTATTATCAACATTATAACCCAACGCGAGTTATTAATATCCACATTAATATCCAATGTAGATATCATAAAACCATATTGAGTGTCAAAGCTATAAAGAACAAACCACATTGTGTTTCAGAAAATTCAAGTAGACACGCATTGACACTTTGTTGGACTCGAATCTTGTCTCCACTAACATTAGAGAATTCAACATTTTTCTACAACATGTAAATTTTGATGACCATTATTTTGCAAGAGCGAACATAACACAAGAAATGCAACACAAATTCTTTTCAGTTGGGTCTACAACTTTCCCTCCAATCTGATTCAATAATTCATCTCATGAAACATGTCAATTCATCTAGCATTTTGTACATTGTGATAGAAATAATTAATTTACAAAGCTTTGCAAATTCGAGTGTCAATGACAAACATTTTGTGAGGAGAAGGACTATGATATATCCAACGCTTCAACAACTAAAAGACGATGGTTTCTCCAAGCATCTCTTCATCCTGTCACTTTTGACTTCCTATTCTCTTGTAGTTCAATCTCATCTAATAGAAATTTGCATTGCATGAGAAACAAATCACATAACTAGATATAACTCATTCTCACCTTTTTATTTTAGTTGACAAATTTACACAATATTCTTTGCTACTATCAAATATAAGCAAATCAGCTAACCATATATAATCATTCATACGGAAGACAATCCTATATGAATGTAAAAGAGATTGTATAGTTATCCCTGGAGACTTTTCTTTCACAACAAAGTTTCTTCCAATGATAGCATAGTCAATATTTTTTTGAAGTTTGTATGATTTGTAATCCATCTCATATGATTAAATTCCTTGTCTAAATGCAAATGAGTTTATTATAAAACCAAAGTTTCTTGTTATCTTTACAAAAGTTGAAAAAATACAAGAAAGGAAAGCATAGTCACAAATTAAATGCATAACTATTACAATTCATCTTGTGTATCGTAATAAACTTCTAAAATGGCAACAAGCCCATATTTCTTAGTGCTTCGTGTTTATTCTTGCTTGGGACAAGCAAGAGTTAAGTATAGGGTATTTTAATAGTACATTCTCATACTATGTTTTTAGATGTCTTTTTATGTTGTTTTGTTTTTGTTTTGAATAGGAATATATATATATATATATATATATATATATATATATATATATATATATATATATATATATATATATATATATATATATATATATTTATACTTAATTTTGTGCTTAAATTACCAAATAGGCATCTACGTACTTTTTTGTGTTTATAGGTGATTTGACCTAAAAACGAATAAAAAGGATCATTCAAGTCAAGCATCCATGACAAGCATTGAAAGGCATCATCAATCCAACTCTCTTCCATTAACAATTGGAAGTTCTCAAGAGTCATGAAGAAAACAATGAGGACTTGTGAACACAAGAAGGCCTAGAGATTAGGTATGGGCTGCAAACATAAACCGCCGGTTTAGGTTTGGCCCAAGGCCAAACCTAAACGCAAACCTAGTAAGTGAAAACCGGCAAACCGGCGGTTTGCCGGTTAAGCTACGGTTTATTAAAAAAAAATTGAAAAACCGGTCCAGAAGCAAAACCGTCGGTTTAAACCGACGGTTTAACCACGACCGTCGGAATGAATTTTTTTTAAATAATTTAAAAACAGAAAATCGACGGTTTAACCAACCAAACCGTCAGTTTTAAAGTTTTTTTAAAAAAAAAAATTAAAAAACCTATTAAACATCAAACCGTCGGTAAACCGTCGGTTTAAACCGACGGTTTGGGCCGGTTCAACCGTCGGTTTAGGTTTTTTATTTTTACAAACCTAAACCTTGAATCGGTCAAACCTAAACCGGCCAAACCTAAACCGTCGGTTGGCCAAACCGGCGTTTTGGCCCGGTTTGAAAACCGGCGGTTTAGCGGTTCAAGCCAAACCGGCCCCATGTCTACTAGAGATCACTTTTACACAGTTTTGGTAAAACGAAGCTATAAGAATCCTCATAATGAGTTAGAAGACCCACAAGTACTCGTTGAAAAGGTATTTTAAATGAATACAACTTTGTATCTTACACCGAGAGTTGAATCTTCAAGAAAGATCTCCAAAAATGACAAAACATCAAGAAACATCACCTAGTCAAGCACCAGAAACTCGGCCCACGTCTATCCAAACCTTGGTCCAAGTGTAACCATACCTCAGGCCCTTTTTATTTCTTTTGTTGACTGAGTTTGACCTACTAACTTTGTTTAGATTTGGTTTATAATGACTCATTATCATTCCAATTGACGAGACTCACTCCCAAACACTTATATATAAAATCATGGGTAGAATATTATAGAAAAAGGTTGAATATTTTCAGATTTAGAATTCAAATAAAATCAAATTTGAAAGAGAAGTTTGCGTTGCTTCTCAAGTTCATCATTGTGCTTCACGTTTTCATTTTGATTTGCCCAAAAATTTTGATAGGTAACTACAAACTACTATGATCTTCTTTCATTATTTCGTTTTTTTATTATCTCTTTCTATCTATGTATTGAATTTGATAGGTTTGGGGTAAAAGCCCCAAACCATGCCTGTCTTGCTTTTTGAGTGTAGAATTATAGTTCAAAGGAATTTTGTAGTATGATTGGAAAACACACGAGTAATTTACGATTAGTAGATGATATATCTTCATGTTGGTTGTATCTTGCATTATGTGATGGTTTAGATTTGACATGTCTAGATCTTCTTGCATACATAATGATATTTCTCCATGATTGATCGTATGTTTGCTAGTTTTAGTCACCCTATTTGAAACCGTAAGGAGAATAAGAAGATGATTAATGCATTGTGTAGATCTTCATGTTGTCTGATTAGAGTAGATTCAAGGACTAATGTCAAGTTTCTCTAGTTGTGTGTTTATCGTCCATTTTGAGACATATTTAGTGATACATTACAAATAGCAAACACCATGTGACGTCTTTTTACTTTGCTTTGTTTTCTTTTCTGCTTAGACTTAAAGTGGTATAATGACAATTTTATCATATTCAAGTAGAATATTTAGATGATACTTGCCTTGCCTTGATTTGGTTAGCTCTTCATCCAAGATGAGTTATGTCTAGTTATGCTCCGTGTAGCTTTATATGATATCATTTGTTCTTGCCTTCGATTTCAATATACATGGTGACAATATACTTGAACTTAAGAGGTGTCATTGGAAACATATGCTTTTGCAATGATTGCTTATCATGCCTCACCTTGATTGCTAAGTTTTGTAAATCCATCTATATGAGTTATGTCTAGCAATGCTTTGCGTTTCTTTTATGACTTCACTTGAGCTTAGATTTGATATCAATTGTATGGTGACAATGCTTTTGATTCAAGTAGTATCTTGAGATGACACATGCTTTGCATTGACAATATTGATTCGATTCATGAACTTGACTATGCGTATGAGCATCTATTTGGAAGGACTATCCCCTAACCTAGTTTTCTTTTTATTATTTAGATCCTTGCTTTGTTTCTTACATTTGGATACTTGATACTCCTGTTTTCCCCCCTATTTTTTATTGATCTTATGATCACACTTGGTTACGTGTTCAATATTCTAGACTACTTTGATCGATATCTAGTAAATGGTACTCTAATCTATTTGGAATTCGACCTTTATGTTTGATCATGTATTATACGGGGCAGAGACTAGGGTGGACGTGTATGTGACGTTGCCCGTCCTGTTCCAAAATAAATAAATAAATTATTTATTTAATGAATTTAAATGCCTATCTAGCTTTTCCAAAAATTTTACCACCAAAATTTGATGTGGTTATTTTTCAGACTGTGGTACAACATACTATATAACTTCTTTCATTGTTTAATTGTTTTATGCATCCTATTATTGTAACAACTAATAATTTATAATTGAAACCTTTTTTAAAAATTTCATTATACATAATAATAATAGGGGATTGTTAGACGTACCGGTAAAAATTATTATTTGTAACCAAAACTACGCACTTCGCGTGCGTAGTTGAGTGGACTTTAACTACGCATATGGGGTGTGTAGTTGGAGTCCAGAAAAAATTAAAAAAAATTGAACAAAGTGAACTACGCTTGGGGAGCGTAGTTGGAGTAGGGAAGGGATTTTTTTTTTTTTTAACTACTACTACGCACCCCAAGTGCGTAGTTGGTGAATTCCCAACTACGCACGCGAAGTGCGTAGTTACGGTGACGAATAGCAATTTTCGCCGGTACGTTTAAAAATCGGTACTTTAGTTATCTTATTTATTAGGGTGTAAGTGGGTAAATGTATTTTTAATCTACTCTTAATAGACCCGTGTACTTTTTAGTATATTTTTTAGATTTTTGTATTAAAAATATGTTGATTTTTTGTAACATGCAATAATAGTTTGAAAAGTTATAAGTTTTTGAGATATTAATTAAATAAGTTTCATTACAATGACCTCCTAAATTAAAATTTCCCTATTCATTTTTATATTTTTTAGCTTAAATTGTAGACTATATAACTTATTTTTAGATATCTTAAAAAAATTATTGGTTATATTACTTTTTAGTTTTTAGTATAATATAACAATATTAGATAACAACCGAGAATCTTAAACCTTATCTAAACTAAATAAATAACTATCAAATCTCTCCAAATCTTGATTAAGTTTTGAGTGAAGGTTCAATAAAATTACTTTATTTTAAAATATTGAAATAATTGAATTTAAATGTTCAAACTTAATCCCATTTATTATTATACGAGTGATTTTAAAATCACTTGATATATTTGATTTTAAAATTTCTCCCATCTCTAAATACACTTTGGCTCCATCTCTAGTACTACATTAACAATGATCGTACTCCTCTAACTATTTTCCGGCTCCACTCCTAATACTATATTAACAATGGTCGTACATTTGTGGTTTATACATAATTTTTATATGTATTTATGATAATTTATCAGTGCTTGGCATTTTGATGCTGGAAGAGGGGGGATGGATCCAACGATTAACAAAGGGAAGCGATGGAAGAGAGGCGGGAGCGATGTTCGTTTGTTTTGACAAACACTTACAAAATAGAAATAAACTTTATGACAATATTTCTTCTTAGGATCTACTATGTATCTATGATACGAACTATTCGGATTATATCATGGATCAATGACAACTTAATGGCTTGAAAATACTGAATAGGTGTATAATGTCATGACTTTGAAAATGTTACATAATAAATTGAGGTTTGATAGGCTTGACTTTTAGCCTTGCCATGATTGCATGTACGTTATAATTAGACCTATATAGGTAAATGCGGGCAACTCCGTCCGCCCGATCCGCTAGCCCGTTTTCATGGGTGGGTATGGCGCATAAGTTAGGTCCATTCGGGTTGCTAAGTCCGGTCCGAAATTCCGTTTTATTTATTTATTTTTAATTTAAATATGTAAAATATATATATGCGAATAGTAAAAATTAAACCCGATACCTCAAGACAAGGTTCAAACCTTAACGACTATTGAGCTACATTGAATTATGAGTTATAATTTTATTTATTTTATACTTAATATTTATAACTTTTCAAAAAAATATATATAAAAAACAGGGCCCGCATGCCTGGCCTGAAGCCCGCTCCGGGTGAATAAGGACAAGACCGGCCTCATGCCCGAAGTCCGGGCTCGGCTTGAGTCCGGGCCGCAAAAACGGGCAAATTTTTCATAAGAGCCTGACCCGAGTCCGGCCCGGATCCGGGGATGGCCATGTCTAGTTATATCGAGTTCCAAGGTTAATTCATAACACTAAGATTGGGGGATATTTATGAAGGTAAAGTCGCATTGTTTTGAGTGGTTTTTAATATGCATATAACAATGAACGTATGTTGGGAAAGAAGTTGAGAAAAACCAATAAAAATGAGAAACATGATGCATGTTTCCTCTTATAATTGAAGGGTGTTGCTTAAAAGCTGCATTGAAATATCCAAAATTAGACATGTATAAACCAATTCCTTGATGAAATCCAATTACAATTCCCCTTGTGACTCAAAAGACATGCATACACATTTTTGTTTTGTTTCCTCCGACACAAAACAAATTAACAAATCAATAAAACAATAAAGGTTATTAATGAAACATGCTAACCTTGTTGTTTTTCTCGATTTGCATGAGTAAAAGAAGAGAGAATTTTTGAAGCATTATGTAGCTTTGGCGATGATGTCGGAATCCAACAAGAGAGCGACACAAAAGCAAGCAAGCCCCGAAGGTAATAGCAATCAAACGGTTAAGTTTGCTAGGCGAACGTCTTCGGGGAGATATGTTAGTATGTCAGGGGATGATATAGACGGCTCCGGGGAGTTGTCTAATAACGACTACATGAACTATACGGTTCACATTCCGCCAACACCGGACAACCAACCAACGGAAGGGTCGACGGTGGCTGCGAAAGCGGAGGAGCAATATGTGTCGAACTCTCTTTTCACGGGCGGGTTCAATTGCGTGACGAGGGCCCATCTTATGGATAAGGTGATCGAGGGAGATAGTGGTTTTGCTGCAAAAGTGCGGCAAACCAAGGGTGCCGATGTGTGCCGTATGCCCGCTTGTGACGGCAAGGTTATGAGCAATGATGCGGGGGAGGAGTTATTGCCTTGTGAATGCAGGTATATCATTAATTTGTTAAAACTAATTGTTATTTTAGTTATTTTGTCATTTACTTTATATATTTGTCTTTCTAATTATTAGTACTCGGTTAGTTTTGATTTTCAAGAAAGCAAAAAGCAAAAGCATGATTATGCGTATATTTTATAGTTTTATTAATAAGTGTGCAAAAGCTAAAACGACAATTATTGGTTAACGAAGAGATCACATGTATTGTAACTAGTAGAGTAGTAGGTGATTGGTTTGATTAATTGTCAGGTACAAGATATGTAGAGATTGCTACGAGGATGCCCTAAAGGATAGTGGCATGTGTCCTGGATGTAGAGAGCCATATAGAACACTTGAGTTTGATGATGAAGTCGCAAATTTTTCGAGCGGGGCACTTCCCTTACCGGCACCTAACAAGGAGAGTGTTTTGGTGAAGAGAAATAATAATGGTGAGGCGTTTGACCATAACAAGTGGTTGTTTGAGACATCACAAGGAACATATGGGCATGGGACGGCTTATTGGCCTGAAGAGGAAGGTACTGGGAGTATGATTGATCCGACGGCTGATAGACCCTGGAAGCCTCTTAGTAGGATTATACCTATCCCGAATGGGATTATTAGTCCGTATAGGCTATTAGTGTTCCTTCGATTTGTGGCCCTTGGCTTTTTCCTAACATGGCGAGTTACCCATCCAAATAAAGATGCAGTGTGGTTGTGGCTCATGTCAATTATATGTGAGTTATGGTTTGCGTTCTCTTGGATCCTCGATCAAGTTCCGAAGATATTCCCGATTAACCGGTCGACGGATTTGGCGTGTCTTAAAGAGAAATTTGAGTTGGTAACCCCGTCAAATCCGACAGGACGATCGGACTTGCCTGGGATCGATCTCTTTGTCTCGACAGCTGATCCTGAGAAAGAGCCTCCGCTTGTCACTGCAAACACCATCCTCTCAATCTTGGCTGTTGATTATCCGGTGGATAAGGTGTCATGCTACCTATCCGATGATGGTGGGGCCCTTTTCAACTTCGAGGCAATGGCTGAATGTGCCAGCTTTGCTGAGATTTGGGTCCCCTTTTGCCGTAAGCATGACATAGAACCAAGGAACCCCGATTCGTATTTCAATTTGAATGTAGACCCCACCAAGAACAAGGTGAAACCTGACTTTGTAAAGGACAGGAGAAAGATGAAAAGAGAGTACGAGGAGTTCAAAGTGAGGATCAACGGTCTTCCTGATACAATTAGGAGGAGATCCGAGGCCTTTAATGCTAGGGAGGAAATGAAAACTATCAAGCAAATGAGGGACCAAGGAGCTAACCTGACGGCACCCATTAGGGTTACTAAAGCCACTTGGATGGCTGATGGTACCCCTTGGCCGGGGACATGGGCGGTCCCTTCCAAAGACCATGCAAAGGGAGACCATCCTGGGATCCTCCAGGTTTTCTTCTCGATCCATATAGATAGATAGATAGACATATAGATATATGTTAATTAATTATATATAATTAATAGGTTATGTTGAAGCCTGCTGTTGTGGATCCTGTATTTGGAGACGGAGGTAACAAGATGTTTGATTTCTCCGGCATAGACGTACGCCTGCCCATGTTTGTTTACATGTCGCGTGAGAAGCGATCGGGCTATGATCACAACAAAAAAGCCGGAGCAATGAACGCCTTGGTTCGCTCCTCGGCAATTCTATCCAACGGACCCTTCATTCTCAATCTTGATTGTGATCACTATTTCAATAATTGCAAGGCCATTCGGGAAGGAATGTGCTTCATGCTCGATAGAGGAGGCGAAGATATCTGCTACATTCAGTTCCCTCAAAGGTTTGAGGGGATTGACCCCTCAGACCGTTATGCAAATCGCAACAATGTCTTTTTTGATGGAAATATGCGTGCCCTTGATGGCCTCCAGGTTTGATCTTTTTTAACTTCTGGCTATCAACTTGGTTTTGTTTTGTTTACATGTATCAACTTACTTTGGCATGTGCTATAGGGTCCTGTGTATGTGGGAACAGGAACCATGTTTCGGCGATTTGCGTTGTATGGATTCGATCCTCCGAATCCAGATAGGATAAAAAAGGCAAAGGAGCCTGAAACAGAAGCCTTCAAGCATGATGACTTTGACCCTTTTCTTGACGTTCATGAGTTACCTAAGCGATTTGGGAACTCTACTATGCTTGCCGAGTCCATACCCATTGCTGAATATCATGGACGTCCTCTCGCTGACCATCCTGCAATAAAATACGGGCGCCCTCCGGGTATTTTACGTGTTCCACGTGAAGCGTTGGATTCCGACACTGTTGCAGAGGCCGTCTCGGTCATCTCTTGCTGGTAATTAAGATCCACCCAACTTTATTTTATAATATCAAGATCGTGATAATCTTTTTATTATTTAGTTTCCAATCTATTACCACTTATTGTTATATACTTAGTTTCCTATCATTTTCATTTCATTTCCACTATTCGATTCCATTTTGTTTCCATCCCACTCTAACTAAACATGCACTTAGTTTCCTATCTATTACCGGTTATTATTAAGTCTTATGCATATTTCTTTTCATAGGTACGAAGACAAGTCGGAGTGGGGTGATCGCGTAGGATGGATTTACGGGTCAGTAACAGAAGATGTGGTAACCGGTTACCGAATGCACAACCGTGGATGGCGATCATGCTATTGTATTACAAAAAGAGACGCTTTCCTAGGCACAGCTCCTATAAACTTAACAGACAGACTACATCAAGTGTTACGTTGGGCAACCGGATCAGTTGAGATATTCTTCTCTAGAAACAACGCAATCCTCGCATCCCGCCGTCTCAAATTCCTCCAACGTCTCTCTTATATCAACGTCGGAATATATCCGTTCACTTCATTTTTCCTCATCATGTATTGTTTCCTACCGGCGCTCTCCCTTTTCTCCGGCCAGTTCATCGTGCAAAATCTCAGCATTGCTTTCCTAGTCTACCTCCTTATCATGACACTATGTCTCATCGGACTAGCCATACTCGAAGTCAAATGGTCAGGGATCGAGCTAGAGGAGTGGTGGAGAAATGAACAGTTTTGGCTAATTTCCGGCACAAGCTCCCATCTTGCCGCCGTCGTTCAAGGTTTACTCAAAGTCTTCGCCGGAATTGAAATCAGCTTCACACTCACCTCCAAATCAGCCGGAGAAGACGACGAGGATATATACGCAGAGCTTTATCTTGTCAAATGGACTTCTTTATTCATTCCACCTATAGTCATAGCTATGGTTAATATAATTGCAATATGTTTTGCATTTTCCAGGGCAATATACAGCACAAAGCCAGAATGGAGCAAGTTTATAGGTGGGGCTTTCTTTAGCTTTTGGGTTTTGTGCCATTTGTATCCCTTTGCTAAAGGGTTGATGGGTGCTAGAAGGAAGACACCAAGTATAGTCTTTGTCTGGTCAGGTCTTATAGCCATAACTCTTTCCTTGCTTTATATGGCAATTTATCCCATTGAGGGTGGGGGTGGTTCTACGGGCTTTCAATTTCCTTAATACCTACATTTTTGGGCTAACATTTGGATTTTTGTAAGATTATTACCATGACCGTGAATTACGAATATCATGTATAGATGAAAATATTTGTTAAATTAGATATTTATTCACATTGATCGCAAGTACATAATATTAATATTTTGTATGTTTGATATTGTTTTTTCACGCTAAATATTCATATTTATTGTACTATACATATATATCCATGGGCGCATTCGGGTGAAGGCGATCCATTAGGTGAGAACTGAGAACTGAGAACATTTGCGATCCATTAGGTGAGAACTGAGAACTGAGAACGAATGTTCGCCACTTTTTAAATATGAATAAGACAGTATCAAAAGCTCGCACGTCCAAAGGTCTGAGCAAGAAAAAAAACTCACGCGCTCTTCTGGGAAAAAAACTGACGCTTAAGTTCAAAACTTCTACATTCTAAAACATAAATACTAGTTTCTCTTAAGTTACCAAAGAAATTATTAACCGGCGTTCAAATTTAATTTAGGTTTTGATATCGATAGTGAAAATATCATGTTCATTTTCGATCGAAAGCAAATTTCATAGTTAATCATTTTTTTAATTCTTCAACATAGTAGAAATCATGAATAATGTTGAAGAAAACCAATAACCTAGGGCTCACAACTACCAAAGGAAAAGGAGAAGAAACAAGAGAAGGTATAAAAAAATAAAAAATTGCAAAAGTTTATTAAATATTCGTTTTTGATCAATTTTACACATATGAGCAATTTATCCAAAAAATACGTACATGAATATGATGTTTAAAAATTTAGGGAATATGTGATATTTATAGATAAGTAATTAGCCTTTGTGGAGGTTAATTAGGATACTCGGGTAAGGATAAATTCATAAAAAAGTTAAATAATATATCCGGACTCGTTGGAAGCCTAGTTATACTAACAAAATAAAATATATGTACATGTCTACGATCAACGGTCTATAAGTAAGAAAACACAAGGCACTTTAGGGAGACATCCAATCCTTCTGAACATATCAACTAACATGAAAAATGAGCAAACTGAAAATACACCCATATTTGGCACAACTCGTGAAGCTCGTTCACCTTCGTCAAAACCATCACCAGAACAAGACACACACAAGCCATACAAGTGCCAAAAACTCGAGATAGTGACCATTTCACCTTCGGCAAAGCCATCAACAAACAAAGAGTCAAAGACTAACCCGGTACATATAAGCATCAAAAACATCAAAGCAAGAAGTAGACTACAACTTTGGTAAAAACCAACTACTAATGACATGTTTGGTATCAGTTTCTTGGAGATTTATTTGGATTTTGGAGATATTGTTATTTGGGAGGATTTTAGTATTAGAATGTGTTTATAGATTGCATTCTTTTTGGAGATTAATTTTGATTATAAAAAATCCTTAAATTTTTTTTT
This sequence comes from Fagopyrum tataricum, assembly GCA_002319775.1. Lineage (NCBI taxonomy): Eukaryota > Viridiplantae > Streptophyta > Magnoliopsida > Caryophyllales > Polygonaceae > Fagopyrum > Fagopyrum tataricum. Next base: position 22,203,490 of record CM008282.1, read on the forward strand.
TTCCCATAACAAGATTCTGGGAGATTATTTATTTTTATTGCCCTTGATACCCCTCCGCTCTCCATTTACTATATTTCTCACACTTTCGCTTATCCTCTCCTCTCATATCCTCCTGCTTTGCTGCTCCTCCGCTATTCTTCACCTCTTGCTTATCCTCTATCATCTCCTCTATTCTTCACCTTCCGAAGTTGTTAGACACGTTGTGGATGTTGGTGTTCATGCCTATTTTATTTTGTGACATTTAAGTCTCACCAATGATGTAAGGATATGACATTCAGTTCAATCAACAATTAGGGATAGAAAGAATTAGATATTTGAGGACCGATAAATCACAAGGTTATGATATGCCGGGTTAATTTATAGGGAACCTTCATTTAAGAGTGCTTCAAAGGAAATCATATATTCATTTAAATATGGAGGTTGCATATGTTATATACGGTCACTCTAGTGCGTGATGAGATTTCAGTTCTATATGCCTAGGTCTTGAATTCAATATTGTTCGCTTTGTTTTAAAATAAAGAGCATGCCTGTTTCTTTTTCAGTTATTTGCATCTGATTGTAAATTGAATAAGAACACTTAACCCCGTTTGGTTGTAACTCCGGAAACGGAAACGAAATGAAAATGAATCTAGTCCACATTGAACCTTGTTCATGGAATTATTCCACGTGGTTTCATGCAAAATGACTTACTTTTCTCCATTTCGTTAACATATAGGGTATTAAAACTAATCAATTTCTACTACAATTACTTCAAACCACAAGAAATGATTCCCAACAAATTCATGACCATGGGTATACGTATGGACTAGATACGTTTCCATTCCGTTTCCGTTTCCGGAGTTCAAACCAAACGGACCCTTATTTTATTCCAATAGTAGAAGTAGTAGATTTTTCACGATGTCTTATCCTTTGTCCTATCATTTATCTATTTCAATAGTTTTACAAATTTGTGATAGTTTTCGCACATTTCCATCTTTAATTGAAAATGTATTGGCTACTATGTATGATAGATTTGAAGTGATAGGTTTGGGAGATTCTAGCCTTATCAACATCACATAATAGAAAGGCATGGAGGAAAAACATCTCCAGCAACACTATGTCCATCAAAATAGCATGGAGGAATAACCATCTCTAGCTAAATCCTAATCGTATCACAATAGCATGGAGGAAAGAACCATCTCCAGCTATAAACAGTAATCGTACTAGTACACAAGATCTAATAAGATCACACATCATATCATAGCTAGTACGAAAATAAACACATCATAGCATATAAGCACATGAGCATAACACTCACCAAGATAGTACTAAGATCTACTCGTAGATCCTACAGGTGCATCTATCTCGGCATAAAACTCTGGATAATTCCTCTGGATACTATATTCAGTCTCCCATGTAGCCTCATCAAGTCCTCGTCTCGACCACTGTACCCTCAGCATAGGAATGTCCTTCGAACGCATGCGTCTCATACCTCGTTCTAGGACTGCAATCGGGTGCTCAACAAAAGTGTAGTCCTGCTCAACCACCAAATCATCATAACTCACAATATGTCTCGGATCTGCTATATACTCCCTCAGACGAGACACGTGAAATACAGGGTGAACACCCTCTAATCTCGGAGGCAAAACTAATCTGTATGTTGCGCTCCCAACCCGATCCAGAATCTCGAACGGTCCGACATATCGGGGGCTCAACTTCCCCTTAATGCCAAAACGTCTAACACCACGTGTCGGAGACACTCTCAGCCACACATGGGCTCCTACTCTGAACTCTAGAGGTCTACGCCTCCTATCAGCATAACACTTCTGACGGCTCTCTGCAGTCAACATCCTCTCTCTAATCAGTGCTACACGAGCCACATCATCCTGAATTTGATCAGGTGTCAAACCACTAACACTGCTCTGCTCATCCCAACATAACATAATACGACATCTCTGCCTATACAGTGCCTCATATGGGGCCATCCCAATAGATGCATGCCAACTGTTGTTGTAAGAGAACTCAACTAGCGGAAGATGATCCGTCCACACTTGTCCCCAATCCAACACACAAGCTCGCAACATATCCTCCAGTGTATGAATGATCCTCTCTGACTGACCATCTGTCTGAGGATGGAACGCAGTAGTGAAGTGCAAACTCGTTCCCAGGGCAGTCTGAATCTACTGCCAAAATCTCGAGGTAAATCGCCCATCTCTGTCCGAGACGATCGTCCTCGGTACACCATGGAGTCTCACTATCTGCCTAGTGTACTCCTCAGCTAATATGCTCACCGGCCACGTTTCCCGGATAGGGATGAAACGTTCCGTCTTCGTCAATCTGTCCACTATAACCCATATAGCATCAAAACTCCTGCTCAGTCTCAACCTAGTCACAAAGTCCATGGTGACGTCCTCCCACTTCTTTTGTGGAATAGGAAGTGGATGGAGTTCACCTCCAGGCCTGAAATGCTCTATCTTGACCTGCTAACAGGTCGCACACTGTGCCACAAATCTGGCCACATCGGGCATTAGCCCTCCCCACAAATATAAACGTCTCAAGTCCTGGTACATCTTACTCGTACCTGGGTGTACTAAATAAGGCGTACAATGAGCCTCCTGTAATATCCTCTGACGTAGATCCGCATCAGCGGGTACAAAGACGCGACTGCGGCGCCTCAATTCTCCATCTGCTCTTAGTAGGAACTGTGGTGCCTCATCCCTAGACATCCTCTCTCGGATCCTCATCGGTGTCAGACAGGTCTCCTGCTTCTGTTGGATCTCACCCAACAGATCAGGAAGAACCTCTAAGGTACGCAGTTGGGCATCCTCATCAAGAAACTGGATGTCCAACTATAACCAGATCAGATCGCTCTGCAACTGATGCTGAACTGTCAGCCTCGCAATCGAATGCTCAGGGCGTCGGCGACAACGTTCGCCTTCCCTGGATGGTACAAAATCTCCAGATCAAAATCCTTGATCAGCTCGAGCCACCTACGCTGTGGTTATTCAATTCCCGTTGCGTGAAAATTTACTTCAGACTCTTATGATCTGTGAAGATCTGACATGTAGCACCATACAAGTAATGTCTCCAAATCTTCAGTGCATGAACTACTGCTGCCAACTCCAGATTATGAGTCAGGTAGTTCTCCTCATACGTCTTCAGTTGTCTAGACGCATATGCAATCAATCGGCCTTTTTGCATCAATACACATCCCAAGCCTAGCTTGGATGCATCACTGTATACCACAAAATCCTCTGTACCCTCTGGCTGTGCCAAAATAAGAGCAGAAGTCAGACGTCTCTTCAGCTCCTCAAAACTATGCATACACTGATCAGACTATACAAATCTAGTAGTCTTCCTCAATAGACTCGTCAGTGGATGGGCAATCACAGAAAATCCCTCCACAAAGCGTCTGTAATAATCGGCAAGGCCAAGGAAGCAACGTACTTCCTTGACGTTCGTCGGTGTAGTCCAAGCTGCTACTGCCTCAATCTTGGCCATATCCACCTTGATTCCTCCAGTTGATACAATATGACCCAAGAATGCTACCTCTGACATCTAGAACTCGCACTTAGAGATCTTAGCATAAAGTTCTCTATCCCGTAAAACCTGCAACACAGTCCTCAGCTGCCCTGCATGCTCCTCTCTCCTACGAGAGTATACCAGAATGTCATCTATGAAGACCACCACAAACTGATCCAGGAAGTCGATGAAGATGATGTTCATCAACTCCATAAAGACGGCTGGGGCATTCGTAAGCCCATATGGCATCACTACAAACTCGTAGTGTCCATATCTGGTCCGAAATGTTGTCCTGTGCACATCCTGCTCTCTCACCCTCAGCTGGTGATACCCTAAACGCAGGTCAATCCTGGAGAACACAGTCGCTCCCTGAAGCTGATCTAATAAATCATCAATACAAGGCAGTGGAAACTTGTTCTTGATGGTCACCTTGTTCAGCTCTCTGTAATCTATACACAGTCTGAACGATCCGTCCTTCTTCCGTACGAAGAAGACAGGTGCTCTCCATGGGGACACGCTAGGGCGAATGAAGCCCTTCTCAGCCAGCTCCTCAAGTTGCTTCATCAGCTCCAGCATCTCGACAGGCGCCATCCGGTATGGGGCCTTCGAGATAGGTCTCGTACCAGGATCTAAATCAATGCCAAAATCCACACTCCTTTGAGGCGGCAAACTGGACGGCTCAACAAATACATCTGCAAAATCACAGACAACTGGGATATCCTCTAGTGTTGGACTCTCCCCCTCCTTCATGGCATAACACCAGAAGGCCTCACAACCTTGTGCAATCAGTCTCGCTGCCCGTATCGCACTGATAACCATGCCTGATTTTCCAAGGTCCCAACCTCGGAAAACCTCTATCTGTCCTAACTCGGTAGAGAGGGTAACAATCCTCCTACCTACATCTAACACCGCCTGGTGTCTATCCATCCAATCCATACCTAAAATGACTTCTTCATGCACTAATGACATGACAAAGAAGTCCACAAGCAATACACGGGTTCCTTCAGAAATGGGACAATCACGAATCTCACGGGTACCTCTGACCCTACTACCATCGGGTAACCCTATACTATAGGGTATCCCCTCAGTCATATCTAGACTCAGACGATCAACACATGCATCAGAAATAAAAGAATGCGTAGCTCCAGTATCAAATAAGACTCTAACAGGTAAACCATGAATCAGAATGGTACCTGTAGCAGTCGGTGCAGTTGGCTCCTCTACACTCCTCAGCTGAAAAACTCGACCTTGTGGTCCTCTGGCATCAGTGGTGCTCCCACCACGACCTCTGCCTCTACTCGGCCCAAGAGCAGATCCCTGAGTCGTAGGGCGATCTGAGACTCTTTGCTGTCCCTGCAGTAGCTGCTGCTAAGGTGGCCTCTGTCCACCTCCCGCTCCACTGGCAGGAGAAGAACCCTGCTGAGATGAAGCTCCGCCTTGTCGGCAGAAAACAACCCTATGACCTGGTCGGCCACAAGTGTAACACATCATTGTCTGCCTTGGGCACTCTGGCCGCATATGTCCATTACAACCACAGTTGTAACACTGTGGTCTCTTATTTGCAACTGGTGCAGATGAAGGATGACTCTAGCGGCTCTGGCCTTGCCATGAACCAACAACTCCACCGGTACCACTGGTTTGCCCGGTACGTTGTCTCTTCTCAGACCCTCCGGTCTGAGAAGCCCTCCTCTGAGTAGCCCACTCCCTCTCATAATCAGAAGCTCTGTTCTCGTAGTCCATCAAGGACTCACAGTGAAACCCTGCCATGTAGGCTCTAGTAGTATCCCTCAGTTGTCGGGAAAAGAGATAAACATGCTGATCTACAGGAGGTGTAGCTGGACCCAGTAAAGTCAGCTCCTCCTGGAATCTCCTAATGGCCTCTGAGACCGGTACATCCTCGAATCCATCCTATACAAAATCTCGCAGTTTCTCCCTCCTCAATGAGGCAGGCAGAAACGCTCTCTGATCATAGTCCTCATCTGCTCATAATTGGTAACCTGACCCCGTACCGATCTCCACCAGTGCTGTGCCAAGTCCCGAAATAAAGTCTGCACCAACTCGATCTGTCTATCTGCTGGACATCGAATAGACTCCAGAGCTGAGTCTACATGCCCAATCCACAACTCAACCTCCAGCCCCACCTTCCCAGTGAAAGGGGGTACACCCATCTGGTGAAATGCCTTCAACCAAGTGTCTGGTCTAGGCCCTCTATACTCCTCCTGAACCTGAGGAATCTCAGCAGCATGTGCCTGTGCAGCTGGCACCTGAGTCACTCCGTGGGATCTCTCAGATGGTCCATCCTGTGCCCATAAATATGGGGCACGTCTACCAGCTTTGGCAGCCTCCTCAACGCGTCTAATATACGCACGGAACTCTGATCCACCCATGGAGACGCAATCAGAATCATCAGACTGGACCCTCTGTGCTCCCTGTCTCTGAGCTGCCCCGTTCCCAGTCTCAGGAACGACGCTCTCAACAACCTCCTCGTGAGTCTCCTCCGCTGCACGTGTACCACCAGCGGGAATCCTCTCCCGTCCTCTACCTAGAGGGGGTCTACCTCTACCTCGTCCAGCTGCAGGTAAGGCTCTAGTCTGAACCATCTGTAGAGGACGTAAACCTAACATAGAAGGCTATATATATTCCATATGTATAGATATATATCAAATCAATCACAACAAAATATCTATATATCTATACTGTTGAGATCTTCAGAGGGGCAATGGCTCACGTACACGATATCCCAAAACATTTGTACTCATTTCAAAACCAAAACCTTTTGAAAAGTCAGACCCCTTTCGGGTTCTGTTTATTTATCTATTCGACCTTTCGCAGATTGCAAGTGCCATTGTTGTCAACCTAAGGCTATGATACCAACTTTGTAACACCCCAAATCCGTAGGACTCGAGGTGCTACTGGGCAAGGATCTCACAATGGATCCTGGCCCTAGCCTGACAAAAATTCATTGGATCTTACAACAAGGCACAGATAGATTAAAACAAAACATCAAACTGATATATATATATATATATATATATATATATATATATATATATATATATATATATATATATATATATATATATATATATATAAGTATCAAAAGGTAATACATAAGTACCGCTGAGTACAAATAAAACATGACTGTACAACAAAAGATCCCATATCCCCGATAACGACCCAGTGTACGTAGCCCTCAGCGGATCACCCACTCTAGATCACTCTGCAACTCTCCTAACCTGCAAAGGATCTACAACACGGTATAAAACCGTTAGCTAACCATACACATATATATAGAGATGCAAGAGCACAAACACACATCAGGAATCATAACACATCATCATGCTTTCACACATTTACCCGGTTTATTATCTTTATAAAGTCAACCACTAAAATCGTATATATAGATGTATATGAATATATGTGACACGAAGAATATAACCCTCGCCTCTCGGTGGTACCGCTAGCTTGAGTGGTCATCTGGGATCACTTCCCCGTGTACCCTAAGGAAGTGGAGACAGTGCCCGTCCCGTGTACCAAATCTGGACTCTCCGCAGTGAACCTTCCTGCCTCCTCGCGGGATGACAGGGCAAAGCTGTCACAGCCTACAGTGGGCAGTCACTAAACCATAGGTAGGTAACAACAACATTGCATGCTATCAAGCATATAACACACACCACTCATGCATACATTTAATATAAGGATGGTAGCTAAGTAAGTCCTATGGACTTACCTCAACCGCAGAAGTAGTCTCAACTACGATCAACTCTCAACCTGGTCCACTCCAATCTGGAGGACAACACTGCCTAGTAACAAGGCATAGCAATATATCAAACTCATATCCATCAAAGGGGTCACACCTAGATCCAAGGGATCCATAAGGATCATATCCTAAAGCATAAACCTCAAAGCCATAACCGGCATAAACGATATCATGATCATCCTCATTCTATCCTTATACACATACCTAGCATGCCACTAAACCGATCATACTAGGAAAGGAAAGGATCATACTAATCTAAGTAGATCCTGCACAAAACGCACCTGCGGAACAGAAAGACGAAGGGGCGGAACAAGGTAAACCGCAGGCGCGGCAAGGCTCAGCCGCAGGCGCGGTGACAGTGGCCGCAGGCAACGCAGGCACGGCGCAGGCGTTGTGACACGGCTCCCGCAGGGGCGGCGGCTTCCAGGCGCGGGGGCGGCGATAGTGTAGAAAGTGACCCCACGGTTCCTCTTCGACTCTTCACGTGATCAATCCACGTCTTCTCCATTCCAAAGCCACATACAACCATATACATACACAATCTAACATCAACATACACCTATACATGCATCTAATCCTAAGCTAGTGAGGAAGAACAAGAAAGAAAGAAAGGAAGGGGAAGCAAGGAGCTCACCTCTACTGTTGTGATCACCCAAGGGAAGAACAAAACACACTCTCAGCTGGCATCACAAGCTCAGCAACCAAGCACAACATCAACCTCTACCAAAGCCACACAAAACCACTTCCAAACCAAGAAGAAACCAACTCAAGATCAAGGAGATAGAAGAAGAGAGAAGAAGGACGTGAGGATGTAACTGCAATGGGAATGAAGATCTCTTGCTCCCAAAGAAAAGGAAATAGGTTAAGGAATGAAAGAGTAAAGCACGGGGCAAAGGGTCAACAAAACCGGTTGTAGCCGCAAGAAACCGCAAGAGCGAGCTTTCTGGCCGCAGGGGCGGAACAATAGACAAGCCGCAGGGGCGGCCTCACGGACCCGCGGGGCGGCTAAGGCCAAAACTGGCTCCCAAAGACTAAGGCTCTTACAAGAACAAGGTTGAATCTTAAGCAACGACTCAGAAGCACGGTAAAACGCGATGGACCTTATCACACATCGGACAATCGTTCATGGAACCCTTCCGTACAACAAAACATAAAACGGAACGATGATCCCAAGAGCACCAGGAGGTATGCATGTGAAAAAGCTTAAAACACCCTACTTGCCGCACGCAAGTAGAACACACTTAAATAAGTCCAAGCTAAAGGTCGAACAAGATGTCTCTCGCTCTCTCTTCCCGCGCGGAAGGCCGTAAAATCGGTTGCAACTAGCAAATACCGAAAAGCGATGTGTTTGATTCAAATTCAGGTGAAATTACAAAGAGGCTCAAGATCCCTATATATAGGGTGTGACTCGAGTGAGTTGCAAGTAATCTATCCCGAAGGAAATAATAAAGTTAGATCCATCTTTTAATAAGGTAAGTTATTTTAAGACTTGGGCGTCAAGTATCTCTAGAAGATATGATTCAAATCTATATTTGACTTTTAAGCTTCTCTATTAGAAGACTTAAGTTATTTGCAAAAAGGAAAATAAATGGCTGGAAAATATAATTTCAAAGGCCGCAAAATAAACACACAATTAAAAGATGTCTTTATGAGCTAAAATATAAAACATGAAGGACAAATTAGCCACTTGGGGTGCACCATTCACAAGTTGGGAGTGGGGCCAAAATGGTCTTCGTGGGCCATGGTTCATGGTGACGTGGTGGATCAGGTAGACTTGCATAGCTAGTCCAATCATCAGAAAGATTGATCATTTGTTCCGATGGGTAGGCCTGGAAGGAGTTTGTCTCAAGATTGTAGGCCATAGCTGATGCATATGCAGGGATGGTTGCGGCGGCAAAAGAATTAGACGTCCTCCCATACTACGGTTCCCTGTGGTCCGAACCCGGTGCCGCGTTAGGTTAGGGACCTGGGCGATAATAGCTCCTCCGCATCCCAAAGCGCGCTGCTGACTCATTCTCCTACGGACGTTGCATGGCTACTCTTGATGTACGCATGGCTCACATGAATCAAGGGACATTGCATATATGACCTCTTAACGTGTGCATGGCTAGTTTGAGCTAAGGGAGATGTTGTATGGCTTTCCTCCACTTGTGCATGACCGTCCTGAGGTAGAGGGAGTGCGTGCATGTGTATTCGGGTTGTAGGGAACTGAGGTTGGTTTGAGGTGGTATTATTGGGCTCAAGTCTCTTCTTATCAAAGAATGGTTGTGCGTGCTAGAATATGTGTAGATGTGAGTTCCACGAATCTTCTCATCTCCTTAATGTACGCATGATTGATCATGTTCTCATGTATTCTCGATCTTCTAGTGCGTAGATATCTCAACTATCTTTTCTTCTTCCTTTTGAGTTTCCCTTCCTTCCTCTCTTGATTTTTGTATCCATAGCTGCATGTCTCTTCCTCTCCTTGCTTCTAGCTTCATCCTCTTACTAGGTGGTCCTGGATATGCTCCTATGTCACTAGGTGATCCTAGACGTACATGCTCCTACATCAAAAGGCCTCATTCAACAAACTTTAGAAAAATAAGGAATACAACTCCAGTAAAAACCAAATGTATTGAGTCTATTGACATGAATGTCGAACCTATGATCCTATTTTTGAATTTGTTGAATTTATGGGAGATTTTAGTAATAGGTTTAATGATAAGGAACATATTGATAATGCTACACCTCTTGTTTTACATGCTAAATTTGCTGGAAGTGTTGCTGATTTCTCAGATCCTCATGTCTTGAAATACCGAATCTAGGATGTTAGTTGACGAACTAGCTTGTTGGATTTATCGATCCTAGTGATATGCATGTTTATTTGTTGAGTTTATGAATAATAGTGTTGATCATTTATTTATTGGAAGAGCTCTAGATGTTTCTCCTATTTGCACTATTGTTGATGAGCTTATGTTTGGAGGCGAGACTATGCTAGATGATAATCTTAATCCTAATTGTGACGGTGAACTTGATTTATTTAATTTTAAGCATCATGTTTCTAAAAAAACCCTTTTCCCCTTAATTGAACCTATGAAGAGACATTTTAAGTGTGATTCAAGTTGATGAGAATTCTGATGTTTGGGATTTAGTTGATCGACTATGCTGATATTTGGTTAGATGATTTCATCTTTATCTTAATTTTGAGGTTCTTAGGTTGCAAGTTGAGAGACCTCTTGTACGTAGATATGACTTTAGGGATGATTATGAGACACATGTTAAGAACTCTAAGTTAGAATTTCTTGAGTTGAGAAGAATTTTTAGGGGACGGAGAAAAACCCCTATGTTTTATAACTTGTATATGTCTTTCATGCATGCTATGCTTGATCCATTTATATATGCATGTTTTGTTGCATAACTTAGATATATTTATTTGAGAAAGGATCTTGTATTCCAAGAGAAGCACGAATAGGAGTTCTTGGAGACTTGTTCAACGTATTGATGCAGATTCGGAACGATGCTAAGGAGGATGCCAATGATTCAAGGACGAATCTTTTTCAAGAATGGGAGTTTAATGTAGGAACATCTCTGGACCTAGCTCGATTTGAAACCATCATTATGGAAGCTAGGAGGCAAGGAATGAAGATCACTTTAAGGAGGAGAAGAATTAAAATCATTCAAGACAAAAGAGAAATGAAGATCACTTTTAGAAAACAAAATAAAACCATTTCTAGGAGATAGAAAACATCAAGGGTAAAAATGTCCAAGACTCGAGTCAAACCAATCCGGTCAAACTCGACAAGTATAAGCCATCATGTTGGACGAAATTAGTGGCTGATTTGGATCTAATTTTTCTTGTATTCCAGCCCATAATGAATATCTTTGATTATGATGTATATTTTAAGTTTTGGGTATTTTATTTTAGTTTTCAGCCCAAGTTCTATTTTATGTATTCATAATAGAGAAGACTAACAAAAGTGATTTTATTTAGATATTATCTTATCTTAAGAGAGATCTTATAATATCTTGTCATAGAGAATGCATTTGGTAACTTCCGAAAGAAACAAGTGAATGAGGTTCACGGATTTAGGATTAAATTTGTTTTCCATTATGTTATTTACTTATTACTTGGATGATTCATACGTTAAACTAATCTAGGAAGATATAAAAAGCTCAAGCCCACACTTTCTTCTACAAGTCATTCTTATTCTCAACCGGATAAAGGAAACACAAATCCATTAGCAATAATGCACACCCATAAGATGATCCACGCGTCCTTTGTAGTGTTTCTCACGCATACCTTTCTCCTTAAAGACGATCCCAATTCATGTTTATTCGTTAGTTAGTGTAGTTTTAAGTTTATCTCGTCGATGTTTATCGTTTTGTTAATTTATTTTATCCATTAGTCTTTTGTATTATTACTTTTAAGTTAGTTATGACATTTTTGAAGCTTATAATAATTGGTCATTGTTCATTGTTTTAATTATTGTTCGCTACTTTTACACCCCAAAAAACCTTTATCAATAATGATAAAGATTAAAGTTCATAAAAATCATGGTATGCTTTAAATTTATAAAATTAGAAATGAATACCCAAATTGCAGCGAACCCACATTGTATGGATCGTACGAAGTAAGACAAGTATTTCAGGGTTGAACACAAAGAATGGGAGGATTAATCTGCAATAGTGATTATAAATAGGATAGACCTCATATAAAGACAGGAGGTTGGAAAAGATAAGGGAAATAAATCAAATGTTTTTTGGGAAAGGTTTTTGGCGTTCGCAATCGAATATCACCTTCAATTGAAAATAATTATATAAAAGCAAAACAAATAAAAGATAATAAAATAAAGGGAAGAAAATGGATTCCAAGGGTTCAAGGTCATTGTTTATGTCATAAGGACTCAGGAAAACTCATAAGGCATCTATGATTGGCAAGCACATGGATGAACATTTCTAGACTGATGGTCTATTATCGGGTAAGTCTCAAGACCATCTAGTTCCAAACCCAGCTACCTATTACCGGGTAAGTCTCAAGGTAAAGAGGTAGAAAATTCTAAACAAATCAGACTACAAACTAAGGATAAGGTAAACCTTTACCGGGTAAGTCTTAGAGATTACCTAACTTAGCAGGGAATCAAGGCACATTCAACCAATAAAGGATAAACCTTTATTACCTATGGTCAATTCTCTTATGTATCCAAGAGGAATATCACCGGGTAAGTCTCAATTCCAACTTAGGTTACTAGCTAGAAGAATTCTAACTAGGTTCAAGTCCAAACTAACCACTAAGATTTCAAAGCTAAACAAACCAAACATAAACTCAAATTATTTCATCATAATCCAAGGCATAAACAAATCTCTGTCAACCTTGGAATCACAAGATTCTAGCCAATAACAATCATATCAAAGACAAATAAAGAAATAACAAAAAGAAAAGAAAGAACTCAACTTCAATGGATGAAATCCTTCAATCTTGTCAAATCTCAAATCCAAAATCTCTTCCAAACAAATTTGAATGCAAAAGTCTCCAACTTAAATCTAAACAAATCCAAACTATGAAGAATAATGGTGAAGAAGAAGGATAGGGTAGGAGACGACTCCTCCCTTCTAGGGTAAACTCTGGGAACAACCCAACACCCCTTGGAATGAATCCAAAACTTCCTTTTATACATAAAACCTAGCTAAAAGACATTGAGTCCAAAAGGAAAAAGCCCGCAAATAAAATATAATGCGCCAAAAAGGAAAAGGCACGCAAATAAAATATAACGCTCATGGAATAAATCTCGGGCTGTATCTCGGCCGAGATGGGTCATCGTCGGGACCGAGATTTCATCTTCGATCTTCAACGTCATGGATCTCGGTCAAGTAACCCGAGATTTCACCCGAGCCACCGACCGAGATTTTGCAGCAGTAGCTTCCAAGCCTTCCATCTCGGACCGAGATAGGTGGATCTCGGCCGAGATGCTCCTTGGTCGTTCCCTTCATGTCTTTAGCTTGATTCCTAGCCCTTTTTCCGTGCACGTATGCTCGTTCCAATGCATCCACTTCGAGACTTGATCCTCAAATACATCGTTTTAGCTCAAAATGTGCCAAATTACCTATAAAGCCACAAATAGTGTGTGTAGACATCTATTCTTGCAAAGTAGAACTAAACAAGACTAAATGACACAAACTAAGGCTAAAACATGAATGCGAAAAGGGGAAATCTAACTAAATGCATGACTTAAAACAGGCCGATAAATCATGTTATCAATTATCTTGCTTGAGTAATATTTTCATTAGTTGTCAACGGTGATCAATTATCTAACACCGAAATAAAATCAGATTTAATCCTCGTCCAACGGGGTGGTCTTCTGTAAAACCCCGAATCCGTAGGACTCGAGACACTACTGGGCTAGGATCTCACAATGGATCTTGACAACAAGTTCACTGGATCTTACAGCAAGGCACAGATAGATTAAAACCAAAACATAAAACTGTAATATATAAATCAAAAGGTTTATACAAGGTACCGTTGAGTACAATCAAAACATAACTGTACATAACAAAAGATCCCATATCCCACGATAGTAACCTAGTGTACGGAGCCCTCAACTGATCACCCACTCTAGATCACTCTGCAGCTCTCCTAACCTGCAAAGGATCTACAACACGGTATAAAACCGTTAGCTAACCATACACATATATATAGAAGATGCATAAGCACAATCACACATCAGGGAATACTAAACCCCTCATCATGCTATCACACATTTACCCGGTTTATTATCTTTATAACGTCCAACACTCAAATCGTATATATATATATATATATATATATATATATATATATATATATATATATATATATATATATATATGAATATATGTGACACGAGGAATATAACCCTCGCCTCTCGGTGCTAATGCCAGCTGGAGTGGTAATCTGGGATCACTTGCCCGTGTACCCTATGGGAGTAGAGACAGTGCCTGTCCCGTGTACCGGATCTGGACGATCCGTAGAGAACCTCCCCGTCTCCACGCGGGATGACAGGGCAGGGCTGCCCCAGCCCTACAGTGGGTGGTCAATAAACCATAGATCGGTAATCATCACAACACATGCTATCAAGCATATATCACACACCACTCATACATACATCCAATATAAGGATGGCAGCTAAGTAAGTCCTATGGACTTACCTCAACCTCGGAATGTCCTCAACCTGATCAGCTCCAAACTGGAGAACAACACTACCTAATAACAAGGTATAAAGAGATATCAAATCTCCTATCAATCAAAGGGGTACACCTAGACCCAAGGGATCCATAAGGATCATATCCAACTTATAAACCTCAAGGCCATGACCGGGACCTATCGATATCATGATCATCCTCATTCTATCCTCATATACGTACCTAGCATGCTACTAACCCGCTCATACTAGGAAAGGAAAGGATCCATACTACTCTAGTAGATCCTGCACAAGACGCACCTGCGTGACAAGAAAGACGCATGGGCGGAAAGCCAGTAGGCGCAGGCGCGAAGGCACGCGGGCGCGGGCGCTGTGACCGTAGTGGTGGCGGCTTCCGGGCGCGGGTGCGGTGACAAAATCACGCGGGGAGGCTACGTTGAGGCGCAGGGGCGGCGACTCTGCAGAACGTAGAGTCCCGACTTCTCTTTCACTCTTCACGTGATCAAATCACGTCTTCTCCATTCCCTATCCAAAAACATACATATACATACACATTCTAACATCAATATACATTCAATCCATCTAATCCTAAGCTAAGGAAGATGAAATCAAAGAAAGAAAGAAGAAAAGGAGAAAAATGGAGCTTACCTACTGTTGGGATTCTACACAAGAGGAAAAGCTCAACACAACCACTTCAGCTAGCTCCAAAGCTCAACAACAACAACATACAACATCAACCTCAACAAGGCCATACAAAACTCTTCCAAACCAAAGAGAAGCAAGAACAAGATCAAAGGAAGGAAAGGAGGGAAAGAAGAACGTGAGAAGCTGGAAAATGAAGACTGAAACCCTTCATCACGAGCCAAAGAAGAAGCTTAAGGAGGAAGAAAAAAAGGGTAAAGCACGGGTCAAAAGTCAACAAAGTCGGTTGTAGCCGCAAGAAACCGCAGGGGCGGGTTCCTTGGCCGCAAGGGCGGATCACGGCCTTAGCCGCAGGGGCGGCTCCATACACCCGCAGGGGCGGCTAAGCCCAAACTCGGCTCTAAAGACTAAGGCTCTTACATCTCATCCCCCTAAAAACAAGTTTCGTCCCGAAACTTGTAATATCCTAAAACCTCTTGGACTCAGAAGCCGAGGTACAACTCTCTCTATCGGAGGCATCACATCTCCACACGTATGGTATCAACCTATATCACTCTATAACCTCAAACACAGGCATGGAGGAAATCATCATCTCCAGCCATAAGATCACTATATTGTCCAAGGTATAGAGGAAATCCATCTTTAGCCAATACTATAATCACATCACAAGGGCATAGGGGAAAAACATCTCTAGCCATATCATACTCATAACAGAAGGGCATGGAGGAAAAACATCTCTAGCAAGACTATGTCCATCAAAATAGCATGGAGGAATAACCATCTCCAGCTGAACCCTAATCATATCACAGTAGCATGGAGGAAAGAGCCATCTCCAGCTATAAACAGTAATCGTACTAGCACAACAAGATCTAATAAGATCACACATTATATCATAGCTAGTACGAAAATAAAAACATCATAGCATATAGGCATATAATCACAACACTCATCAAGATAGTACTAAGATCTACTCGTCGATCCTACTAATACATCTATCTCGGCGTAAAACTCTAGATAGTTCCTCTGAATACTATCCTCAGACTCCCATGTAGCCTCATTAGGTCCTCGTCTCGACCACTGTATCCGCAGCATAGAAATGTCCTTCGAACGCAGGCGTCTCATACCTCGTTCTAGGACTGCAATCGGGTGCTCAACAAAAGCGTGGTCCGGCTCAACCACCAAATCATCATAACTCACAATATGTCTCGGATCTGGTATATACTCCCTCAGTTGAGTCACGTGAAACACAGGGTGAACACCCTTGTAATCTCGGAGGCAAAGCTAATCTGTATGTTGCGCTCCCAACCCGATCCAGAATCACAAACGGTCCGACATATCGGGGGCTCAACTTCCCCTTAATGCCAAAACGTCTAATACCTCGTGTCGGAGACACTCTCAGCCACACATGGGCGCCTACTCTGAACTCTTGGGGTCTACGCCTCCTATCTGCATAAGACTTCTGACGGCTTTGTGCAGTCAGCATCCTCTCTAAAATCAGTGCTACACGAGTCACATCATCCTGAATTTGATCAGGTGTCAAACCACTAACACTGCTCGGATCATCCCAGCATAACGGGGTACGACATCTCTGTCCATACAGTGCCTCATATGGGGGCCATCCCAATAGATGCATGCCAATTGTTGTTGTACGAGAACTCAACTAGTGGGAGATGATCCGTCCACACTTGTCCCCGGTCCAACACACAAGCTCGCAACATATCCTCCAGTGTCTGAATGGTCCTCTCTGACTGACCATCTTTCTGAGGATGGAACGCAGTAGTGAAGTGCAAACTCGTCCCCAGGGCATTCTGAATCTGCTGCCAGAACCTCGAGGTGAATCGTCGATCTTTGTCTGGGACGATCGTCCTCGGTACACCATGGAGTCTCACAATCTGCCTAGTGTACTCCTTTGTTAATCTTCTCACTGGCCACGTTTCTCTGATAGGGATAAAACGTGCCGTCTTCGTCAGTCTGTCCACTATAACCCAGGTAGTGGATGGAGCTCACCTCTAGGTCTGAAATGCTCGATCTTGACCTGCTGACAGGTCGCACATTGTGCCACAAATCTGGCTACATCGGGCTTAAGCCCTCCCCACCAATATAAACGTCTCAAGTCCTGGTACATCTTACTCGTACCTAGGTGCACTGAATAAGGCGTACAGTGAGCCTCCTGTAATATCCTCTGGCGTAGATCCACATCAGCGGGTACACAGACGCGACCAAGGCGTCTCAACACTCCATCTACTCCTAGAAGGAACTGTGGTGCCTCATCCCGAGACATCCTCTCTCGGTTCCTCATTAGTGTCGGGCAGGTCCCCAACTTTTGTTGGATCTCACCCAACAGATCAAGATGAACCTCTAAAGTACTCAATTGGGCGTCCTCATCAGGAAACTGATGAGCTCAAGCCATCTACACTGGCGGTTATTCAATTCCCCCTGCGTGAAAATGTACTTCAGACTCTTATGGTCTGTGAAGATCTGACATGTAGCACTATACAGGTAATGTCTCCAGATCTTCAGTGCATTAGCTACCACTGCCAATTCCAGATCATGAGTCGGGTAATACTCCACATACGTCTTCAGCTGTCTAGACGCATATGCAATCACTCTGCCTCGCTGCATCAATACACATCCCAAGCCTAGTTTGGATGCATCACTGTAAACCACAAAATCAGTTGTACCCTCTGGCTGTGCCAAAATAGGAGTGGAAGTCAAACGTCTCTTCAGCTCCTCAAAATTGTGCATACACTGCTCAAACCATACAAATCTGGTATTCTTCCTCAGCAGACTCGTCAGTGGACGGACAATCATAGAAAATCCCTCCACAAAGCGTTGGTAATAACCGGCTAGGCCAAGAAAGCTACGTACTTCCTTGACGTTCGTCGGTGTCGTCCAAGCTGCTACTGCCTCGATCTTTGCCGGATCCACCTTGATCCCTTCAACTGATACAACATGACCCAGGAATGCTACCTCTGGCATCCAGAACTCACACTTAGAGAACTTAGCATAAAGTTCTCTATCTCGTAAAATCTGCAACACCGTCCTCAGCTGCCCTGCATGCTCCTCTCTGCTACGAGAGTACACCAGAATGTCATCTATGAAGACTACCACAAACTGATCTAGGAAGTCGATGAATATGTTGTTCATCAACTCCATGAAGACTGCTCGGGCATTCGTAAGCCCAAATGGCATCACTACAAACTCGTAGTGTCCATATCTTGTCCGGAACGCTGTCTTATGCACATCCTGCTCTCTCACCCTCAGCTGGTGATACCCTGAACGCAGATCAATCCTGGAGAATATTGTTGCTCCCTGAAGCTGATCTAACAAGTCATCAATACGAGGCAATGGATACTTGTTCTTGATGGTTACCTTGTTCAGCTCTCTGTAATCTATACACAATCCCAACGATCCGTCCTTCTTCCGCACGAAGAGAACAGGTTCTCCCCATGGGGATACGCTAGGGAGGATAAAACCCTTCTCATCCAACTCCTCGAGTTGCTTCTTCAGCTCCAGCATCTCGACAGGCGCCATCCGGTATGGGGCTTTCGAGATCGGTCTCGTATCAGGCTCTAAGTCAATACCAAAGTCCACACTCCTCTGAGGCGGCAAACTGGACGACTCAGCAAATACATCTGTAAACTCACAGACCACTGGGATATCCTCTAATGTTGGACTCTCCCCCTCCTTCATGGCATAACACCAAAAGGCCTCACAACCCTGTGCAATCAATCTCGCTGCCCGTATCGCACTGATAACCATGCCTGATTTTCCAAGGTCCCAACCTCGTAAAACCTCTATATGTCCTAACTCGGTAGAGAGGGTAACAATACTCCTACCCACATCTAATGCTGCCTGGTGTCTATCAATCCAATTCATACCTAGAATAACTTCTTCATGCTCTAATGGCATAACAAAGAAGTCAACAAGCAATACACGGGTCCCTACAAAAATGGGACAGTCACGAATCTCACGGGTACCTCTGACCCTACTACCATCGGGTAACCCTATATTAAAGGGTATCCCCTCAGTCGTGTCTAGACTCAGACGCTCAACACATGCATCAGAGATAAAAGAATGCGTAGCACCCGTATCAAATAAAACTCTAATAGGTAAACCATGAATCAAAATGGTACCTATAGCCGTCGGTGCAGCTGGCTCCTCTGCACTCCTCAGCTCAAAAACTCTACCTTGTGGTCATCTGGTGTCCGTGGTACTCCCACCACGACCTCTGCCTCTACTCGGCCCAGGAGCAGATCCTTGAGTCATAGGACGATCTGGGACTCTCTGCAGTCCTTGAGTCTGTTGTTGCTGAGGTGGTCTCTGCCCACCTCCCGCTACACTGGCAGGAGAAGAACCCTGCTGAGATGAAGCTCCGCCCTGTCGGCAAAAGACATCCCTATGACCTGGTCTGCCACAAGTGTATCACATCACTGTCTGCCTCGTACACTCTGATCGAATGTGTCCATAACCACCACAGTTGAAGCACTGACGTCCCTTATTTGCAGTCGGTGCAGATGAGGGATAACTCTGGGGACTCTGGCCTCGCCCGGCACTAGCAGCCCCACCAGCACCACTGGTCTGCCCAGTCCGCTGTCTCTTCTCAAACCCTCCGGTCTGCGAAGCTCTCCTCTACCCAGCTCACTCCCTCTCATAATCGGAAGCTCTGTCCTGATAATTTATCAAGGTCTCACAGTGAAACCCCGCCATGTAAGTCCGGGTAGCATCCCTCAGTCGTCGGGAAAAAAGATATACATGCTGATCTGCAGGAGGTACAGTTGGACCGAGCAAAGTCAGCTCCTCCTGGAACCTCCTGATAGCCTCTGAGACTAGTACATCTTCAAATCCAGCCTCGACAAAATCTCGCAGTTTCTCCCTCCTCAGTGAGGCAGGGCAGAAACGCTCTATGATCATGGTCCTCATATGGTCATAGCTGATAACCTAACCCCGTACTGATCTCCACCAGTGTTGTGCCAAATCTCTGAATAGAGTTTGCACCAACTCTATCTGTCTGTCTGTTGGACATCTAATAGACTCTAGAGTTGAGTCTACATGTCTGATCCATAGCTCTACCTCTAACCCCACATTCCCAACGAAAGGGGGTACACCCATATGGTGAAATGCCTTCAACCACATGTCTGGTCGAGGCCCTCGATACTCCTCCTGAACCCTAGCAGTCTCAGCAGCATGTGCCTGTACAGCTGGCACTTGAGTAACTCCATGGGATCTCCCAGATGATCCCTCTTGTGTTGGTAGATCAGGGGCACGTCTACCTGCTCTGGCAGCCTCTTCCACACGTCTGATATATGCATGGAATGTTGGTCTATCCATAGAGACATGATCCGAGTCATCTGACTGGACACTCTGTGATCCCTGTCTCTCAGCTGCCCCGTTCCCAGTCTCAGGAACGGCACTCTCAGCAACATCCTCGTGAATCTCTTCCGCTGCATGTGAATCACCAGCGGGAATACTACCCCGTCCTCTACCTAGAGGGGGTCTACCCCTACCTCGTCCAACTGCAGGTAAGGCTCTAGTCTGAACCATCTATAGAGGATATAAACCTAACTTAGAAGGCTATATATATGCCATATGTATAGATATAAATGAAGTCAATCACAACATAATATCTATATATATCTATACTGTCGAGATCTTCAGAGGGGTGATGGCTTCGCGTACACGCTATCCCAAAACATTTGTTCTCATTTCAAAACCAAAACCTTTTGAAAAGTCAGGCCCCTTTCGGGTTCTGTTTATTTATCTATTCGACCTTTATTGCAGATTGCAAGTTCCATTGTTGTCAACCTAAGGCTCTGATACCAACTTTGTAACACCCCAAATCCGTAGGACTCGGGGTGCTACTGGGATAGGATCTCACAATGGATCCTGACCCTAGTGTGACAACAAGTTCACTGGATCTTACAACAAGACACAAGTAGATTAAAACCAAAACATAAAAATGTAATATATAAATCAAAAGGTTTATACAAGGTACCGCTGAGTACAATCAAAACATAATTGTACATAACAAAAGATCCCATATCCCACGATAGTAACCTAGTGTACGGAGACCTCAGCGGATCACCCACTCTGGATCACTCTGCAGCTTTCCTAACCTGCAAAGGATCTACAACACGGTATAAAACCGTTAGCTAACCATACACATATATATAGAAGATGCATAAGCACAATCACACATCAGGGAATACTAAACACCTCATCATGCTATCACACATTTACCTGGTTTATTATCTTTATAACGTCCAACACTCAAATCGTATGTATATATATATATATATATATATATAAATATGAATATATGTGACACGAGGAATATAACCCCCGCCTCTCGGTGCTAATGCCAGCTGGAGTGGTAATCTAGGATCACTTGCCCGTGTACCCTATGGGAGTGGAGACAGTGCCCGTCCCGTGTACTAGATCTGGACGATCCAAAGTGAACCTCCCCGTCTCCACGCGGGATGACAAGGCAGGGCTGTCACAGCCCTACAATGGGCGGTCAATAAACCATAGATTGGTAATCATCACAACGCATGCTATCAATCATATATCACACACCACTCATACATATAACCAATATAAGGATGGCAGCTAAGTAAGTCCTATGGACTTACCTCAACCTCGGAATGTCCTCAACCTGATCAGCTCCAACCTAGAGAACAACACTACCTAATAACAAGTTATAAAGAGATATCAAATCTCCTATCAATCAAAGGGGTCACACCTAGACCCAAGGGATCCATAAGGATCATATCCAACTTATAAACCTCAAGGCCATGACCGGCACCTATCGATATCATGATCATCCTCATTCTATCCTCATTTACGTACCTAGCATGCTACTAACCCGCTCATACTAGGAAAGGAAAGGATCCATACTACTCTAGTAGATCCTGCACAAGACGCACCTGCGTGACAGGAAAGACGCAGGGGCGGAAAGGCAGTAGGCGCAGACGCGAAGGCAAGCAGGCGCGGGCGCTGTGACCGTGGCCGCAGGGGCGGCGGCTTCCGGGCGTGGGTGCGGTGACAAAGTCACGCGGGGGCGGCTACGCTGAGGCGCAGGGGCGGCGACTCTGCAGAACGTAGAGTCCCGACTTCTTTTTCACTCTTCACGTGATCAAATCACGTCTTCTCCATTTGATATCCAAAAACATACATATACATACACACTCTAACATCAATATACATTCAATACATCTAATCCTAAGCTAAGGAAGATGGAATCAAAGAAAGAAAGAAGAGAAGAAGAAGAATGGAGCTTACCTACTGTTGGGATTCTACACAAGAGGAAAAGCTCAGCACAACCACTTCAGCTAGATCCCAAGCTCAACAACAACAACATACAACATCAACCTCAACAAGGCCACACAAAACTCTTCCAAACCAAAGAGAAGCAAGAACAAGATCAAAGGAAGAAAAGGAGGGAAAGAAGGACGTGAGAAGTTGGAGAATGAAGACTGAAACCCTTCATCACGAGCCAAAGAAGAAGCTTAAGGAGGAAGAAACAAAAGGGTAAAGCACGAGTCAAAAGTCAACAAAGTCGGCTGCAGCCGCAGGAAACCGCAGAGGCGGGTTCCTTGGCCGCAGGGGCGGATCACGGCCTTAGCCGCAGGGGCGGCTAAGCCCAAACTCGGCTTTAAAGACTAAGGCTCTTACATCTTCATCATCCATCTTCAAATTCAATCCTTGATTTAATTAATCACTCTTGATTGATTTCAACATTAAATCATTATCCTTTTTTTTTTGATTATCCATTAACGTTTGTGATTATATTTCAAATTTTGGGAGAATATGCATAAACCCTATTTGCCGCCAAAAATACTAGGGTTGATCAGACGGGAATTTTGGAGTTTGATTCAATGAATCGGGATTGCACCGGATTTAGTCTTCTAGTCTCTTTTTCACTCAATTTCATTCTAAAGTTCTTTGTATTTTTCAGGTACACAAGGTCGACACCTTTTGAACTTATTGTCAACATTCTCTCCTCTTTCTTTTCAATATTCCGACTCTTAATTTTCGAGTATTGACTAGGAGAATGTGGTTACTTAAATCGAGGAACCTAGATTCATACTCATGTTTCATACCAAATTAGATTATATGAGCTTAGAAAAAACGAGTATTGACAATTCTTAGGATCCCCTGAACATGACACCGAAAATTCCATTTAAAAAATGGGGCAAGCAAGCACTTAATCAAGGATTTTACCCTTGGTTCATATATAAGTTTTACATGAGGGAAATAAAGGAGAGCGTCTCCATATTGTTGCATGTTGTAGGTATTTTAATACCTTGATCTATTTGTGTTAAATGTGTGAGTAATGTTTAGATACAAATATGCAAAGTCATTAGTTTGAATGTATATATAGGGAGTGAGAGTGTGCAAGCAGCAACTCCGGCCGCTTGGTTGTGCTACTTCATTTGCCGTGTTTGTGTGGTGTCTCTTGGTGCGATTGTACTCGTATGCGCACAAAAATAAGGCATTGAACGCCCTAGTTTATTATAGAGAAGGGGATGAGATTATATGCGAAGAAGGCGTGAATCATATTGATCTCATGGAAGTTCCACTTCCAAGTAACGTTCTTGTTTTTGTCTTCCACTCCATGATAGCATGGTGAAGAGTGTGGTTTGGTAGTATGAGGGTCTTGTCTGTAAGAGGGAAGTTTGTCGTCGGTGAGGTATCGTTTTCCTTGAGCCACATCTCTAAGGCTTTACGATCATAGGTGTAGCCATCGGCTGCAAGGCAGGGATCATCCATCACGCCCTAATTCAAATTCAAATTCAAATTCAAATTCAAATGTGATATATAGTTGTATGATATTTGGTGTCAAACTAAACGATGAATGTACCTTTAATATTGGGCATATGAAGTGGGTAGGAGGTTTAGGCAATTCCCTCTCTAGCTTTGTTACTTGATTTACCTCTTTTAGCTTCTTCAAGGGAATGTTCATTCTTGGTGCATCCCTGAGGTTGGTTGATCTCCAATGGCTCACATGCTGCATTGTATCACTCAATGGCTTCACACCTGCCCCTGCTTCGTGGGAAGCAAAAGAAGATTCTGAAGAAGATGAACCAGGGTCTGCATGCCAATTATACTCGATTAATCTCAAACATATTAGAATGCGAATACATATACTATATATGTATATATAGGGGGCGTTCGGGTGAGGAGAAAATTTTGTGTTTTTTTGTATTACCTAGTTCATTTTTTGTAATTTTTTGAAAACAAACTTTTATCTGAAAAATTAAACCTATTTTGTAATCTAAAAAAATGAATAGTGTTATCAATGTAAATGAACTCATAATATATAAAAATGAACAAAATTTCTCATCACTCCTCTCAACGAGAAGCCTCCTCGCCGGAAACAAAACCTATATATATATATGAGTAATAGTAATAGCCTTGGTGAGTTGGATGACCTCCTAGAGTAGTTGTGCTATATCTTGATGAACTATAAGCAGAATCGGTGTAAGCACTTGTATAGTCATCTAAGGAGTTGTCTGATGGGCGAAGAGCTTCCAACTTCCCCTTGGAAACAACATAGACAGTACAAAAAGGCGGTGAGCTATCGGAGATCAAAGAGGAAAGTAGTTGCCCCTTCACCTTCCTATTCATATATACACAAAATTCAATTCAATTAAAATCAATTCATTATAATAGATAGGTAGATTGATAGATAGATAAAAGTATGTACCTTGAGAACATGCTGTTTGACGAGGCTCCTATGACAAGGTCAGTGGCTCCCATCTTAGCCACCTCGAGGGAGACGGCGGTGGGGATGTCATCAGCCTCTACTAACACCATCTCAGCCGATACCTTTTTAGAGGTGCACAACTTCATGTAAGGGAGAAGCATCTCGCTTTTTTGCCATTCCACTTCCTTCTGGTAAGCACTCGCGATGTCATCTCGTACTTTTCTGAGAGGGATCAAGTTGCCCACTGATCCAAACACACAATTCACTACGTATATATGTACGTATGTATAGACTATATAGATAATAGAAAGAAGAGAGAAAACTTACTTGGCGTAGGAACCCCGGTGATCCTTGGAAAGACATGTAAGAGCTTCAATAAGACATTGCTTCCCTCAAACTTCTCTATTGCCCAATTCACTATAGCTTTACTCTTTGAGCCTCCGCTTAGAGCAACGCCCACCACCACCGCCGATTCCTTACTTTCCTGCATCGATCTCGATCTCGATCTAAATAATCTCAATCAAATTGACAGGTTTTCCTCTAAGATCATACCATATCAATTCAAGATCCATCCACACAAACCAGGTCTCAACCACGTTATAATTCCACACTTATTGACTCTTTCATTTTCTCTCTTTTTATATTTCTTTCTTTAACATCAAGCTCAGACTAAACACATTATATTATAAGTTGCAAAATTGATTCCGAATTCTTTACGCTTTTGACCGAAATACAAATTACAAATAACGCGCCGTTGGAGGTGTCAACCAAGCAAATGCCTTTTCACTTGACAATGAAATGGATGCACGTCGCTACTTCCCATTTCACAAAACAATTCTTCTAAATATTTATGTATCAATGAAATTGCATGCACGTTCACTAATTAATATCATATGTGTATAACTTCCCTAATTCAATTACTTTATTTATCTTTCGCCATCCAAACAAATTAAGTTAAGTTTAGGAACCGATCCGATGTTAACCAATTTAATCCGAAACCAATAATAACTTAAACCTGAAAGTAGTTGTAACCCGATTATACCCGAATGAACTAGTATGACGACATTCGAAACAGAAACATCATATCCGAAATAATCCGGTTATCCGATATATACCAATCCAAAATACCCGAAAATCCAAATTTATCTACCGGCATGATCTATGAGTATGAAGTAACCAGACCCCAAAGTTATAATCACCCACTATAAAGTAATAAAATTAGTGCTTTATTTAGTTTTAAGAGTCTACTACATTATAATAGTAAAAGTTATATTTAAATATTTAAATGTTGAGTTGGTTATTATTAATATAGTTTGGATTTTTTTATTTTGAAAAGGTTAATTCAAGTATTTATATTAAATTAATAATATGGTTTAGAAGTTTATAGTAATAAAAGTCAAGTATTAATATAGAATAATATTGGTGAGGATACTCAATAGAGTTTGGATTTTTCTTTTAAAAAAAAAGTTAATTCGAATATAAGTATTAAATTATTAATACGGCTTAGAAGTTTACGTACGGTAACTAATTAGCAGGTGAGTCATATATAAGGTTGGGTATCGATATTGTTATAGTTTGGAGTTTTTATTTTTATAATTTGTATCTAAAACGAGTGTAAAATTTATATAAAATTTGATATGACTTAAATTATTATGATTTATGAATAATTGACAAATGCGTCATACATACAAGTTAGGTATAGATTAATGAGTGATTTCTTTACATACAAAAATTTTATTCAGTTCAATGTAGATAATAAAATAATATCATATTAGTACAATGTGGAGTTTATTATAAAAATACTAGTTGAATTGCTTATAATTTTATGTATAAAAAAAAATATTAATCATATACTTTGATTATTATATAATCCGTGAATAAATTTAAATATTTATATACATACAAATAATGATTATTGATTCTTAGTATTTGATTTTTACGAACTGATATCATATTATCACGGCATATACATTATAATATTTGCTTAAAATTATTTTATCATTATTATTATTATTATTATTATTATTATTATTATTATTATTTAATTATTTTCTTAATTTTATTTTATAATTAATTTTTTGATCTATATCTTTATACTTTATTAAAGCTTTAAATATAAAAATTACTTATAACTATAAATATGTTTTTTGTAAAATAAATATTTCCAATGATCAAATTATAACCTACTGTATTATTATCCGTGTACCAAAATAATTAAAAATATATTGGGAATTTTTTTAACCCATAAAACTTTCCGTAAACTTATTTTTGGAACTTTTAAAAATAAAAAAAATGGTAAAAAAAATTATTGGTCAAATAAAAAACGTGACAAGTTTTTTTTTTAAAAATCCGATAACCTCGTCATCAATTTAGCCGGAGTTGAGACTGTATTAGAATTTATTTTGTAGGCGATAATTTGTGTACGAGTTACTAATTTTTAAAATTTTGTATCATTTTTGGTACATGCATGGTTGATAATTTATTTTATTTTTGAATTATTTTTTAACTATGAATGATAATACTTAACAAAATATTGAAACTAATGATGATATTGATACTAATAATGGAAAACTACCTTACTTATGATTCGATTTTAGATTATTTGATGTAATTTTAACTAGTATAGGGTGGTTAATTATAAATGTTTAAATACTAAGGGTGGTTTTATGCCAACAAAATTATAAGGGGTGGTTTGTTGCAAATATATAAGTATTAAGGGTGGTTTTATGCTAAACAATTTATAAAGGGTGGTTTCTTGCAAAAGAGTAGTTATTAAGGGTGGTTTTGTGTAGTTTTCTCTTAATTCTTTGGTAGATATTTTATTATAATTACAACTGTTATTAGAGTAAAATTACGTCGAGTTAGAAGTTAGGCGGACAACAAGCTATGCCGCCAATCATTTCTGAATAGCAAAACCGATCCTCCTAAACACTACCTATGAAGACTTAGGTGACACAACATTACCATGCAAGAATAAAGAAAAACTTATATACGGCAAGTTCCTAACATATTAATTAAGAAATATGTAAAACAAAAATGGAAACAATCTTCGAGATAAAGATAATGATCTAAATAAAACTTAAACAATCTATACATTTAGGCTAAAATAATTTTTGTTCGCTGATTTTGCACCCAAAGAATCCGTGTCAATAATGACAGAAACCCAAAGCTTGAGAAAATAAGAGAGGGATAGTTTTATATGTATAACGTGTAATAATTCCCCTAAATAGCAACGAACCCACAGTGTATGGATCGTACGAAGTAGGACAAATTTTCAAGGGTCGAACACAAAGACTGGGAGGATTAATCTGCCGCGATGACTAAAGATAGAATAGATCTCAAATAAAGAAAGGGGGTTGGAAAATATAAGGGAAAGAAGGATAAAAAAAAAGGTTTTGAGAAAGTGTGGTGGATTTGCAATTAATTATCACTATTGATTGAAAATCAAATAAACAAAAAAAAACAATGATAATCACATTAAACGAAATAAAATGGAATTCAAGGGTTCAAGGTCATTGTTTATGGCATATGGATTCAGGACGACTCACAAGAATATATAGTAGAAAAGCAATAGGGATGAACGTTTCTATGCTGATGATCTATTACCGGGTAAGTCTCAAGATCATCTAGTTTCAATCCTAACTACCTATTACCAGGTAAGTCTCAAGGTAAAGAGGGTGAAAATTCACTATAAACCAGATTATCTAACTAATGATCAAGTAACCCTTTACCGGGTAAGTCTTGGGAATTTCCCAACTTAGAGAGGAATCAGGCACATTCAAACCAATAAAGGTTTCATTTTTATTACCTGTGGTTAATCACTTATGTATCTAAGAGGAATATCACCGGGTAAGTCTCAATTCCAACTTAGGTTGCTAGTTTAAAAGGTTCTAACCAAGATTTAAGTCCAAGCTAACCATTAGGATTTCAAGCAATTCAAAGCCAATTCAAGGTGCAATCTAATCCATCATAATCCAAGGCATAAACAAATCTCTATCAACCTTGGAACCACAAAGTTCTAGCCAATAACAATCATATCAAAATCAATAACAAAATGATAAAAGGGAAAGAAAGAACTCAACTTCAATGAAATCTTGAATCCAACAATGTCCCTCAACAATTATGAATGCAAAAGTCTCCAACTTTAATATAAACAAATCCAAACTATGAAGAACAATGGTGAATAAGAAGGATAGGGTATGAGAGGGCTCATCCCTTCTAGGGCTAACTCTAGGAAAATCCCAACACCTTGGGTAAAAACCCAGCACAAAACGAACACACCTTGGAATGAATCCAAAACTTCCTTTTATACACAAAACCTAGCTAAAAGACATTGGGCTCAAAAGGAAACAACCCGTAAATAAAACACAACTGATGCGCCCTTGGATGTCCCTTTTACGTTGACCGTAGACGATGAGGACGAGGTTTTGAGGGTTCGCTCAGATGGACCGCTCACCCGCTCCCGAGCCAAGGCGATTGCCCGAGCCACCGGCTCCATCATCGCCCGCACCACTTCGTCACTTGGACAAGTTGCCGGCATGCCGTGTCTCTACACCACCATGACATAGGCTACCCGTCCCGTCCACGCAACTTAGGCCCGTTAGTGGCATGTCTCGTCTTCCGACTCCATGGCATGAAGTTAACTTACTTTCGTACTATATTTTTCATGTTTTGCTTTTTATGTAATAAAAGGGATATTCCTTATAGAATATTCCCTTTGATCTTATCTTGTAGGGTTTTCCCCTTTTTGGGCTTTTCGTTATGTATGTTTGTTTGGCCCGTTGACCCGTATGTAGGCAAGACTCTCTATATAAGGGATATCTTGCCTCACTTATTTTTCCATGTTCAATATTACTAAGTTTTTGAGAAAAATTTCCTCTTACTTAGCTTAGGCATCAAACCTCCCGTCTATCTCTCAAATTTCTTCCTTGGATCTCGTCTTTGATCCAAGACATCCGTATTCGAGGATTCTTCTTAAGAATAAACTTTCGATCCGCACAAAAAGGTTTATTCGATCTCTCTAGATCGAATCAACCCTCGTTTCTTTATCGCTTACGCCCTTTTGGATCTGAAACGATACAACGATGCACAAAGAATCAAGGAGTAGTTGGAGCTTTGCTTGATCTAGATCCGGAGTTATCCTTGGTTACCTCCAAGGACGCATCAAATTGGCATAAGAGCAAAGGGATCAAAGCTAAGTTCTCTTTACTCTTGTTTTTGTGCGTTATTATCTTCAACCTATTTAGCCTTTTGTTCATGATGTTCTTCGTTTGTTCATGATGTTCTTCATTTGTTCTTCATGATCTTCATGTTGTTCATCATGTTCTTCATCATGTTTATCCATTTTCCTGAAATTTTTTTTTCCTTTGATCAATTTGAAAAACAAAAAAAAAAGGAGATATTTGGTTTGCCATCAAACCATTTATCAAACCCGTCTTTTTCTTAAACCAATCCAATCCGACAATTTTGTTAATTAATTTCACCAAATTTCTTGGGGTATTTTTGTTAACGAAAGTTTGGATATCTCGCATTTGATATTCCAAGAAAAGCAAAAAATCTTCATCAATACGGATTTGTGTTAAAAAAAAAAGAAAAAGAAAAATGTTGCTCAAAACGTTTCAAAGAAACGAAACACAAAAGTGAAAAGACGTCCGGCAAACCGGTCCATCCAAAAAATCGGATTTTACAAAACGGTCAAAGACCGAAAGCAAGCAAAGCTTGCCGACTGAACAATCCGTCCATCTTCTGTCTCTCCATTTTCTTACATACGTTTGCAAAATATCACTTGTTTATTTGTGTGTAATTGGCTCAATTTTGTTGGATTTGCCTTACTTGCCTAACCGCCAAATGGCCTTCCCCAAAGTAGAACCTGATAACGCACTTGAACTTGGGTAAAGTTGACTTAACTTGTCACCTTGCTCATTTGATTGCTTGCAATTGCGTGCTGATTTGGAGCAATGACTAACGTTGAATTGGAAACTTCTCAGGATTCTAGTCCGCAAGAGTCCAATGAACCTTTGGCTCAAGAAAATGCTTCGTTGTCCCTCGAAAATGACTCCATAAGGCAAGAATTGGAAGCTTTGAAGACACAACAAAAGTTTGATGCCTTGAACCGAGAAAACATTGCCTTGAAGCAAGAGTTAGAAGCTCTTAAGGCCCTACGGCTTGCCCAACGTCCCATCCCAACAATTCCGATTGAGACCATGGTCAATGCTTCCACATCCGATGCACAACGGAAAGGCAAGGAAATTTTGGGAGTCGGACCATCAAACGGTCCCGGCTTGCGTCCGTCATTGAATGCCAACGCCCCTTACCTCTTGACGGAAATGAGTCCCATGAAAAGGACGAAGAATTTCCCGACCCGACTCAAGATGACTTACGCATGGTCGATACAAAAAATCGGCACAAGCATTATGAGCCTCAACACCAACGGTATGTCCCTTCTCCACCTCCACCTAGTGTGCCCCGCACTGACCGTCGAACCCGGGAAGAGTCCCGATACCGTCCCGACTCGACCGACAATCATGGTCGTGAGAATGATCGTTCCGGACGCCGTCGTCAACGGTCAACCCGGCAACCGACGACCCTTGACTTTGATGAGTATGATGAGAAAAACGACTTCAACGAGTTCTCCGGTGATGAGTCCGACTTGAACGGGTGGCACATGACCGTCCATGACACCCACCCATCATAGACCCTTATGAGAACCAAGACCGAGGTGAAGAATGGTTGCCTCCCCCAAAACCACTTAGGCATGAACCACCCGTTCATGGGCACCACCGGCCTCAAGGCGGCCACCGGCGAGCCCGTGCTGATGATGCCTACATTCCACTGTCCCGCCCGGACCCCTACCGAGCTCGTAGGGAAGGTAAGGTTAAATTCCCTATCTTTCATGGTGAATATGATCCGTGTGTTTTTCTTGATTGGGCACAGGATATGAAATGAGCCTTGAAACATTATCATTATGAGGATGAATATGAGAAAATCGAGGCGGCAACTCTTTACTTTGAAGGAGATGCCAAGTCTTGGTGGAACTGGTATGAGATCACCCGTGAAAGGCGAGAATGGGCACTGATTGCGACCTTTGAGCAATTGATCTATGTCATGACCAAGAAGTACGTGCCCGAGGACTTCAAGAATGATATGCGGTTGCATATTGCCGAGTTCAAACAAGGCAACCTCACTCCGGTGGCTTACTTGGCCAAACTCGAGGACATGCACATTAAGGCCGGTGTCTCGGTCTCTCCCTCCGCCCTTCGCACCAAATTCATGAGTGGGCTTAATGCTTCCATTCGGCGGCCGCTCGAGATTGTCCCATATAATGATTTGGGAGCATTGTGCCATGCCGCCATGAAGCTCTACAAGCAACAATTCGAGACGCCTCGGTATTCAAGGTATAATTCTTCCTCGAGTCAATATCCTCATTCTTCTAACACACGTACTCGAGATGTGCCTAGTTCTCCAGATGCCGACGCTTCCAAAGGAGCCCAACGGACGGGTCAATCCAATAGGCAAGCGGGTACCGAGAGGGCACCAAACCGTGGGCCCGCGGCCCTGGCGCCTCCCGCTCGAGGTCAACAAGGACCTTCACCGGCGGCTCGCCCAAGGGAGCCCGTGTGCTACAAGTGTAGTGGTTTTGGTCAGGTGCAACGTGATTGTCCAAACACCAAACGGGTTTTGTTTGCTGACCCATTATATTTCGAGGACGAAGATGATCATCAAGATGGCGATATCATCATTGAGGATGACCAAGATGCCGACCCGCACTTTGGAATGGAACCATGTGACGACGAGCTTGCTTGCGCCCCATCACAACCCGGTAAATTCGCTCTTGTTTCTCGTCGTATTTTGGCTATCAAAGAGTTTATCCCTATTGATCAACGCGAGAATCTCTTCCACTCTCGTTGCTTGGTCAATAATACGAGCCTTTCTCTGATTGTTGACGGGGTTTTTTTTTGCAATATTGTCAACGAACGAGTGGTAAAACACTTCAAGTTGCCTACAACCCCCACCCAACACCTTACGGACTCCAATAGATTTCCGATAAGGCGTGTGACACCGTCACACAACAAGCTTGGGTGACGTTTTCTATTGGCGCCTATGTTGATAAGGTCCTTTGTGATGTTATCAAGATGGACTCCACACATGTCCTATTAGGACGACCATGGAAATTCGATCGCCGAACATTTCATGATGGTTATCTTAACCGGTACATGTTCCAATATAATGGAAAATGGGTTACACTTTTGCCTATGACTCCGCACGAAATTTTGGTTGACTATGCGGAACGGAAGAGGCAACAATCTATAGATGAGTCCGCTAAGATGCCGGCAAAATCGGACCCTCATCGGAGTCCCGATTTGTAGGTGCTAGTACTTCCAAATCCCGGAACACCGCCCCACTTGTCCATGCTACCGAATCCAAAGGTAGTAAAGGCCGCATCGTTCCTACGAGCGCACCTTTGCCATCTTCGGACCCCGTAATTCAAGGACGGTGTGAGCCGAGGATACTCTTAGCTCGCCGGCATGATTTGCAACCGGTCATGGAAGGCAAGTTTCCATGTTTCTTGCTTGTTCCGTTTTGTTTATCTACTTCTCATGACCCGAATAATGTGCCACACGAGGTGTCTTTGTTGTTGTCCGAATTTCAGGATATTATGCCCAAAGACCTACCACCCGGCTTGCCAACAATCCGAGGGATTGAACACCAAATTGACTTTGTGCCCGGTGCTTCATTGCCAAACCGTGCCACGTACCGAGCAAGTCCGGAAGAGACGAAGGAGCTACAACGTCAAGTGCAAGAGCTCCTAGACCGGGGACATGCGTGAATCCTTATCACCATGTGCTGTCCCGGTCATATAGTTCCAAAGAAAGACGGATCATGGCGGATGTGTGTTGATTGTCGTGCCATCAACCAAATCACCGTCAAATACCGCCACCCGATCCCGCGCCTTGATGACATGTTGGATGAGCTCCACGGCGCCACCATCTTCTCAAAAATTGATCTCCAGAGCGGTTACCACCAAATCCGGATGGCCGAAGGAGACGAGTGGAAGACGGTGTTCAAGACGAAGTATGGACTCTATGAATGGCTTGTAATGTCATTTGGTCTCTCCAACGCCCCATCCACCTTCATGCGCGTCATGAACCATGTCTTGCACCGATTCTTGGGTATATTTGTCGTTGTTTATTTCGATGATATTTTGGTGTTTAGTACGTCTTTGGAGGATCACATCGGGCACCTTCGCCAAGTGCTCGAGTGCCTTAGACAAGAGCAATTGTATGTCAACTTTGAAAAATGCTTCTTTTGCTCGGACACCACTATCTTTTTTGGCTATGTCGTGTCTAAGGACGGACTACGAGTAGACGAATATTAAGTTCGTGCTATTCGGGAGTGGCCTACTCCTACTACGGTCACTATGGTCCGAGCCTTTCTCGACTTAGCGGGCTTCTACCGACGTTTTGTCAAGGACTTTAGCACGGTAGCGGCACCGCTCCATGAGCTTACTACCAAGGGTGTCACGTTTGAGTGGCGTGATATCCATGCTCGAGTGTTTGATGCGCTCAAAGACCGCCTTTGTAATGCACCATTACTCCAACTCCCAAACTTTTCGAAAACTTTCGAGGTGGAGTGTGATGCATCAAATGTGGGCATTTAAGGAGTTCTCTTACAAGAGACTCGTCCAATTGCCTACTTTAGTGAAAAACTTTCCGGTCCTTCGCTCAACTACCTTACATATGACAAGGAACTATATGCTCTAGTTCGTTGTCTTAAGACATGACAACATTACTTGTGGCCGAAGGAGTTCGTGACTCATTCGGATCATGCGGCTCTTTCGTATCTCAAAAGTCAAACAAATCTAAGTCGGCGCCATACTAGTTGGGTAGAGTTTTTAGAGACCTTTCCTTATGTCATTCGGCATAAGAAAGGCAAGGAGAATGTGGTAGCCGATGCCCTTTCTCGCCGGTATGCCCTCCTTGTGTATATGGACGCCAAGATACATGACTTTGCTCTTATTAAAGAGTTATATGCCACGTATCTTGACTTCAAGGACATATGGGCACAATGCCTCGACCTCCGAGAGTACGAGTCTTTCTTTATTAACGATGGCTATCTTTTCCGAGCGGGAAAACTTTGCATTCCGCGCTCATCTATACGCCATTTGTTGATTAAGGAAGCTCATGAGGGCCATGGTCACTTCGGTGTTACTAAGACCCTTTCCGCTCTCCAAGAGCATTTCTTTTGGCCCCGGATGCGCATGCATGTGACACGGTTTTGCAAGGGTTGCATCACATGTCATCATGCAAAGTCGTGCCAAGGCCCGGATGAAATGTATTCTCCTTTGCCTATACCAATGAGACCTTGGGAGGATCTATCCATGGACTGTGTGGTCGGGTGGCCTATGTCAAAACAAGGCAAAGACTCCATTTTCGTGGTAGTCGATCGCTTCTCCAAAATGGCTCATTTCATTGCATGTAAAAGCACCCAAAATGCTAGTGAAGTTGCCACCTTGTTCTTTGACAATGTGGTGTGTTTACATGGGATACAACGTTCTATCGTTAGTGATCGGGATGTGAAATTCGTGAGTCACTTTTGGAGAACGCTATTGGGAAAACTTGGAACCAACTTGTTGTTTTCAAGTAGTTATCACCCCCAAACCGATGGTCAAACGGAGGTGACCAATCGGACTCTTGGTGCTCTACTTAAAGCCACCATTAGGACCAACCAACGTAGGTGGGAGGACTTACCTTCTATTGTGCAGTTTTCGTATAACAGGTCTAGGCACACGGAAACTAAATTGTCCCCATTTGAAGTTGTCTACGGCCTTAATGCACACACCCCATTGGACTTTACTCCCCGCCCGCTCAAGGACGGAGAGCACATCATCGCCGCAAAGCCGAGCCGCCCAAATCATTGAGCTTCATGAGTGGACTAGGACACAACTTGAACGTCGTGCCGCCCAACTTGTAGGACAACGCAACAAGGGCCGCCGCGACGTCTCTTTTGAGCCCAGTGATCTTGTTTGGCTCCACCTAAGGAAGGAGCGTTTTCCAACTCGCCGCATGAGCAAGCTCTCGGACCGTGGTGATGACCCATTCCGCATCTTAGCCCGCCATGGCCCGAATGCATACAAGTTAGAGCTTCCGGATTCCTACAGAGTACACCCGACGTTCAACGTCAAGGACCTTGCCCCTTATGTTGAGCCCCTCTTTGACGACGGTGAAACGGGGACGTTTCACAGCCAAGATAGGGGAACTGATGCGCCCTTGGATGTCCCTTTTACGTTGACCATAGACGATGAGGACGAGGCTTTGAGGGTTCGCTCAGATGGACCGCTCACCCGCTCCCGAGCCAAGGCCATTGCCCGAGCCACCGGCTCCATCATCGCCCGCACCACTTCGTCACTTGGACAAGTTGCCGGCATGCCGTGTCTCTACATCATCATGGCATAGGCTACCGGTCCCGTCCACGCCAATTAGGCCCGTTAGTGGCATGTCTCGTCTTCCGACTCCATGGCATGAAGCTAACTTACTTTCGGACTATATTTTTCATGTTTTTCTTTTTATGTAATCAAAGGGATATTCCTTATAGAATATTCCCTTTGATCTTATCTTTTAGGATTTTCCCCTTTTTGGGCTTTTCGTTATGTATGTTTGTATGGCCCGTTGGCCCATAGGTAGGCAAGACTCTCTATATAAGGGATATCTTGCCTCACTTATTTTTCCATGTTCAATATTACTAAGTTTTTGAGAAGAATTTCCTCTTACTTAGCTTGGGCATCAAACCTCCCGTCTATCTCTCAAATTTCTTCCTTGGATCTCGTCTTTGATCGAAGAAATCCATATTCGAGGATTCTTCTTAAGAATCAACTTTCGATCCACATAAAAAGGTTTATTTGATCTCTCTAGATCGAACCAACCCTCGTTTCTTCATCGCTTCCGCCCTTTTGGATCTGAAACGATACAACGATGCACAAAGAATCAAGGAGTAGTTGGAGCTTTGCTTGATCTAGATCCGGAGTTATCCTGGGTTACCTCCAAGGACGCATCAACAACGCTCAGGGAAGAATCTCGGTCTGGGATCTCGGCCAAGATCATGATGGTCGTGGCAGAGATTTCGACTTCGTCTTCAGCGTCATGGGCATCTCGGTCGGGTCGACCGAGATCAAGGCCGAGATGGAGGCCGAGATTTTGCAACAGAGTCTTCTAACTCGACCAAGAAACATGGATCTCGGTCTGAGATGGTTGATCTCGGCCGAGATTTGGCTCTGGACGTTCCTTCATGCCTTTAGCTTGATTCCTAGCCCTTCCCTGTGCACGTATGCTCGCTCCAATGCATCACTTCAAGGCTTGATCCTCAAATACGTCATTCTAGCTCCATAATGTGCCAAATCACCTACAAAGCCACAAATAGTGTGTGTAGACATCAATTCTTGCAAAATAGAACTAAACAAGCATAAATGGCACAAATTAAGGCTAAAACATGAATGCGGTAAGGGGAAATCTACCTAAAGGCATGACTAAGACAAGCCCATAAATCATGTTATCAAAATACCCCATACTTATCTTTGCTTGTCCTCAAGAAAAAAGTAAATCTAAGATAAGATAACATGAATTATCTATGCAAAACAAAGACAAAACGTGTAGTGCTTCTAATTATGATCACCCTCAATAGTGCAAGTTTAATCGCCAAAGATATATTTCAATTAAGGTCAAATGAAATAGGCATAAAAAGGATAATCATACTTTTCAAGAATTTCATATTCATCATCAAAACTACTATTGCCTAATAATCATGAGAAATTCAAGTTTAGGCTACTAAGTCAAACACATGTATACATAGATCAAAAGGACTTAACAAATAAAAGGCAAGGAAATGTGATAAGGGTAGGATGTTCTTTAGGTCATGCGGTGCTAATCCGGGAAGAAGAAACAACACACTTCATCTTTTCGACTCAACATCCACCACCCTTGCAAAAAATTCTTTTTCTTTTCTTTAATTTTCCTGAGTGAAAGGCATTGGTGCACAGTAGCCGAAACCTTGGTGCTCAGTTTCCTTCACGTACCTTACACCGGATGCACATACCAAATCAAATCGTTAGGACATTTAGCTAATCGGACTTTAGCAAGATACAAACACCCGGCTATGTGAATGGTACCGAGTTACTCATCTTTTATAGCCAACAATCCCCTAAAAGCTTTGCTTTTTCACATCACACCACATTTCACATCATTCATACTTCTTCATACAATTCACAACACATTTAGGCATACACCTTCAAACTAAACATTCCTAATTCATGGATAGGAGGCAATAGATTTCATGTTTGAGGAGCTAAGCATAATAAAGGTAGAAGAAGAATGAAGTCGAATTGCTTAAATCATCCATATGAAATGTATAAGAACTTATTATGCAGCTTTAACTATCCAAACTCAATCCAATTAGACAAGGCAATTTTCATAAATCACATAAAATTCAAGCACAATATTCAAATTCCATATATGCCATAAATCAAATTAAGCTCAAAATAGTAATCAAAGGCTAATTCACTGCCACAATATCATCATAGGGTCATGTCATTCCTAGAAGCACAAATTTTTATTTTTTTTATTTTTTTGTATGCATGCTAAAAGGGGTGTGACATGAAATTCAAACTATCTAAATGCAATGCAATGAAAGGAAACATGCTAAGAGGATTGCAAGTATCCCACCCCATACTTAACACCCATATTGTCCCCAATGTGAACAATAAATAGAAGTGAAAAAGAATACTCACAATGTAAAAATCAGTGATATGACACATCCATATGGAAGTGGTGGTGGAAACAAGCGGTTGTGCAAACTCCTTCAAGCATCTCTTCATTTATTACCTAAAACCTGAAGAGACAAAAGACACCAAAACGCGTAGAAATGCAAAAGCAAAAAGCAAAAAGATAAACAAAAGCAAGAAAGGGAAAGACTAATACCTTGGGTTGCCTCCCGAGAAGCGCTTGGTTTAAGGTCTCTAGCCAGACCCAATTCCGTGGATGTCTTAGCTCATATCAAAAACCTTGGATTTCTCATCCAGTCCTTGCAACCACTCTTCACAGGACCCATAAAGTTTCTTCTTGAGAACTCTCTTCATGTCCTTGTCCTTGTGGAAGATCTCCACTCTTCCCAACACTTGGGGATGGTATGGAATAGTAACCTTGTGGGTTACCCCATACTTGTAAAGAAGCTTCTTTTGATCAGGGAGAAGCTTCAAATTTACCTTAGGAGGTTCCTTCAGAACTGCCCTCCAGCTTTCGGGTGCAGCACGAGTAGGATGGAAAACTTCAAGACGACTTTCAGTAGATCTCGGGCAACACTGAATGAAATCTCGGCCGAGATTGGTACAAATTGAGGCCGAGATTTTCCTTCTGTAAAGGAATCTCGGCTGAGATAGCCTTGATCTCGGTTCGAGATCCAACTCTCTATTGTGAAATCTTGGTCGAGATAGCCTCGATCTCGGCCGAGATGGGTATAAGGGAGGTCAAGATTTCGACTTTCGTCGGATATTCATCCTTCGGTCGAGCCTCTTCCCTGGGAGCTAAGTTCTCATAGAGCCTCTCAGCTCTCTCCACAATGTCTTTGTACCAAGATTCAACTTCTTCGCGTTGTCGTCTTGCTTCATATCTCTAGTACATAATTTCATCCTCTAGATAACGGATCTGCTCTAAGCTTTCCTCACTTTCTTCTAGTCGGCTCACCAAGAAAATCTCATACTCTATTTCCCTCTCTAGATAGTCAATCCGCTCCAAGGTTTCATCTAGCTCAGCACGAAGGCTTCTCATATCCATTTTGTTAAACATGGAGAATGCAAAGACAGAAAGAGAACAAGATCAAAAGTAACAAGAAAGATCTACACTATAAATAATCAAAACGCAGATCAAACTGACCACAGTCCCCTGCAACAGCGCCAAAAACTTGTTCGCTGATTTTGCACCCTAAGAATCCGTGTCAATAATGACAGAAACCCAAAGGTTGACAAAACAAGAGAGGTATAGTTTTATATTTATAACTTGTAATAGTTCCCCTAAATAGAAACAAACCCACATTGTATGGATCGTATGAAGTAGGACAAG
The DNA here is from genome assembly GCA_002319775.1 of Fagopyrum tataricum. Taxonomy (NCBI): domain Eukaryota; kingdom Viridiplantae; phylum Streptophyta; class Magnoliopsida; order Caryophyllales; family Polygonaceae; genus Fagopyrum; species Fagopyrum tataricum. The sequence continues at coordinate 22,243,360 of CM008282.1, forward strand.
TATTCGAGGGTTGAACACAAAGACTGGGAGGATTAATCTGCAGCGATGACTAAAGATAGGATATATCTCAAATAAAGGAAGGGGGTTGGAAAAGATAAGGGAAAGAAGGGTAAAAAAAGGTTTTGAGAAAGTGTGGTAGATTCACAATCAATTTTCACTATTGATTGAAAATCAAATAAACAAAAAAAAAAGATAATCAAATTAAAGGAAAGAAAAATGGATTCCAAGGGTTCAAGGTCATTGCTTATGGCATATGGATTCAGGACGACCCACAAGGATATATGGTGGAAAAGCAACAAGGATATATGGTGGAAAAGCAACAGGGATGAACGTTTCTAGGCTGATGATCTATTACCGGGTAAGTCTCAAGATCATCTAGTTCCAATCCTAACTACCTATTACCGGGTAAGTCTCAAGGTAAAGAGGGTGGAAATTCACGTAACCCTTTACCGGGTATAAACAAATCTCTATCAATCTTGGAACCACAAAGTTCTAGCCAATAACAATCATATCAAAATCAATAACAAAATGATAAAAGGGAAAGAAAGAACTCAACTTAAATGAAATCTTGAATCCAACAATGTCTCCCAACAATTATGAATGCAAAAGTCTCCAACTTTAATCTAAACAAATCCAAACTATGAAGAACAATGGTGAAGAAGAAGGATAGGGTATGAGAGGGCTCCTCCCTTCTAGGGCTAACTCTGGGCAAATCCTAGCACCCTGGGTAAAAACCCAGCACAAAACAAACACACCTTGGAATGAATCCAAGACGTCCTTTTATACACAAAACCTAGCTAAAAGACATTGGGCCCAAAAGAAAACAACCCGTAAATAAAACACAACGCTCAGGGAAGAATCTTTGTCTGGGATTGTAAGAGCCTTAAACTTTGGAGCTTGTTTTGGTCTTAGCCGCCCCCGCGGGTTTAGGGAGCCGCCCCTGCGGCTCGTCCAGTTTTCCGCCCCTGCGGCTCAGGGAACCGCCCCTGCGGTTTCTTGCGGCTACAGCCGGTTTTGTTGACCGGTTGGACTCGTGCTTTACCCTTTATTTTCTTTCTCCTTAAGTCTCTTCCTTGACTTGATGAGCAAGGGTTTCATCTTCTTTCTCCAACCTTCTCACGTCCTTCTTGCTTCCTTTCCTCTCCTTGATCTTATGCTTGAGTTTCCTTGAGTTTGTAAGAGTTTGTGTGGCTTTAGTGGTTTGATGATGATGTATGGATGTTTTTCTGTGCTTGGGAGCCAGTTGACAGTGTGTTGTTGATTTTCCCTTGCTGCCTAGGACCACAACAGTGGTAAGTCTTCTTCTTCTCTTCTTTCTTCCTTGATTCCTCTTCCCTAGCTTAAGATTAGATGTTTGGATGTATATTGATGTTGGAATGTGTATGAATATGTTTGTGCTTGGCCATGGAATGATGAAGACGTGATTTGATCACGTGAAGAGTGGAATAGAACTCGGGAGGCTACGTTCTGCACTGTCGCCGCCCCCCGCGTCTGAAAGCCGCCACCCCTGCGGGAACCTTGTCACCGCACCCGCGCTCGGAAGCTGCCGCCCCCGCGGCCACGGTCCCAGCACCCGCGCTTGCCTGCGGCTACTGTCACCGAGCCTGAGGCCGAGTGTCGCCGCGCCTGCGGTTTGCCTTGCTTCGCTCCTGCGTCCCTCTTGTCACGTAGGTGCGTCTTGTCCCGGATCTACCTAGAGTAGTGTAGATCCTTTCCTTTCCTAGTATGAGTGGTAGTAGCATGCTAGGTATGTGTGTGAGGATAGAATGATGATGAGTAGGATATCGTTATATGCCGGTTAGGGCTTTGAAGTTTATAAGTTGGATACGATCCTTAGGGATTCCTTGGGTCTAGGTGTGACCCCTTTAATGGATAGGAGTTTGATATCTTGTTATGCCTTGTTATTAGGCAGTGTTGTTCTCCAGAGTTGGAGTTGATCGGGTTTGAGACTACTTCTGAGGTTGAGGTAAATCCATAAGACTTACTTAGCTACCATCCTTATATTGGATGTATGCATGAGTGGTGTGTGATATATGCTTGATAGCATGTGATATTGATTATTACCGACCTATGGTTTAGTGACTGCCCATTGTAGGGCCGTGACAGCTTTCCCTTTCATCTCGCTGGGAGTCTGGGCGGTTCTTTGTGGTTGTCCAGATCTGGTACACGGTTCGGGCACTCTCCACTCTCTTAGGGTACACAGGGAGGTGTGACCAGGCACCACTCCAGCTGGCATGAGCACCCACAAGCGAGGAATATATATTCCTCGTGTCACATATATTCATACTTATATATATATGAATATATATATATATATATATATATATATATATATATATATATATATATATATATACGATTTGAGTGTTGGACGTTATAAAGATAATAAACCGGGTAAATGTGTGATAGCATGATGAGGTGTTTATTATTCCCTGATGTGTGATTGTGCTTATGCATCTTCTATATATATGTGTATGGTGAGCTAACGGTTTTATACCGTTTTGTAGATCCTTTGTAGGTTAGGAGAGCTGCAGAGTGATCCAGAGTGGGTGATCCGCCGAGGGCTCCGTTTATGTTTTGATTGTACTCAGCGGTACCTTGTATAAACCTTTTGATTTATATATTACAGGTTTATATTTTGGTTTTAATCTATATGTGCCTTGTTGTAAGATCCATTGAACTTGTTGTCAGGCTAGGGTTAGGATCCATTGTGAGATCCTAGCTAGTAGCGCCTCGAGTCCTACGGATTCGGGGTGTTACAGGGCTCTCGGCCGAGATCATGACGGTCGGGGCAGAGATTTCGACTTCGTCTTTAGCGTCATAGGCATCTCGGTCGGGTCGATCGAGATCAAGGCCGAGATGGAGGCCGAGATTTTGCAACAAAGGCTTCCAACTCGACCAAGATACATGGATCTCGGTCTGAGATGGTTGATCTCGGCCGAGATTTGGCTCTAGACGTTCCTTCATGCCTTTAGCTTGATTCCTACCCTTCCCCGTGCACGTATTCTCGCTCCAATGCATCCACTTCGAAAGCATAAATCCTTCATGTCTTTAGCTTGATCCTCAAATCCGTCATTCTGGCTCCATAATGTGTCAAATCACCTACAGAGCCACAAATAGTGTGTGTAGACATCTATTCTTGCAAAGTAGAACTAAGAAAGCATAAATGACACAAATTAAGGCTAAAATATGAATGCGGAAAGGGAAAATCTACCAAAATGCATAACTAAGACATGTCGATAAATCATGTTATCAATTTTATTTACACAAAATCCGTGATTTACGGCATTGCCTTTAATATCCAATGATATAGCCACATTTTGATAATATAATTTTATTAATTTTTAGATATTATAGGGTCTTGATATAATGTAATAAATTGATTTATAAGGTAAAATAAATATTTAAAAAATGAAATATATTAATGAATAATAAATAATATGACATAAAAAGAAAATTTAAAATATAAAACATGAGTTGAAATTAGTTTATATTACGGTTAAAAACTTAGCTAAATACTATACAACTTTAAAAATAATGACTAATTAAAGATTTTTCGTTAAAATACATTTTTATTCTTATTATAAAGAGATATTGCTATCATACATCATAAAATAATTAAACTTAAAATTGTAATATATTGGTGACTTAATGACAGCAATATTAGTTAAAAAAATGAGTTGTGTTCGTACGATAATGTCATGTGGCAAAAGATGAGGTGGTTAAACACTCGTGCCTTGTACGGGATTTGAAAATATTTGTATTACAAAGAAAAAATGTATTACCTTAAAGAATGACTATAATAACTTCTTACATAATGTAAAAAAAAATAAAAATAAAATATATACATTTAAAATGAGAGTTTATATAGAAATAATAACACGGTGATATAAAATTTTAATTATGATAAAATCACATAATTTTGATATTAAAACAATATATTTTCAATATAAAATAAACAATAATACATAATCCACCAACTTGTAAAAAGAGTTGGGAAAAATATATTTTCATTATAAAACAATATGTGTCATTTTGTTTTAGTAACATAATACATAAGAATAAAAAATATTAGATGTATACATACCATAAAATCGTATCCATATGTATATATAATATGAGTAATTTTTAGCTGAAATAGTTTGTTGTTAGTCACACTAAAAACAAAGATTTGTAGGAGATGATTGCTACTTTTACCTTTGAAATATTGATATCTTGAATCATGATAAGGATGTTACATAAAATGCTTATAATCTATCCAAAAATATAATATAAGATACGTTTTTGGTAAAAAAAATAAATTATATGAGAGTTTGTTTCTATAACTTATCATATAAAATATAAATTTACATATTACAGTCATATTATAATTTAGTTTAAATTATATTTTTAAATCATACGATGTTTTAACACCATCTTTTACAACCAAAGTCCTAATTAATATATATATATCAATAGAAGGGGAATCAATTTATAGCTTAGTTACTTACTAATTTAGGTACCATACAATTTTAGAAAAATGATATTATATAAATAAAATTTTAATTTGAAAACAATTTTCATATTCTTTTATATAAAATAATAATATTTTGTAATAATCTAATAAGATCTATTCTATCAAAAAAAAATTAAGAGTATAAAAATTTAAATCATATTTTGTAATAGTATTTGCATGTGGTAAAAATGATAGTTTTATATGAAAGTTATTAAACCAATAAAATCATATAGTTATAATTGGAACAATATATTATAAGATCCATTTCATATTCTAAATGGAAATAAGTTTATTCCCATATCAGTAAATAAATAAAATATATATATAAATGAGCTGGAATAATTTGGAGATGACACGTGAAAAAATATGAGGTGGCTTATTGTGGGGACATTTGATTGATAGGGCGGTAACTCTACGATTGGTCTCTCTCCGGCTTCTTCTTCTTTATCACACTCGTAAGAGTTTTTTATTTTGGTAAAAGGAGATGAATCTCTGCAATTAAAAGCGCTTATATATATGGAAAAACTACAAACGTGGTAAAGCAACTCCCCTAAGATCTTCAAGAAGAAGAGTTCTAATGCAAGTCGGAGGATCATTAAAGTGACTAGCTCCAAACTCACAAGAAAAAGCTAAATTGGCAAGCGAGTTAGCAACTCCATTACCCTCCCTAAAAACATGGACAAAACTGACAATCCAATACCGGGTAATGAAGCTTTGGCAACGAATCATCAGGCTAGAAAGAGGATGGTTACATCGTACCCCTTTCTCAATAAATCCAAGAACCAACAATGAATCAACCTCAATCATAACTCTTCGAGTCTCCGACTCCCATGCAAGCTCGAGGCCATGAATAACCCTCCACAACTCAACAGTCGGGGCAGAAGCAATGCCTAAATTAATCGCAACTCTGGCCAACCAGTTTCCATTCCATAGCACTGCACCATCAACAACAAGCCCGATATCTCCCCTCGAAGCTCCATCCGAAGTAACCTTGATCCACCATGGCTTAGGCTTAACCCACCAAATTAACTTCTCTTGTTTCTTCTTAATCTGTTCACCACTCCTTGTAGTAATGTACTCTACATTCTCCCTATATCTCTCGTACAAAAAAGCATGCTTATCCGTGATAATACTTCCCTCGTTGAAGACTCTCGCATTGCGCCAGTTCCATATCCACCAAACAATGACAGCAAATGTGACTTCCAACAAATATTCAAAGATGACACCATGCGCACACTAATATTTTCGAAAAGCCACTCTTCCAAATCTATCTCAAAGAAAGCACCTTGAAGCTCCCTGGGAATCAAATCCGTCCATATTGGTTTAGCAAAAACACAATCCCGCATAACAAGAAGAAGTGATTCATCACTATACTGGCAAGCCAAACACTAGGTTGAATCGGCCATATGTCTACTGGTTCGTTCCACGTTTGTAAGCGGGATGCCCAAGCAAGCTGCCATATAAAATACCGTATACGCTCTTGGACCTTTATTTTCCAAATTTGCACGAATAGTTTCTCTCTCACTCGAACAGACTCCCGCCTTTCCCTGATGATCTTATATGCCGATGCAACAGAGAACGAGCCTGACACCGTGTGAAACCATCAAAGATTATCACTAACCCCAACATCCTCAAGCACATTCATAGCGATAACTTTGAGAAGACTAGTATTGTCCAATCTGCATGAGAGGTATGCATAGTTCCACCCAATGTCTTGCAAGTGCAGCTCACTTACCTTCAGCTCAAGATCACTATCAAAAAGTGGCAGTTGACAGTGTTCTTTGAGAGGCGTGTCATCAACCCACTTATCACTCCAAAATCTAACCTTCTCCCGTTCTTTACATTTCAACCTAGATTTGGCATGATAACATCGTTATACCCACGACAATAGCCCTCCACTAGTTAGTACAACTTGTCCTCTTAAGAAGAGAAGCAGGCTAGAGCTTCGTTCTCACCTTGTACATACTATGTAGAACCCTAGTCCATAACTGATCCTTATTCTCGAATAACCTCCAACTCAACATTCTAATAATTGCAAGGTTATAATCAACCACCTTGCGTATTCCCAGGCCACCCTTCTCCCGTGGCTAGCAAATTTTATCCCCTTTTAAAGGTGTGTTTTACGGTTATTCCCATCACATCCCCACAAAAAGTCCCTGTTTAATCGGTCCAATGTTGATGTGACACTCACCGGTAACACTATTGTGTTCATATAGTAGAGGGGCATAGCCGACAAAACGGATCGAACCAAAGTTGTCCTGCATGCAAGGCTAAGCTTCCTTGCCTCCCACCCAGCTAGTCGAGCATTAACTCTCTCGATTAGGGGATTAAACGTCACTCTAGAAGCATGCTCATGTAGAAAGGTATCCCAAGATATATCCCCAAATCTCTAGTAGAGGGGATACTACATAAATACTTAGTCGGTGCTCCAAATTACCTCTAACATTATGAGAAGCAAAGAGACGAGATTTTGGTAGACTAATCCATTGTCCCGAGGCCTCACAAAAACCGTCTAGTATACCCTTCACAACCTCGAGTTGTGAAATCGAAGCTTCCGCAAAGACAAACAAATACGTGAGAAATAGGCAGCCCACCTCTGGACATCTTTATGGGTTTCCATTTTTTACTAGTTACCGCCCTATCAATCAAATGTCCCAATATCTCCAATCACAACACAAACAAATATGATGAGAGAGGATCCCCTTGTCTAATACCCCAGTCATGGCGAAATAAGCAGTCTTTTCTCCATTCCAAAGAAGCCTCATAGACCCCGTTGAAATTCTTGTCTCGACTCTATCAATCCAATGTTAAGGAAGATTCAGGTCTTTCAAATTATCCACCACAAACTCCCATCTAATCCGATCATAAGCTTTTTCAAGATCAAGCTTGAGGATCATCCACTCTTTTCTACCCCTCTTTTTCTTCATAGAATGGATGGCTTCCTGAACCAACACAATTTTGTCTGAGATTAACCTTCCCCGAATAAAATTGGCATGCATAGGACTCACAAACAAATTCATAATATTTTTCAATCTATTCGAGAAAATATTTGTCATTACCTTATAGAAAAGGTTGCATAAGCTAATTATCGGGCGGAATTGCTTAATCGTCTAAGGTTTAGCCACTTTGCCAATGAGCACAATGAGAGTCTCATTAGTGACTTGTGGGAGCTCTCCAAAATCAAAATTTCATGATAAGAGATGTAAGAGACGGGCCCACATATCTCCATAACTTTTGGAAAAACACAGGCTGAAAGCCATCCGAGCCAAGAGCTTTGAAGCCGCTCATTCCCATGACAACATCCCTTATTTCCTCCTCTAGACTCTTCCTCCCCATGTTTACCTTCTGGTTTTGATAATGTTCACGGAAGCCACCTCTCGAAAGAATTATACCGCATGTGCCTCCAACAAAGCTCGATCAAGGCACCAACTCCCATTCTCAGTCCTTAAAGCTTCAATACAGTTTCTATATCTCCGAACAATAGTCGAGAGATGGAAAAATGCCGTATGACAATCCCCATATGCGACCCACTCTTGCCAAGATTTCTGGAACCATAATATCTCTTCTTGCATCATGACCGAATCAATCTCCACAATAATCTCCCTTTTCCTATGCAAGAAGGATATGTGTGGCATTAGAGACGAGGTCAACGGTTATTTCCTGAAGTAGCTTCATTAGGGCTTCCTTGTGTTTTTGAATATTCCAAAAGACGTTCTTATTCCACCGACATAAGGCAACCTCGAGTTTCTTAAGCGCCACAAGGAAGGGTAGCGGATTTCCCCAAGATCTCTCCATTAAACCCTCGAAACTTGGGTGAGTGAACCAAGCCACTTGAAATCGGAACGGACGTCTCCTAACATCTTCTTCAAAAGGCTTATCCAAATTAAGAAGCAGCGGATTATAGCCAGAGGAGAGCCTTGGGAGATGCCGAACCATGGCTTCCGGCCACCTCAGTTGACCACTAGTCAAAACCAATATTCTATCCAGCCTTCTCATAATTCTGGATTCAAAAGATCTCCCACGAGCCCAAGTGAACGGTGACCCCTAGAAGCCTATCTCAACGAAACTATTTGTACTAATCTATGGACTGAAGTCCACAAAGGATTGTCGAAGTCGTCTAGATCCTCCTTGGCTTTCCTCGTGCTCCTTATTACATTCAAATCTCCTTCAATAACCGTGGGAGTAGAGGAACTTTGAATAATCTGTAATAACCGGGTTTCAGAATTATATTTTTTTTAAAATGAAAAATCCCGAGAATTATTCCGTTTTACTATTCATCTTATTCCCCGTAAAAACCCTAAACCCTAAATCCTAAACACGATTCATCCCTTTTACCAACCATAGCTTCCTTCCCCCTCCATTTCTCTCTCGCCGGAAAACACTATTCACTGTCGGAATTCCTATCATCAACCTGAGTTCGTCGGACTTCGCCTTGCTGTCACGGGACCCAACGATCTCGAACCCTCACGAACACATCCCCATACCGAGCCCTAATCTGGTCGTTCTCGAGCCTAGGTTTCGTTCCCATGTCTTCTTCGAGTCCCCTCCGCCACTGGTGTCGCCGCCGAAGTCAGATCCACCACCGGGAATAGCGGTCGACGGAATTTCAACCCCGAATCTCGTGTGCACTGGACCTGTGCTGTCGAGCCTCACCGAAGTCCTTCAGCGAGTCTGCAATGGAGCAGATCGGTGATGCAACGCAAATCCACTCAAGCACCGCCACCGGGAGAGGCCGACGCCCTTACCACCGCAGCCGAGTTGTTACTGCCACCCTAGTCCAGGTCGTCGGGACCTTCCCTCCTCGCGCCCCCACCGCGTCTGAAACTCCCGAACCCTCTTTCTCTCGCGCGAGCCCAGACCCGCCGAGGAGTACCAACACCGAGCCGATCTCGCCGCCTAGGACCTCGCCTCTGGCTGCCCTCGCCTCTAGTTGCTCTCGCCTACCGTGCGTCGCTTGGAAGGGATGCCGCCGCCGTCAACTGCACAGGAAACCCTAATCGGGTCTTCCAACTTTTGGGTAAAATTACAGGAAACCGCCCATACTTCTACTTAAGTTAACCAACCGACTTTTGTTAATTGCAATGTTTGCCCCAAACTGGATAATTGCAGGAATTGACCCAAGTTCCTATTTGCAGAAAAGGTCCGGATTTTTGGAAGTTCACCTTTTGCCCCAATAAATTTAATTATAGATTTTGACCCAAATTTATATATGGGAAATGGCCTATATTTTATATAATTATGATTTATGGCCCAAGTTTTGGTAAATGGAACAAAAACTTGTGTAGTTAACTTGTTTAGGTTTCGTACATCTTGGAGGCACTTTTGGATACGAAGAGAGACTTGAGTTAACATTGACACGCGACATATGACCGTTGATATGTAAGGTCTCCTAAACCTTACTCGGAATCCGTTATCTAGAACTTGTTTGTGGTTGTTTGAGTTGTTTGATGATAGATGTTATGATATTTTGATATTAGGTACATGAATGCTTAATGATATATTATGGGTGGTGTTGATGATTGTGAAATGGTCTTTTCGAGGTAAGTCATACCGACTTACCTAGCTGTCGTCCTGTTTCAGATTATATTTGTTGTTGATTGTGAGTAGAACATATTTTAGAAATTATACTTATATTATTATATATTTTAAATAATTTTTTATTAACTTGTCTAAATGGTTTTTTTATGAGTGTTTAGAGGATGTTGATTTATTTCCGGTAGTGTCTAGGAATAATATTAGGGATTGATATGAATGATTATGGGAAGTATTACCGATAGCGATGAGGTTGTGAAGATGTTATTATTATAAGTATTTTAGATATGATGGTATTTGTGATAGTAGGGATGGTGAAGCACATGAATGTTTGCATGTATGATAAGAGATGTTGACGATTATGGAGGGCGATATAAGTTAGTGATTGTATGTGATGGAAAGAAATATGATAGGGTGAGGATGGTGATAAGTTATGTGATTCAATAGTTGTCTTTATGGTAATGAGAGTTGAATGAACTTAGAATGTGTATTGTCCATGAGTGATAGATGTACTTGATAGTTATGGTATCATAAGTAGGGAGTGACGTATGATCTTTTAAGGAGGGTGATTAATAAGAGTTTTATTGGGTTTGACCTAGTGAGTTGATAAGTATCCTCGTGAGAAATGCATGGATAGAGGTTTTAGATATTTTGGGGCGAGAATGATTTGGTGTTATGAGTTTTGAGACAAGTAATTTAGTAGATGATTGTGTTGGGTGATGATCATGTGATAGTTGGATTTGATGATATGTTGGAATTGGTTTGTTGATGATTAATGTTGAGAAACCCATGTTGCAAGTTAGGCGTGTTACATATGAGTATAGGTAGTTTTTCCTGATTTCTTTAGAAGATCGTATTATTAAAGTTAAATATGATTTTAAATTATTTTACAATTGGCAACCACCAATACGGTCATGGGCATGGTGACCTCGATGAGGGAGTGATGTCCCAGGCATGATCGTGCGACGTGGTGGAAGTCCCTTTCATATATAAAAACTTGCATACATGTTTTGGACGGTGTCCTAGTAGGAACCGAGCCGGGGAAAGAAGGTGGATATATAAAATGGGAGACGGGATGACAGATCTTTGTAACCATTAGTACGCCGGAGGGGCACATGTGGACTTGAGTGCGTTGCGTTATCTTGCGTTGCCGAGGGTTGAGAGATGATACATTCATTGCATTGCATGCATATCATCATAATTATTGTCATCATAAGCATTATATGTTTAGTGGATTATTATATATACATTTCTTATCGTTACTATGCTTAGACTACTGGTTGGCGTGTTATTTGGTGGTAATGTCATAGTGCATTAATGTTAGGAAGTTAGTTGCATGACTTCATGAAATGTGGCCTATACATTATTTGTTTGACTTAGCCTTAAATATAATATTTATAGGTGGTAGATTTGACTGCTATTTTAGTATTTTTAATTTGACGTTCCTCATATGAAGCATACAAGTTTGATTTGATTCTGGAGCTCCGACTCTAATTTTGGGACGCTAGCTAATGGTTTTATATGTTGTTGATCTTAGGACAACTCCAGGTTTTAGGTATGTTTCGGAGGAACTTCTCAGAGTTGGTGATCAGCTGGACTCACGTGTGCTTTAGGTGTTGGGAATGTCGTACTTGCTGGTCTTTACCTTTGATTACTTTGAATTGGTCGTCAAGGCTATTTTTGGTTTATGTCTTTTTCTTCACATGATTTGAAAATGCATGTTAATACAATTATTTATAAATTAAAGGTCGGATATATTGTATTGTTTTGTCGTGCTCTTGTTGGAAGGTCCGATAGTGGAATTGTTGTCAAGCTAAATCTGGTGGACCCACGGTGTGGTTCACATCCTAGTGACATCTCGCGTTCCAAATCCCGGGGCGTTACATAATCGAGGTTAAGACATTCCACACATCCCCCCTCTTGGTTTGATAAGGGCTAATATAAGTCACAATGTGTCTAAAAAAGGGCGACAAAACTAGGCTTGTATTTTCGAATCATATATCTCATTGATCTCCCGACGCTAGGCTTAATAGTTCCGAAGCAATTCCAGATAATGTCTATCATTAAATCTTTGTAGAGAAAGGATCTTGTCCAAACGGACTAACAATTCGTAGAGGTCGAAGCTCATGTATTTTGATCCTCATTCACTCCCACCAACGCATTGGTATCCATATTGTCCACAATGCGAACTGTTTCAATCCCTAAAACCACCTTAACTTTAACAACTTCTTCACGTGGATTAGCACTAAACATCACATCCTTTTGTACCGCCCGATGAAGGATTTTAACATGTTGGACTACTCCATTTGTCTTTCCCCCGTCTATACTAGTCTGATTCGGGGTAGACCTCGTAGACGTACCCGATTCGGCTTGTACTACCTTCCCCATCTGATCCCCAATTTTTATAGAACTAGATATGTTTCTCTTTCGGTGCTAGTACTTCGAAACATATATTTCCCCGGAACAATCGTTTCTTGTAGACATTGCTTCTCTTGGTCTTTCCCATTCAAAACCTGCTTCCCCAGCTCACTGCGTGACCCATCCATACTCCCCTCCTTGTCCGGGATGGTTTCCACCAGTTTTGGCTCTTTGCATATTCTTCTTGCGAGGAACAATCATCCACCGTCCTTATGAGGAGAAGAAGATAACAACCATGAAGAATGAGAATACTTACCATTGTTGCGGTTAGACTTCGCTTGAGTGTTTTTAAGATTTTCATGCAAAGATTCAAAACTTATGGTTGTATATCGGGCATTGATTGCATGAACCACGGGGAAATATGGTTCATCGAGGTCACGGAGTACATAGTTTGCCAAGTCTTCTTGTGAGACCGGTGAATCCAAAGAAGCTAGGATATTTGTGAGGGATCGAAGTTGTTGAAGATACACCATGATTGAATCGGTGTCATTCACCACTAATCGTAGATGGTCTTTGACCTGCTTTACATGTTCACGTGATGAGTTGCCATAAGTAAGCCTTAGGGTTTCCCAAACACCATGGGAGGTTGTATTTGTGGAAACGAGGCTTGCTACCTCAGAAGATAAAGTTCCCAAGATAGCTTCATAAACAAACTTGTCTTGACGAACGAAAGTTTGATACGCCGGTTTAGGTGTCGTCGAGCTGGGAAGGGTTGGTGCCGGTTCGTCAATTGTCCCCTAAAATAACCTGGAGATCGAATCCTCCAAGAGTAGCAAGGATTGCCTTTTTCTAGTTGAAGTAGTTGGTTAGGACGAGCTTGATTATGTTTGTGAGTACTACAATTGTAAAGGGCTTTGTGGGTTTGTAAGGGTTCGTTAGAGAAGAAGCGTCCTCAGTCATGACTTTTGTCGATGGAACGAGTTGGTTAAATGAGGTGGATCTTTAGGATTTGATACCAAATAGAGGAATGAAATTGTGTGTATGTTAATGAAGCAAGAAAATGATACTTATACAGTGAGAGATACATGAGAGAGATCTTGAGGATACTAACAATACTAACAACCCTAGATTAGCTCTAAAAACTAAGTAGACTAAGTCGTTACTAATACTTATTAGGAATTGAGTTATAGATCTTCATTACAGCCCGATTCCCTGAACATACCGTACGAGCCCTAAGAGGTGATACGTATACATTGAGAGATACATGAGAGAGATCCTGAGGATACTACCAATACTAACAAACCTAGATTAGCTCTAACAACTAAGTAGACTAATCATTACTAATACTTATTAGGAATTGGGTTATATATCTTAATTACAACCTGATTTCCTAAACATACCGTATGAGCCCTAAGAGGTTTGTTTAGTACTAGTTTTATGGAGACGTGGAATCAACAATGAGTGGGAAATGGTTGATTACCGTTCCATGTTTAGTAGGGACTTAAAATTGAGAACTAGTTGCATTCATGGAGTGAACAACTCCAAATTTTGATCACAAACTTAAAAACCCAAGTTTCGCTCATTTCAAACTTCTCTATTAATTTCGCTAATTCTAATTTGATCTTATAGCTAAGCGAACAAAAAAAAACATTCCTTGTTCTTGGAATTGTACAAGCGGTCAATAAATTTCACATAACACAAAAACAAAGCCAAGTAATAGACATCACGAAATTGACTTAAAAAGCTCTCTAGAAGAAGAGAAGATAAAGTATTGACTAAATTATATATGTATTAAAGTAAAAGAAAATATAAGCACGTCACTAAACAATATTAAAGTAAAAGAACACTTGTAAGGCTTACGTTGAGAAGTTCAAAAGCATTGGAGGGGAGGAGAGGGCATAATGAAGTGCTTAACGAAGAATATGGCACTTTAGCAATATTATGATGCAATGTCAGTTTAATAATATAAATTAAATTTTGTAAAATTATCGTGAATGTTCAAATTTCTATAAGAAAGTCAAAATTGTTTACAATATCAGATTTTTACAAGAAAGTCAAAATTATTTTAAGTATCAATTTTGCTATGACAATCAACTTAAGTTTATGTTGATAAAGAGTTTTCAACTATAATCATATAAGAACATCCAAAAATTAGAATAACATCATTTAAAACTCTCAAAATTAATAACTTTACTTAGGTAGTTGCAAATCTCATCTTACTATGAATCAAATAATTTTGAATTCTTTTGCCACACTCTATCAATCCTTTAGAATTATTCTTCCAAATCATGTAAATGTGAAAATTGTATTTCACGGAGAAGGTGAAAACTTTACATGAATAAAGAAGAAAAAATAATTTTAAAAAAAGCAAAGCATATTTTTAGGATATTTTTTTATAGTGTTGTTTTCGTGTGTTTTTAGTAGTTTTGCATTGGTTTAGACATTTACATCTTTGCTAAAACTTATTTGCATCAAAGAATGTCTACTCACGTTTGTCTCTTGTGCTTAGGTGATTTTATGCTTCTTTGGAGCGTAAAAGGATATATTTAAGGCTCAAGGAAACAGTCAGCTCATCATAAAGGCTGAAGCATGGAAGGAAGAAGCAAAAGAAGACCTGAGACAATGCATGGACAATGCATGAAAAAGGCTTTGCATACATGAGCAAAGTCAAGGCTCACTATGGAGATGCAAGTCTAGAAGGTCGAGTGCATATGAAAACTCAACTGAAGGCTCCCCTTCACTCGCACAAAGAAGGAGGACTAGACTTGAATCTGAAGACTTAGGTTATCTCGCAAAAATAATCAAGAAGAGAAATGAAGCCACTCGACCGCCTAAAGTGACTCGACCAAAGTAGAGAAAGTGATTCGACCGCCGGGAGTGCCAGACTGAAGACATGTCATTACTGCTCATGTGCCTTTCGAGTAAGGAAACCCGTTGGACTAAAGAGCAAGACCATGTCACCGACTTAAGTTTACAACATCAGTCGAGTCGATCAGGGCCCGACTCGATCGATGTGTAAGGTTGTTACAACAAACTCGCCCACGCGACGACAATTATGAGAATATTCCTTTTATGTTGAGGCTTCTGTGCCCATTTAGATCTGATTTTTAGCCTATATAAAAGGCTTAGTTCCTTTATAATAGACACAAATTCACTACTCCACATTTTTGTTCTCTAAAATCCTTTTTTTAGGATCGGAGCTTAGTCTCCTTAGTTTAGTTAAAGGTTCAAAGTGTTCTTGGGAAATTCTGCCGAGTTGTAAGCCTTGGATCGAGCTGGATAATTGCGACCCCCTAATATTTGTTTGGTAAACTCGTTTCTCTTAGTTTTTCGATTGATATTCATCATTTCTCCCTCTCTTTATCCAAATCCATATTTATGCAGTGTTTAGATTTGTTGTAATGCCTAGAATTATGTGAGTATCAAAACAATTTTGTAAGGATATAGGAGGCACTAAACCTATTAGAACACTAGGATTCATGTTTAAGATAATATGAAATTTGGATGCTCGGTCATGCTTACATCGTTCATTTAGGAACTTTGTATAGTTCTTAAACACGATCTTATGTGTTGTTAATTGGCCGTCTTGTATGGATTAGACTAATATGTAATTCCATAATCTAGTTGATACGAAAATAGAACCGTGGGTTAGCCGATCTAGGTACAATGATCCCAAATCAAATAGGAAATGGAAATGGATGTTGGCTAGACGTGTGAATGGAGATGGAAATAGAAAACGTTGAGTAGAACCAAAAGACCGACGATGAAGAACCTTGGCTAAGTAGTCAAGACCCCGGCTTGTGAATGCCTTTGACCCAACCGCAATACAACCTTACACTTGCTCTCAACGGAACTAGCACAAAGAGGGACTCGTGAAGGCTCGAAGCACCAATCCCAACTGATTGACACAAACAAACTCGATCAAGCAAACAACAACAATGCCAACCAAAGCTCTCTCTTTCTTTGATTGATTTTGTGAATGAATTACAATGTTCAATAATGAAGCAAATAACGTGTCTTACTAAGACAACTAAGAAGGAAATATATAGACTTCCTTTTCTAAAGCGAAAATAAATAAAGAAAACAAACTACATTAGTGCGAGGAGATAACAAGAGAGCTCCCACAAATGTAGCTAACAACTAACAAAGAAACCGTTTGGTTCAAAACAAACCCAAAAAAATAGGCTTCTTTCTCCAAGGAACCCGTTGGTGACCGGACGGGTTTTAGGGCTCAGCCGGCGGCCCGGCGGAGAGTGATGTGCACAATCTCGGGCGGACTTGGACGCTGAAGACATCGAGATCGCCAATCATTCCGGGCAGAGACTAAGACTCCGTGATGAAGGCATCGAGGAAGCCGACGGCGCCGGGCGGGAATTAGGGTTCACGGGCGCTGGCGTCGGGGAGCTCGGATGGAGCTTAGGGTTAGAGGTGGCGAGTGTTGATGAAGACAGACGGGAGTTGGGACTCGTGGCGGAGGGTGACGGCAAGGATGGATGGGGCTTAGGGCTCACGCCGGGTGGGCCTAGCGAGGCCGGGCGGGGATTAGGGTTCACGGCGGAGGAAGCTAGCGAGGCCGGGCGGAGATTAGGGTTCGGGACGGAGGACGCTAGAGAGGCCGGGCGGGAATTAGGGTTCACGCCGGATGGAGCTAGCGAGGCCGGGCAGAGATTAGGGTTCGGAACGGATGGCGCTAGCGAGGCCGGGCGGAGATTAGGGTTTGGGACGGAGGGTGCTTGTAAGGCCGAGAGCGTTAGGCGGGGCTTAGGGGATTCCGAGGGCGCCGGGCTTCCCATGCTTGCTTGTCCGTCCGCCTTCAAGATCATGCCTACTTCCGCTGCGTGACACGCTTGCCACTCGTTGCCGCCTAACTCTCTTCTTCCACTTGCTTGCTCAATGTTGGCTCCAACTTCCATCTCCTTCCCATGGCGTTCCAACGTTTGCATGGCCTCCTCCTCTTGCATTTTGACTCCTGAAATCACCAAGAAATTAATAAGTGGCTTATGATTATTAAATAACTCATGCATGTTGCCATGCATTAACAACTCCCTTGACGTAAACTCTTGGATCTCCTTAGCTCTTGCCCTTGTAATGGGACCTTGGGTCCTATCATGTGAGTCATGCAATGGCTCACGTAATGGTCCTCCATCATCCACCCCTTCTTGGGAAGAATTCGACCCCGAATTATCTCCTTGCTCAACCTCTCCTTCATAGAAGCTCAAATCTCCCACGTTGAAAGTTGTGCTTACTCCATAGTCCTCCAGTAACTCTAAGACATATGCATTTGCGTTAACCCGGTGTAGAATCTTGAACGGTCCGTCACCCCGTGGAGCTAGCTTCGATTGACGTTTCTCCGGGAACCTCTCCTTCCGTAGATGTAACCAAACTAGATCACCGGGTTGGAAAACCAATTGCATTCGTCCCTTGTTGTTTCTAGCTGCGACTTCAACTCCTTTCTTTTCAAGCTTAGCCTTTGTCTTTTCATGGAGTTCCTTAATCATTTCCGCCTGTTCCAAAGCATCAAAAGCTACTCGATCCTTTTGAGGAATCGGTAAAAGATCTATAGGAGTCAAAGGGTTGAAGCCATAAACACATTTAAAAGGTGACAAAGAAGTGGAAGAATGCATGGTTCGATTATAAGCAAACTCGACATGTGGTAAAACGTCTTCCCATTCCTTCAAATTATCTTTCAAAATAGTTCTAAGAAGTGTAGTTAGGGTCCTATTGGTGACTTCCGTTTGTCCATCCGTTTGAGGATGGCTAGAGGTCAAAAATAGCAATCTAGTTCCCATCTTTCCCCGAAGAGTTTTCCAAAAGAAATTCAAGAATTTAACATCTCTATCACTAACAATGGTCTTAGATATTCCATGCAATCTAACTATATCCTTGAAAAATAAATTTGTGACATTGTATGCATCATCAGTTTTATGACATGGAATGAACTGTGCCATTTTAGAAAATCTATCTACCACCACAAAAAATTAATCTCTTCCTTTCTTAGTCCTAGGCAGCCCTACAATGAAATCCATACTTATGTCCTCCCAAGGGGCACTAGGCGTTGGTAAAGGTGTGTACAAACCGTGCGGTTGTGATCTAGATTTAGCCTTAAGACATTCAATGCACTTCTTAAGCATGTGTTCTACATCTCTTAGCATGTGAGGCCAATAAAAGTGGGTTTGCAACATGTGATAGGTCTTATCCCTCCCAAAATGTCCCATTAAACCTCCCTTATGGGCTTCTTCCACCAATAACAACCTAAGGGAACATCTAGGTATGCAAATCTTATCCACCTTAAACAAAAATTCCTCGAACAAGAAGTACTTATCATAAGGCCCTTGTGTGGTACATCTATGAAATATCTCCCCAAAATCAGCATCATCCACATATAATTCCTTAATGTAAGTGAAACCTAACATCCTAGAATCCAAAGTGGTGATCAAAGTGTATCTCCTAGATAAGGCGTCCGCCACTTCATTATCTTTTCACTTCTTATACTTGATAATGTAAGGAAAAGTTTCAATGAATTCCATCCATCTACCATGCCTTCTATCTAGCTTATCTTGGCTTCTAAAGTGTCTAAGTGAATCATGATCCGTTTTCAAAACAAACTCTTGGGGCCAAAGATAATGTTGCCACGTTTTGAGCACTCTAAACAAAGCATACAATTATTTGTCATATGTGGAATAATTTAAACATGTACCCTTCAATTTCTCACTAAAGAAAGCTAGAGGCTTACCTTCTTGCATGAGTACGCCTCCAATGCCTATGCCAGAAGTGTCACACTCAACCTCGAAAGGCTTAGTGAAATCCGGTAGAGCTAGGAGTGGTGCTTGGGTGAGACATTTCTTTAGCTCCTCAAATGCCCTTTGTTGAGGCTCATTCCACTCAAAAGGAACTTTCTTTTTGGTCAAAGCCGTGAGTGGTGCGGAAATGGTGCTAAAATCCCTCACAAATCTTCTATAGACGGTAGCTAGGCCATGGAAGCTCCGTACATCACCAACCGATCGAGGGGTAGGCCATTCATTGATTGCTTTGATCTTTTCCTCATCCACTTGCAATCCGTCGGCACTTACTACAAATCCAAGAAAAATGACTCGGTTAGTATAGAAATCATACTTTTTCATATTAGCATACAAGTATTCTATACGCAATGAAGCAAGCACATCCCTCAAATGATCTTCATGTTATTTTAATGACTTACTATAGATAAGAATGTCATTAAAATATACCACAACAAACAAACCAATGTAAGGTCTCAAAATATGATTCATCAATCTCATGAAAGTACTAGGAGCATTAGTTAGTCCAAAAGGCATCACTAACCACTCATAGAGGCCAAACTTGGTTTTAAAAGCCGTTTTCCATTCATCCCCTTCCCTCATTCTAATTTGATGGTAACCACTCCTAAGGTCAATCTTAGTAAAGATTGTGGCTCCATGTAACTCATCAAGCATATCATCTAGACGTGGGATGGGGTGCCTATACTTGATAGTAATGTTATTGATTGCTCTACAATCAATGCACATTCTCCAAGTGTTATCTTTCTTGGGTACTAAGAGGACTGGGACGGCACAAGGACTTAAGCTTTCCCTAACATACCCCTTATCTAGCAATTCTTGAACCTGGTTTTGGATCTCTTGGGCTTCCTTAGGGTTCATCCTATAGGCTGGTCTATTGGGAAGAGTGGCTCCGGGAATTAAGTCTATTTGGTGTTCAATGCCCCTAATGAGCAGCAAGCCAGCCGGAATCTCCTCAGGAAAGACGTCCTCAAACTCGTCTAATAGTCCTTGGATAGAGCTAGGGAGGTGAGTTTTGGCTTCCTTGGTTGTTGTCACTAAAGACTTACACAAACTCATCATTAGGACATCCATAGAAGCATAATTATTCACATAATCATTCCTAGACGCAAGGTAGCTACTTGTTGGTTGGGCTAAAAGAGTTTGATGGGTTTTATCCTCCTTACACTTAGGCCGTGAGTTCTTAGATTTTTGGGAGGCTTCTTGATCTATCCTCTTGTTCTCATAATATTCGGCTATTTTTTAGGGCGTCATAGGCTTAAGTGTTAAAGTTTTACCTTTATACTCAAAAATATATTTGTTAGAAAAAACATTATGCACAACCTTCCTATCATATTGCCATGGACGGCCAAGCAACAAGTGACAAGCATTCATGGGCACAACATCACATACAATGATATCCTCATATGATCATAATGTTATATTGACCCTAGTTTGCTTATTTACCTTAAGTTCCCCACACTCATTCATCCAATGTAACTTGTAAGGACTAGGGTGATAAAATGTCGAAAGTTGCAATTTATTAACCATTTCAGTGCTAGCAATGTTGCAACAACTTCCTCCATCAATAATCACATTACACACTTTCCCTTTAATGCTACATCTTGTATGAAAAAGGTTTTCACGTTGATTATCCTCACAAGGTGCTAGTTACACATGCAAAGTTCTCCTAGCTATCAATGATTCACCATGCTCATACTCAATGCAATCATCAGTTTTATTTTGCTCATGATCATCAACTAGTGCATTTTCATTATCAAAATCTAAGTCATCTTCACTCTCATATTCCCTAGATGATTTATGATCAAAGTGCGTCTATTAGGACATTCCCTACTCATGTGATCTCTACCTTGGCATTTAAAGCACACAATATCCCTAGTTCTAGAGGTAGAGTTAGAAGTACTCCCTCGAGGACCACTTGAAGGCTCATTCAAGGATCGTGGTGTAGTGGAAGGTGTGGTAGCTCTTTTTTGGTCTTCTTGCCCCATGGTCGCCGATTTTCACTCCTCCTTGTGGCTTCCTTGACTAAACGGTCAGCTACCTTGTGATTTCCAAGCGTTGGACATGCCATATGTGGGCTTGTGTTCTCGGCTCCGTTGCTTAGTTTTTCTTTCCACCTTGATGGATAAGTGTTGCAATTGCTCCATGGTATTGTAGGGATACATATCAACTTCATTAGCCAAATTAGAATTAAGGATTCGAAGATACCTAGCCATAGTGTTTTCTTCATCTTCTAGAACGTTGGCCTTCACCATAGCTACTTGCATGCTGGTATTAACTTCCTCAGCACTAAGAGATCCTTGTCTCAAATTTTCCAATCGTTGTCGAAGCTCTCGGGTGTAGTGGGGGGGGACGAACCTTGACCACATGAGTGCCTTCATGTGCTCCCATGTAGCGATTTGAGGGTCTAATGTTCAAACTCTCTCTTTAACCACATGATCCCACCTTACCAAGACATAACCTTGGAATTCTAGGACGGCTAGTTGAACCTTCTTATGGTCGCTGAAGTTTTGACACAACCATATTTGTTTAACCTTAGTCTCCCACTCCATGTAGACGTCGGGATCACACTTTCCTTGAAAAGCGGGGATCTTGATTTTGACCTTGCCAACACCATCTTGTTCTTGGTAAGGCCGAGCGTTCTCCCGTTCTCTCCCTTGCCTCGGCGGTTGGTATTGCCGTGGATAGTCCTCCCATGTATCATCTTCAAAAGGGGCTTCATGTCGATGCTGAAAATCATCAACAAAAGGTGGGACGTTAGATGCATTAGGAAAAGCGTTAGAGTGTCTATTACCTTGACCTTGATGACCCGTCTCTCTAGTCACGTGAGAGGGTCCGCCAAACTCATAGGTGGTTCTCATGGGTGACGTCCCAGGAGGCGGGGTTCGTGCTTCCATAGTTTCCATTCGTTTGGATAGGCTAGCTACGGAATCGGACAACTTCTTCAATAGGTCAAACATCTCGGGCGTGACGGTCTCGCTGCTAGCCTTGCTTGGGCTTCGGGACCTAGACATGCTCAAAGTAGACGAATAATGAAATGAATAGGTTGGTGGAAAAGATAAACCTCACTTGTGTATCTCTCACTCTCTTGTTGGTATTACCACGCTTGTGGTTCATTTTGTAAGAATCAACACCTTGGGACCACGAGTTCGAACCTTCTTAGTAACTCCTTGGACTAGCACTCCTGAACTGATGTTAGAGTTGGGAATGGATCAAGACAACCCAAAGTGGAGTATGATGTTTGAGTTTTGGGATTGTGTAGGATTGACAAAATGAGACTTGAAAGAAGAATTACTTACTAAAAGGGGACCTTTCCTTGTGCTTGGCGATGGACTTGTAGATGGGCCAGCAATGGTAGAGTATTTGTACTTTTTTTAAAAAACTTGCAACCGTCTCTTGTACTTTGACTAGAGAACTTGTGGGAGAGGAGAAATGAAAATTTCAGCCGTTCAACACTCCTTAAAGTAAGGTATTGGTTGAGATTGGCAAGGTAACTTTTTTTTTTTGTGATGTGAGACTATACCCTCCTCAATATGATGGTCGGCCAAAGGAAGCCTTTGGCTTTGTTTGTTCACTTCAAGTACAAGTCAAATCCACAATTAGTCAAGTAATAATTGAAGATAAGAAAATTAATGGACAACAAAAGATCAATTGTACTAACTGAGCTCTGATACCAACTGATACGGAAATAGAACCGCGGGTTAGCCGATCTAGGTACAATGATCCCAAATCAGATAGGAAATGGAAATGGATGTTGGATAGACGTGTGAATGGAGATGGAAATAGAAAACGTTGAGTAGAACCAAAAGGCCGACGATGAAGAACCTTGGCTAAGTAGTCAAGACCCCGGCTCGTGAACGCCTTTGACCCAACCCCAATACAACCTTACACTAGTGTAACACCCCAAATCCGTAGGACTCGAGGTGCTACTGGGCTAGGATCTCACAAAGGATCCTGAACCTAGCCTGACAACAAGTTCATTGAATCTTACAACAAGGCACCGATAGATTAAATATAAAACGTAAAACTGATATATAAATCTCAAAAGGTAGTACATAAGTACCGCTGAGTACAAAAGAAACATATATCCGTACATCAAATATCCCATATCCCACGATAACAATCCCAGTTAACGGAGCCCTCAACGGATCGCCCCTTTGGATCACTCTACAACTCTCCTAACCTGCAAAGGATCTACAACAAGGTATAAAATCGTTAGCTAACAATACACATATATATAGAGATGCAAGAGCACAACCACACATCAGGAATCATAACACATCATCATGCTTACATACATTTACCCGGTTCATTGTCTTTAATAAGTCCAATCACTCAATCGTATAAATATATATCTGAATAGGAATATATGTGACACGAGGAATATAACCCTCCCCTCTCGGTGCTACTGCCAGCTGGAGTGGTCAACCGGGACTACTCCTCCGTGTACCCTAAGGGAGTGGAGACAGCGCCCATTCCGTGTACCAGATCTGGACAATCCGCAGAGAACCTCCCAGTCTCCTAGTGGGATGACGGGGCTAGGTTGTCACGGCCCTACAGTGGGAGCGTACTAAACCATAGGTAGGTAATAACCACATCACATGCTATCAAGCATATAACACATACACCACTCATGCATACATCCAATATAAGGATGGCAGCTAAGTAAGTCCTATGGACTTACCTCAATCTCGGAAGTAATCTCAACTATGATCAAATCTCAACCTGGTCCACTCCAATCTGGAGGACAACACGGCCTATACAAGGCATAACAACATATATCAAACTCATATCCATCATAGGGGTCACACCTAGACCCAAGGGATCCATAAGGATCGTATCCTAACTCAAAAACCTCAAAGCCATAACCGGCATAAACGATAACCTGATCATCCTCATTCTATCCTCATAAACATACCTAGCATGCCACTAAACCGCTCATACTAGGAAAGGAAAGGATCTACCAACTCTAGGTAGTCCCGGGACAAGACGCACATGCGTGACGGAAAGACGCAGGGGCGGAACAGGTAATCCGCAGGCGCGGTGACCGTGGCCGCTGGCAAGCGCAGGCGCGGAAGAACGCGGGCGTTGGCGCTGGAACCGTTGCCGCTGGGGCGGCGTCTTCTGGCCGCGGGCGCGGTGACAAGTCACCCGCAGGGGCGGCTACGCTGAGGCGCAGGGGCGGTGACTCTGCAGAACGTAGAGTCCCGTCTTTTCTTTCACTCTTCAAGTGATCAAATCACGTCTTCTCCATTCCAAGCCACATACAACCATATACATACACAACCCACATCAACATACATCTATACATGCATCTAATCCTAAACTAAGGAGAAAGAACAAGAAAGAAAGAAGGGAAGGAAGGATGAAGAAGCAAGGAACTCAAAACCACTATCTCAGTTGGCATCACAAGCTCAGCAACCAGCACATCATCAACCTCAGCAAGGCCACAACACAAACTCTCTTCCAAACCCAAGGGAAAACAAGAACAAGATCGAGGAGATGAAGGAGGAAGCAAGAAGGACGTAGGAAGTTTGGGAATGAAGTGATGAAGAAGCCCTTGATCAGCTAAGGAAAAGAATAAGAGGAGGAAAGAGTAAAGCACGGGTCAAAGGGTCAACAAAGCCGGCTGCAGCCGCCGGAAACCGCAGGGGCGGTTCCCTGAGCCGCAGGGGCGGGAACCCGCAGGGGCGGCACACAAGCCCGCGGGGGCGCCTAGGCCAAATCTCGGCCAAAGCCAATCTCGGCTAAAGTCAAATCTCGGTCCGAAAGACTAAGGCTCTTACACCTCACCCCCCGAAAAACAAGTTTTGTCCCGAAATTTATAAAATCCTTAAACCACTCGGACTCATAAGCCGAGGTATAACCCTCTATAACCTCAAACATAAGCATGGAGGAAATCATCAACTCCAGCAACAAACTATACTATCCAGGGCATAGAGGAAAACCATCTCTAGCCAAACCATAAACACATCACAAGGCATAAAGGAATCACATCTCTAGCCGTATCATAACCATAACATAAAGGCATGGAGGAAATACATCTCCAGCAACACTATGTCCATCAAAGTAGCATGGAGGAATAACATCTCTAGCTGAATCCTAAACGTATCACAATAGCATGGAGGAAAGAGCCATCTCCAGCTATAAACAATCGCACTAGCATAACAAGATCTAAAAAGATCACACATCACATCACAGCTAGACGAAAATAAACACATCATGGCATATAAGCACATAATACTCACCAAGATAGTACTAAGATCTACTCGTCGATCCTAGTGGTACATCTATCTCGGCATAAAACTCTGGATAGTTCCTCTGGATACTATCCTCAGTCTCCCATGTAGCCTCATCAGGTCCACGTCTCGACCACTATATCCTCAACATAGGAATGTCCTTCGAACGTAGGTGTCTCATACCTCGTTCTAGGACTGCAGTCGGGTGCTCAACAAAAGTGTGGTCCGGCTCAACCACCAAATCATCATAACTCACGATATGTCTCGGATCGGGTATGTACTCCCTCATCTGAGACACGTGAAATACAGAGTGAACACCCTCTAATCTCGGAGGCAAAGCCAATCTGTATGCTGCACTCCCAACCCGATCCAGAATCTCGAACGGTCCGACATATCGGGGACTCAACTTCCCCTTAATGCCAAAACACCTAACACCTCGTGTCGGGGACACTCTCAGCCACACATGGGCTCCAACTCTGAACTCTAAAGGTCTACGCCTCCGGTCTGCATATGACTTCTGACGGCTCTGCGCAGTCAGCATCCGCTCTCTAATCAGTGCTACTCGAGCCACATCATCCTGAATCTAATCAGGTGTCAAACCACTAGCCGTACTAGGCTCATCCCAGCATAACGGTGTACGACATCTCTGCCCATACAGTGCCTCATTGGGGGCCATCCCAATAGATGCATGCCAACTGTTGTTGTACGAGAACTCAACTAGTGGGAGATGATTCGTCCACACTTGTCCCCAATCCAACACACAAGATCGCAGCATATCCTCCAGGGTCTGAATGGTCCTCTCTGACTGACCATCTGTCTGAGGATGGAACGCAGTCGTGAAGTGCAAACTCGTCCCCAGGGAAGTTTGAATCTGTTGCCAAAATGTCGAGGTAAATCGTCCATCTCTGTCTGAGACGATCGTCCTCGGTACACCATGGAGTCCCACTATCTGCCTAGTGTACTCCTCAGCTAATATGCTCACCGGTCACGTCTCCCTAATAGGAATGAAACGTGCCGTCTTCGTCAATCTGTCCACTATGACCCAAATGGCATCAAAACTCCGGCTCAGCCTCAGTCCAGTCACAAAATCCATGGTGACGTCCTCCCACTTCCTCTGTGGAACAGGAAGTGGATGGAGCTCACCTCCAGGTCTGCTATGCTCTATCTTCACCTGCTGGCAGGTCGCACACTGTGCCACAAATCTGGTTACATCGGACTTCAGCCCTCCCCACCAATATAAACGTCTCAAATCCTGATACATCTTACTCGTACCTGGATGTACAGAGTAAGGTGTACAGTGAGCCTCCAGTAAAATCCTCTGGCGCAACTCCGCATCAGCGGGTACACAGACGCGACCGCGGCGTCTCAATACTCCATCTACTCCCAGAAGAAACTGTGGTGCCTCATCCCGAGACATCCTCTCTCTGATCCTCATCAAGGTCGGGCAGGTCCCCTGCTTCTGTTGGATCTCCCCCAACAGATCAGGTAGAACCTCAAAGTACTCAGCCGGACATCCTCATCAGGAAACTAGATGTCCAACTCTAACTAGATAAAATCTCTCTGTAACTGCTGCTGAACTGTCAGTCTCGTAATCGCCTGCTCTCGAGGCGTCTTCCTGTTCAGGGCGTCGGCGATAACGTTCGCCTTCCCTGGATGGTACAGAATCTCCAAATCGAAATCCTTGATCAGCTCAAGCCACCTACACTGGCGATTATTCAATTCCCGCTGCGTGAAAATGTATTTCAGACTCTGATGCTCTGTGAAGATCTGACATGTAACACCGTACAAGTAATGTCTCCAGATCTTCAAGGCATGAACTACTGCTGCCAAATCCAGATCATGAGTTGGGTAGTTCTCCTCATACGTCTTCAATTGTCGAGACGCATAAGCAATCACTCCGGCTTGCTGCATCAACACACATCCCAAGCCTAGTTTGGATGCATCACTGTAAACCACAAAATCAGATGTACCGTCTGGTTGTTCCAAAACAGGAGCGGAAGTCAGACGTCCCTTCAGCTCCTCAAAACACTGCATACACTGATGAGACCAAACAAATCTGGTAGTCTTCCTCAGCAAACTCGTCAGTGGACGGGCAATCACAGAAAATCCCTCCACAAAGCGTCTGTAATAACCGGCTAGGCCAAGAAAGCTACGTACTTCCTTGATGTTCGTCGGTGTAGTCCATGCTGCTACGGCCTCTATCTTCGCCAGATCAACCTTGATCCCCTCGGCGGAAAGAATGTGACCCAGGAATGCTACCTCTGGCATCCAGAACTCGCACTTAGAGAACTTAGCATAAAGTTCTCTATCCCGTAAAACCTGCAATACAGTCCTGTGTTGTCCTGCATGCTCCTCTCTACTACGAGAATATACCAGAATATCATCTATGAAGACCACCACAAACTGATCTAGGAAGTCGATGAAGATACTGTTCATCAACTCCATAAAAATTGTTGGGGCATTTGTAAGCCCAAATGGCATCACTACAAACTCGTAGTGTCCATATCTGGTCCGGAATGCTGTCATGTGCACATCCTGCTCTCTCACCCTCAGCTGGTGATATCCTGAGCGCAGGTCAATCCTGGAGAATACTGTCGCTCCCTGAAGCTGATCTAACAAGTCATCAATGCGCGGCAATGGATACTTGTTCTTGATGGTCACCTTGTTCAGCTCTTTGTAATCTATACACAATCTCAACGATCCGTCCTTCTTCCGTACGAAGAGGACAGGTGCTCCCCATGGAGATACACTAGGGCGAATAAAACCCTTCTCAGCCAACTCCTCGAGTTGCTTCTTCAGCTCCAACATCTCAACAGGCGCCATCCGGTATGGGGCCTTCGAGATCGGTCTCGTACCAGGCTCTAACTCGATACCGAAGTCCACACTCCTCTGAGGCGGCAAACTGGACGGCTCAGCAAACACATCTGTGAACTCACAGACCATTGGGATATCCTCTAAAGCTGGACTCTCCCCCTCCTTCATGGTATAACACCAGAAGGCCTCACAACCCTATGCAATCAATCGAGCTGCCCGTATCGCACTGATAACCATGCCTGACTTTCCAAGGTCCCAACCTCAGAAAACCTCTATCTGTCCTAACTCGGTAGAGAGGGTAACAGTCCTCCTACTTACATCTAGGACTGCAGAATGTCTATCCATCCAATCCATGCCTAGTATGACTTCTTCATGCTCTAATGGCATGACAAAAAAGTCAACTAGTAAAACACGGGTCCCTAGGGAAATGGGACAATCACAAATCTCATGGGTACCTCTGACCCTACTACCATCGGGTAACCCTACACTAAAGAGTATCCCCTCAATCATATTTAAACCCACACGTTCTACACATGCATCAGATATAAAAGAGTGTGTAGCACCCGTATCAAACAAGACTCTAACAGGTAAACCATGGATCAGAATGGTACCTGTAGCAGTCGGTGCAGCTGGCTCCTCTGCACTCCTCAGCTCAAAGACTCGGCCTTGTGGGCCTCGGGTTTCAGTGGTGCTCCCACCACGACATTTGCCTCTACACAGCCCAGGAGCAAAACCCTGAGTCGTAGGGCGATCTGGGACCCTCTGCTGTCCTTGTGTCTGCTGCTGTTGAGGTGGCCTCTGCCCACCTCCCACTACACTGGCAGGAGAAGAACCCTGCTGAAATGAAGCTCCACCCTGTCGGCAGAAAACAACCCTATGACTTGGCTGGCCACAAGTGTAGCACATCATTGTTTGCCTCGTGCACTCTGGACGCATATGTCCATACCTACCACAGTTGTAACACTATACTCCCTTATCTGCAACTGATGTAGAAGAGGGATGACTCTGGCGACTCTGACCTCGCCCTGCACTAGCAGCCCCACCAGCACCACTGGTCTGCTCAGTACGCTGTCTCTTCTCAGACCCTCCGGTCTGAGAAGCTCTCCTTTGACTAGCCCGCT
This sequence comes from Fagopyrum tataricum, assembly GCA_002319775.1. NCBI lineage: Eukaryota > Viridiplantae > Streptophyta > Magnoliopsida > Caryophyllales > Polygonaceae > Fagopyrum > Fagopyrum tataricum. The sequence goes on from CM008282.1 coordinate 22,272,713, forward strand.
CCCTCTCATAGTCGGAAGCTTTGTCCTGATAATCCATCAGAGACTCACAGTGGAAACCCTCCATGTAGGTCCGGGTAGTATCCCTCAGTCATCGGGAAAACAAATATACATGCTGATCCACAGAAGGTGCAACTGGTCCCAACAATGCCAGCTCCTCCTGGAATCTCCTCATAGCCTCTGAGACTGGTATATCCTCAAACCCAGCCTCTACAAAGTCTCGAAGTTTCTCCCTCCTCAGTGAGGCAGGGCAGAAACGCTCTCTGATCATAGTCCTCATCTGCTCATAACTAGTAACTTGTACTCGTACAGACCTCCACCAATGTTGTGCCAAATCTCTGAACAGAGTCTGCACCAACTCGATCTGCCTGTCTGTTGGACATCTAATAGACTCCAAAGCTCCACCTCCAACCCCACCTTCCCGGAGAAAGGGCGTACACCCATCTGGTGGAATGCCTTCAACCAAGTGTCTGGTCTAGGCCCTCTATGCTCCTCTGTAGCTCGAGCGATCTCAACAGCAGGTGCCGGTGCAGCTGGCACTTGAGTAACCCCGTGGGATATCTCAGATAATCCCTCATGTACTGGCAGATCCGGGATAGGTCTACCCGCTCTGGCAGCCTCCTCCACTCGCCGAATATAGTCACGAAACTCTGGTCCTCCCTTGGAGTCATAATCCAAGTCATCTGACTGGACTCGCTGTGGACCCTGTCTCCCAGCTATGCTGTTCCCAGTCTCAAGGACGAAACTCTCAGCAACATCTGCATGAACCTCCTCTACTGCACGTGGATCAACAACAGGAATCCTACCCCGTCCTCTACCTAGAGGAGGTCTACCCCTTCCCCGTCCAGCTGTAGGTAAGGCTCTAGTCTGAACCATCTGCAGAGGATGCAAACCTAACTCAGAAGGCTATATATATGTCATATGTATAGATATCTATCAAATCAATCACAACAGAATATCTATATATATCTATACTATCGAGATCTTCAAAGGGGTGATGGCTCACGTACACGATATCCCAAAACATTTGTACTCATTTCAAAACCAAAACCTTTTGAAAAGTCATACCCCTTTCGGGTTCTGTTTATTTATCTATTCGACCTTTATCGCAGATTACTAGTGCCACTGTTGTCAACCTGGGCTCTGATACCAACTTTGTAACACCCCGAATCCGTAGGACTCGAGGTGCTACTAGGCTAGGATCTCACAATGGATCCTGACCCTAGCCTGACAACAAGTTCACTGCATCTTACAACAAGGCACCGATAGATTAAATACAAAACGTAAAACTGATATATAAATCTCAAAAGGTAGTTCATAAGTACCGCTGAGTACAAAAGAAACATATATCCGTACATCAAATATCCCATATCCCACGATAACAATCCCAGTGTACGGAGCCCTCAACGGATCGCCCCTTTGGATCACTCTACAACTCTCCTAACCTGCAAAGGATCTACAACAAGGTGTAATACCGTTAGCTAACCATACACATATATATAGAGATGCAAGAGCACAACCACACATCAGGAATCATAACACATCATCATGCTTTCATACATTTACCCGGTTCATTATCTTTAATAAGTCCAATCACTCAATCGTATAAATATATATTTGAATATGAATATATGTGACACGAGGAATATAACCCTCGCCTCTCGGTGCTACTGCCAGCTGGAGTGGTCAACCGGGAATACTCCTCCGTGTACCCTAAGGGAGTGGAGACAACGCCCGTTCCGTGTACCAGATCTGTGCAATCCGCAGAGAACCTCCCAATCTCCTAGTGGGATAACGGGGCTAGGTTGTCACGGCCCTACAGTGGGCGCGTACTAAACCATAGGTAGGTAATAAAAACATCACATGCTATCAAGCATATAACACATACACCACCCATGCATACATCCAATATAAGGATGGAAGCTAAGTAAGTCCTATGGACTTACCTCAATCTCGGAAGTAATCTCAACTATGATCAACTCTCAACCTGATCTACTCCAATCTGGAGGACAACACGGCCTATACAAGGCATAACAACATATATCAAACTCATATCCATCATAGGGATCACACCTAGACCCAAGGGATCCATAAGGATCGTATCCTAACTCAAAAACCTCAAAGCCATAAACGGCATAAACGATAACCTGATCATCCTCATTCTATCCTCATAAACATACCTAGCATGCCACTAAACCACTCATACTAGGAAAGGAAAGGATCTACCAACTCTAGGTAGACCCGGGACAAGACGCACTTGCGTGACGGAAAGACGCAGGGGCGGAACAGGTAACCCGCATGCACGGTAAGGCTCGGCCGCAAGCGCGGTGACCGTGGCCGCTGGCAAGCGCAGGCGCGGAAGAACGCGGGCGCTGGCGCTGGAACCGTTGCCGCAGGGGCGGCGTCTTCTGGCCACGGGCGTGGTGACAAGTCACCCGCAGGGGCGGCGACTCTGTAGAACGTAGAGTCCCATCTTCTCTTTCACTCTTCACGTGATCAAATCACGTCTTCTCCATTCCAAGCCACATACAACCACATACATACACAACCCACATCAACATACATCTATACATGCATCTAATCCTAAGCTAAGGAGAAAGAACAAGAAAGAAAGAAGGGAAGGAAGGATGAAGAAGCAAGGAACTCACCACTACGGTTGGTCTAGGCAAGACAAGATCACATCCACTATCTCAGTTGGCATCACAAGCTCAGCAACTAAGCACATCATCAACCTCAGCAAGGCCACAACACAAACTCTCTTCCAAACCCAAGGGAAAACAAGAACAAGATCAACGAGATGAAGGAGGAAGCAAGAATGACGTAGGAAGACTGGGAATGAAGTGATGAAGAAGCCCTTGATCAGCTAAGGAAAAGAATAAGAGGAGGAAAGAGTAAAGCACGGGTCAAAGGGTCAACAAATCTCGGCCAAAGCCAATCTCGGCTAAAGTCAAATCTCGGTCCGAAAGACTAAGACTCTTACACCTATCTCTCAACGGAATTAGCACAAAGAGGGACTCGTGAAGGCTCGAAGTACCAGTCCAATTTGATTGACATAAACAAACTCGACCAAGAAAACAATAACAATGCCAACCAAAGCTCTCTCTTTCTCTGATTGATTTTGTTAATGAATTACAATGTTCAATAATGAAGCAAATAACGTGTCTTACTAAGACAACTAAGAAGGAAATATATAGACTTCCTTTTCTAAAGCGAAATTAAATAAAGAAAACAAAATACATTAGTGGGAGGAGATAACAAGAGAGCTCCCACTAATGTAGCTAACAACTAACAAAGAAACCGTTTGGTTCAAAACTAACCCAACAAAATAGGCTTCTTTCTCCAAGGAACCCGTTGGTGACCGGGCGGGTTTTAGGGCTCAGCCGGGGGGCCCGGCGGAGAGTGATGTGCACAATCTTGGGTGGACTTGGACCCTGAAGACACCGAGATCACCAACCATTCCGGGCGGAGACTAAGACTCCATGATGATGGCATCGAGGAAGCCGACGGCGCCGGGCGGGAATTAGGGTTCACGGGCATTGGCGTCGGGGATCTCGGACGGAGCTTAGGGTTAGAGGCGGCGAGTGTTGATGAAGAAAGGCGGGAGTTGGGACTCGTGGCGGAGGGTGACGGCAAGGATGGATGGGGCTTAGGGCTCACGCCGGGTGGGACTAGCGAGGCCGGGCGGGGATTAGGGTTCACGCCGGAGGAAGCTAGCGAGGCCGGGCAAAGATTAGGGTTCCGGACGGAGGGCGCTAGCGAGGCCGGGCGGGAATTAGGGTTCACGCCAGATGGAGCTAGCGAGGCCGGGCGGAGATTAGGGTTCGGAACGGATGGCGCTAGCGAGGCCGGGCGGAGATTAGGGTTTGGGACGGATGGCACTAGCGAGGCCGGGCAGAGATTAGGGTTCGGGACGGATGGCGCTAGCGAGGCCGGGCGGAGATTAGGGTTCGGGACGGAGGGTGCTTGTAAGGCCGAGAGCGTCAGGCGGGGCTTAAGGGATTCCGAGGGAGCCGGGTTTCCCATGCTTGGTTGTCCGTCCGCCTTCAAGATCATGCCTACTTCCGCTGCGTGATACGTTTCCCACTCGTTACCGCCTAGCTCTCTTCTTCCACTTGCTTGCTCAATGTTGGCTCCAACTTCCATCTCCTTCCTATGGCGTTCCAACATTTGCATGGCCTCCTCCTCTTGCATTTTGACTCCTGAAATCACCAAGAAATTAATAAGTGGCTTATGAATATTAAATAACTCATGCATGTTGCCATGCATTAACAACTCCCTTAACGTAAACTCTTGGATCTCCTTAGTTCTTGCCCTTGTAATGGCTCACGTAATGGTCCTCCAACACTAGTGATGCATGTTAGACTCCTATGATGCTAGAGTTAGTATTTCAATTATTCCAATAGCAAACACCATGTGAGGAATGATTGATTGTTAGCTTGTAAAGTTTAAAATCCACTCTAGATCAATTCAATTTATGCTTGCCAATAGCAAACACCATGTGCGGGTTTCTTATCTTGAATTGAACCCTAGTTTTAGACCGTAGTTGACTAACATCTTGTGAATAGGAAACATCATATGACACTTGATGATTGGATTGACTAGCATGCTTTGTTTTACAAGTACTTAAACATGCATACTGCCGTTTAGTCATCATTTATTTAAGCACCTGAGTAAATAATTCTCATTCTAAGGCATTATAACATTTTTTGACATTGCGTCGGCAAGGATTGGGAGAATTTGTCCCCAACCCCTAGTCGTTTCCCAATTTGATTTCACCAATTTGCATACTTTGTTTTTTACTCGATCTAGTCGAAAGCTACATAAAGTTGGCTTGATTGTATTTGTAGAGGAACTCGATTGTAGTTACATGACGTAACTCGATTGGTCCAATTCCATTCCACTCTTGAAGTAATATGTATTATCATTTGATCGATCACACCTTTTTTTTAAACACTTGTTTTTCACATAGATGGCTTCTTAAAATAGGATAAGGATAACATAGTCCCTTGGGAGATGACCTTGACTAGTTAGTCCCTTGGTCCAATTCCATTCCACTTTACTGTTCAAGCAACTGATATAATTCAAACCGATTAGACTTGGAAATTGCAAGGACACTCACCAAGCTAAGGAAAGAAAAGAAGTTAGCCATGGACCAAGAAGAAGAGATGGTTAGAGCTAGAGAAAGAGATGCTCAACAAAGGCAAAGCATAGAGGAGCTTGAAGCTCGGTTGCATGTCCAAAAAGCAAGAGATGTAATGCACCGTGAAGAAATGTTTAGAGAAGTGTCAAGGAGAGCACATGGCCGAGAGAAGGTCTATGCACCTAGGACTCTAGGAGAGTGAATGTACCTCCCAAGCACATCACCCCACCCGGAGTAGGTTTTGGGAACAACGTTCCTCAAAACTATGATCTCAAGTCAACCATGATCCACATGATCATGCAAAATCAGTTTGGTGGAGGGCCAAGTGAAAACCCACATCTACACCTTTCAACCTTCAACGAGTTGCTTGAAATCGTAAGGATAAGAGGTATTTAACAATTAGAACTTAAACTAAGATCGTTTTATTTCTCCCTTAGGGGTAAAGCCAATAATGGTATCAATCTATGCCATTTTGGAGAGTTAAAACTTGGGTAGATGGATGCTCTACAAGTTCAAGTGGCCGAGTTAAAGAAGCTTTTGGAAGCCAAAAGAGAATTTGCTTCTTCTAAATCTATCTCTTGTCAATATTGCCATAATGTTGATCATACAATTTCTAATTGTGAGTCTTATCTTAAGAGTTTGGAAAGAAAGGGGGAACAAACTAGCTATGCCAACAATGGAGGATATGAAAGAAGGCTACAATACAACAATCAAAGACAACAACAACCATACAAAAAGGGGTAAACAAAAAGCTTATATACCTCCTCAAAGACAACAAGGAAATAGACCAAGTTGGGAATTTGAGCTGAAACAAATGATGGAGAAGATCTTTGGGAAGGTTGAGGCATTGTAGAAAGACCAAAAGATGATGGAAAAACAAATATCATCTCAAGCATCTTCAAGAAAAACCAACAAAGGATTACCAGGTGATACTGAGGCAAATCCTAGAGAGAGCTATACTATGGTCCAAGAGGAGTCTTGCAAGGCAATTGCACTTAGAAGTGAGAAGCGAGTAGAGTCAAGACATCCTATTGAACCGGTTGTGGCAAGTAAAGGGAAGAAGAAAGTGCAACAAGAGGAGCCAAGTGAGGAGAAAACTAGAAAGGAAGATGTCCAACCAAAATGCCTTGTTGCAACCACACCAAAGCCTCCATTTCCTTTTCCTCAAAGGAAGGACAAAGCATTGCTTGACAAGCAATTTGGAAGATTCTTGAAAATGATGAGTAAGTTGCATCTAAACATTTCTTTTGTTGAAGCTCTTAAGAATATGCCATCCTATGAAAAGATTTTGAAGGAAATCTTGTCAAACAAGAAGAGCTTGGATGAACTTGAGGAAGTAGCCATGACGAGTGAGTCGACATACCACATCAATCACCATGAAATGAAGGTGTAAGTGTAATTCCCCTCTCACTTACTAAAAGGTTGTGTTTAGGAGACCTGAAGCCGGTTAAAATGATGTTGTTTATGGCTGATAGAAGTTCAATCACCCCCAACGGAATCATTGAGGATGTACCAATAAGGATTAGAAGATTCATCTTGCCAATTGACTTTGTAGTTTTGGACATCAAGGAGTGATAACATGATTTATCGACCTGTTACACTGATGCATTTAGTTAGATTTCCCCTTTCCGCATTCATGTTTTAGCCTTAGTTTGTGTCATTTATGCTTGTTTAGTTCTACTTTGCAAGAATAGATGTCCACACACACTATTTGTGGCTTTGTAGGTGATTTGACACATTTTGGAGCTAAAACGACGTATTTGAGGAGCAAGCCTCGAAGTGGACGCATTGGAGCGAGCGTACATGCACGGAAAGGGCGAGGAATCAAGCTAAAGGCGCGAAGGAACGAAGAAGACGGAATCCCGGACCGAGATAGTCCGAGCTCGGCCGAGATTTCTTGATCTCGGTCGAGATTCCCGAAGTGCTGCGACGCTGAACTTTCTGTTTCCAAATCTCGGTCCCGACTGGCCTGATCTCCCCGGAGATTTCTGCCCGAGATTTCCTGTTCGGCAATTTTATCTTATTTTTGGATCGGTTTTGGCCCAGCCCATCCTTTGGAAGGTTGTTGCCTATAAAAGGGAAGCTCTAGGTTATTTCTAAGGGTCCGATTTTAGTCTCTTTTGAGGATTTGTTTACCCTAGAGGGGGGAGCCGTGTCCTCCCCTCTCTTCCTTTCCCTTCTTCTTCTCCATTGTTCTTCATAGGTTAGCTTCAAGATTCATACTTTTACATTCAGTTTTGTTTGAGAAGACTTTGTGAAATTCAAGATTTGTCAAGATTGCAAGTTTACACTTATTGAAGTTAAGTTCCTTTTATTTCCCTTTGTTATTTATTTATTTTTCTTTCTTTGATATGATTATTATTGGCTAGAACTTTGTGGTTCCAAGGTTGACAGGGATTTGTTTATGCCTTTGATTATGATGGATTAGATTGTGCTATGTTTTGGCTTTGAATTGCTAGAAATCCTAATGGTTGGCTTGGACTTGAATCTAGTTAGCATCCTTCTAGCTAGTAACCTAGATTGGAATTGAGACTTACCCGGTGATATTCCTTCATAGATATATGAGAGACTGATCATAGGTAATAAAGGTTTATCCTTTATTGGTTGAATGTGATTAGATTCCTTTCTAAATAGGGTAATACCTGAGACTTACCCGGTAATGGTTTACCTTTCCCTTAGTTTGTAGTCTGGTTTGTTCAGAATTTCCTACCTATCTACCTTGGGACTTACCCGGTCATAGGTAGTTGGTTTGGAACTAGATAGTCTTGAGACTTACCCGGTAATAGACTGTCAGCCTAGAAACGTTCATCCCTGTGGCTTTTCTACCATATATCTTTATGAGTCTTCCTGAATCTATATGTATAAACATTGATCTTGAACCCTTGGAATCCATTTTCTTCCCTTTAATTTGATTATCTTTGTTTTCCCTTTTTGTTTGTTTGTTTTGACTTTCAATCAATAGTGACAATTGATTGCGAGTCCTTTAAAAACTTTTAAAAACCTTTTTGATTTCTTCCCTTATCTTTTCCAACCTCCTGTCTTTAATTGAGATCTATTCTAAATAAAATCATTATTGCATATTAATCCTCCAAGTCCTTGAGATCGACCCTGGAATACTTACCTTTACTGTGATTGACCCATACACTGTGGGTTCGTTGCTATTTAGGAAATTATTTTCAAGTTATAAATATAAAACTATCATTTCCTTGTTTTACTAACTTATAGGTCTTTATCATTATTGATAAAGGTTTATAGGGGTGTAAAATCAGCGAACAAGGAGCATGAGAAATGTCCAATAATCTTAGAGAGAGCTTTCTTGGCCACGGCAGGAACACAAATTGATGTGAATTGTGGTTCACTTATTTTCAACACTGGAAGGGAAATGTGGTTCACTCATGTTCAAGTATCAATTGCCTAAACCAGAAGTGAAAGTAGTGGAAGTTGATAGCTCAAGTGATGAAGAGTTTGAAGAGCTATATGTTGTGGATATATTTAAGGAGGAAGAGCCTCCTAATAAGGAAAAAGGTTGATTTCGGAAGTCAAGAGATCGAAGAGGACCTCTAGTGAAGCCATGGGAAAGAATGAAAAATGGGTCACTAGGAGGATATCTTGCATTGATCAAGGCATGGGAAGTACAATGTGCCTATATCTTGGTTGATAAGAGGTTTGGTCAAGCCTAAGACCTTAAACAAGGGCGCTTGATGGGAGACAACCCATTTATATGTTTTTTTTTCTGTTTTTTGTTTAAATAAAATTGGAATGTTGCAGTGTGAGTTAAGTGCAGGTGATAGGAGAATCTAAAGGATATTTTGAGGAGGTGTACTAGGAAAAATCGAGCAAAAATAAGTCAAGCTAGAGTAGAAGATGAAAGGTTTGATCGAGCCAGAAAAGAGCAATTCAGTCGAGAAGCTTCTGAGTGGAGCAAGTCAGTCGATCAAGCAAAGTTCTGATCTTGGGACTCGAACGACAAGCAGGTCATTGACTCGATCGAGTCATGACACCTGGAGCGCAGCTAATGGGTATTTTCACTCTAACGGCTAGTTTTTGGGATTTGATAAGATCTTATCTAGACTTTTATTCTTTTCAACGGTCATATTTGCTAGATTCTCTCCTTTTATACACATCTCAACACATAAATACTCATTGAAGGATCAAAAATACTCTATTTTACTCTCTTATTTACAATTTCTCTCAAATTCTCTCCTATCTTCAAATCTTGATAATAGTTGTGAAAGTCTTGTGCTTTAAAGTCCTTCAAGGTTTTTAGAAGTCGTCTAAGTCATCAACAAGGTATGTTTTCTTGTTTCTCCTCTTGAGTTTTTTAATTAAAAGCTATGATTGAACCTTATAAGGTAGATACTAGGAATTATGGATGAATTGTTGATGTTGATGATAATGGATGATTGTTTGAGAATTGAAATCAGTTTAGAGTAGTTGCATGAGTTAGTCAAGTTTATGACTCGGTTGAATGAGCTGATTGTGTGCATTGAACATGACTGAGTTTGATTGCTTGATTTTTCTCATGAAAGTCAATTTGAGTGTTGATTTTTGAGGGATTGATTTGTTGAAATAGCATGATATTTTGGATATTGTTTGAGGATATAAATGCATGCTATGATACTTATTGATTGCCAAAGATTGATCTTTGAAGTTTTTGAACATGAAAGTATGTTAGATGATGAAGCATGTGATAGATGATTGGTGTTTATGCATTGTTGACTATCATTGTGTGATTTCAAATGGACTTGATCATGCTAATTTTCAACATAACTTATCTTTGTAATAGGTAGAAAATTATCCGTGAATTACCTTTGCATTCCATGAATTAATATTCTTCTTGTCATCATAGGTACCAAAAATCATCAAATGGCACCAAGAGAAAAAGTCATAATTGAAACACCAAGCAAGAGAACAAGAAGCAAAAAGGACGAGGAACTAGTTATGGAGGAACAAGAAATTTCACAAGATATGCCCATGGAAGAGCCGGTTGTTGAGAGAATGAAGATCACCATGCCAAAGCAGTTTTAGGCAAATTACTTGAGGTTAAAGGAGCTACCCATTCGACCTACAAGATATGTCAACCATGAAGACTTGAAATACTTGGGCATGGAGGATGATACTATGGCTATGTTCACAAGTGTTAGGCTTGGAGAATTCATCACAAGGAAAGTGGACACGTATGAGGATCACACCTTGGAGTTCCTATCCACTTTGACCGTCCAATATCCTTAAGATGATCTAGACCACCCTATTTGTATATTCAAGTTAGCCAATGCAAAGATCAAGTTGGATTTAGAAGAGATCAAGATGATACTTTGGATGCCCGATTATACAAATCACCAAAGCCGCCTAAACCCAAATTTTGGGAGAGCGTTGCATGTTCGAAGTTCAAGGCCGGAAAAAGTAAGAGCAAGACTATCTACCACCCTACATTGTGGGTGTTCTTTCGAATTTTGGGAAAAAGTTTGATCAGTCGAATCGAAAGTGTGGCTACACCTACACTTGATGAAGTATACATATCTTCATGTGTATTCCGATGAGAGGTGATAACATGATTTATCGACCTAGTTTAGTAAAGCCTTAGTTTGTGTCTTTTATGCTTGTTTAGTGCTACTTTGCAAGTATAGATGTCTACACACTCTTTGGGTAACTTTGTAGGTATTTTGGCGCATTTTGGAGCTACAACAATTCATTTGAGGATCAAGCATCGGAGTGGATTCTTAGGAGCAATCATACGAGCTAAGAAAAGGAGAAAAAGACGATTTAGGATCGAAAGTGACCAAGTGCCCGAGTGAAGTTTTTCATCTCAACCGAAATCCATCCATCTCGGCCCGTGACGTTGGCTACTGTTCACTTATCTCAGTCCACATCTCGACCGAGATCTCGGGTGACTTGACCGAGATCCATATGACGCTGAAGATCGAAGACGAAATCTCGGCCCCGACCTGATCAATCTCGGCCCGAGATGTCACCCGAGATTCTTCCATGAGCGTCGATTTTATTTTATTTCGGATCCTTAGCCAAACCCATTTCTTTTGGAAGGTTGTTGGGTATTTAAGGAAGGTTCCAAATGTTTCTTAGGGTGTTCTCGATTAGTCAAAAAATAGTTCGTTTTTAGTTAGAAGATTAGACCTAAGGAGAACTCTTCTCCTTCCTTTCTCCTTCGCTCTATTTTCACCATTGTTAGATCTTTAGTTTAGAGGAAAGATTCAACCTTTTTAGTTTGTTTAGAGTTTGAGATACGATTTGCAAGATTGAGACAATTTGTTTTCAAGATTCAATAAAGCTGAGTACTTTCTTCATCCCTTTTTCCTATTTCATTTGTGTGCTTTATTTGATTGATTTGAAGTCAGGTTTTGATATGAATATCATTGGCTATAAACCTTTTGTGGTTCCAACGTAGTTAAAAATTTGTTTATACCTTGAACTATGATGGCTTAATTAATCTTTATAATTAGTTATTAAATCGCTTTAAATCCTATGGAAAGGTTTGGTTTTTTTCAGGTTTAGATATATCTAAACCACTTCAACCTAAGTTGGAATCGAGTCGTAACTGAGATATTCATTCTTAGGTACATAAGAGAACTTGTTCCTAGGTAATAAAGGTTTAACCTTTATTGGATTGAATGTGCTATTATTTCTTCTTTAAGGCATTTAATTTATGAGACGTAAGTGTGATAGCATGATAAGGTGTTTACTATTCCCTGATGTGTGATTGTGCTTATGCATCTTCTATATATTTGTGTATGGTTAGTTAACGGTTTTATACCGTGTTGTAGATCCTTTGTAGGTTTTGAGAGCTGCAGAGTGATCCAGAGTGGGTGATCCGCTGAGGGCTCCGTACACTGGGTTATGCGAGGGTTATGGGTTTTTGTATGTACAGTATATACTTTGGTTGTACTCAACGGTTCTTATGTAAACCTTCTAATATGTATATATACAGTTTGATGTTTTGTTTTAATTTATCTGTGCCTTGTTGTAAGATCTAGTGAACTTGTTGTCAGGCTAGGGTCAGGATCCATTGTGAGATCCTAGCCTAGTAGCACCTCGAGTCCTACGGATTCGGGGTGTTACGAAGTTGGTATCAGAGCCAGGTTGACAACAATGGCACTTGCAATCTGCAATAAAGGTCGAATAGATAAATAAACAGAACCCGAAAGGGTCTGACTTTTCAAAAGGTTTTGGTTTTGAAATGAGTACAAATGTTTTGGGATAGCGTGTACGAGAAGCCATCACCCCTTTGAAGATCTCGACAGTATATATATAGATATTATGCTGTGATTGACTTGATATATATCTATACATATGGCATATATATAGCCTTCTAAGTTGGGTTTATGTCCTCTGCTGATGGTTCAGACTAGAGCCTTACCTACAGCTGGACGAGGTAGGGGTAGACCCCCTCTAGGTAGAGGACGGGGTAGGATTCCCGCTGTTGATCCACGTGCAGCGGAGGAGGTTCATGAGGACGTTGCTGAGAGTGCCGTTCCTGAAACTGCGAACGGTGCAGCTGAGAGACAGGGATCCCAGAGAGTCCAGTCAGATGACTCAGATCGTGTCTCCATGGAGGGACCAGCCTTCCGCGAGTATATCAAACGTGTGGAAGAGGCTGCTAGGGCAGGTAGACGTGCCCCTGATATGCCAGCACAGGAGGGATCGTCTGAGAGATCCCACACAGTTACTCAGGTGCCAGCTGTACCGGCACGTGCTGCTGAGATTGCTAGAGTTGCAGAGGAGCATAGAGGGCCTCGACCAGATACTTGGTTGAAGGCATTCCATCAGCTGGGAGTACCCCCTTTCTTTGAGAAGGTGGGGTTAGAGGTGGAACTATGGATAGGACATGTAGACTCAGCTCTGGAGTCTATTAGATGTCCAGCTGACAGGCAGATTGAGTTAGTGCAGACTCTGTTTAGAGATTTGGCACAACACTGGTGGAGGTCTGTACGGGTACAGGTTACTAGTTATGAGCAAATGAGGACTATGATTAGAGAGCGTTTCTGCCCTGCCTCATTGAGGAGGGAGAAACTACGGGATTTTGTAGAGGCTTGATTCGAGGATGTACCAGTCTCAGAGGCTATCAGGAGGTTCCAGGAGGAGCTGGCTTTGTTGGGTCCAGCTGCACCTCCTGCAGATCAGCATGTATATCTTTTCTCTCGACGACTGAGGGATACTACCCGGACTTACATGGCGGGGTTGCACTGTGAGACCTTGATGGATTATCAGGACAGGGCTTCTGATTATCAGAGGGAGAGAGCTGGACAGAGGAGAGCTTCTCAAACCGGAGGGTCTGAGAAGAGACAACGTACTGGGCAGACCAGTGCGGTTGGTGGTATTGCTAGTGCCGGGTGAGGCCAGAGTCGCCAGAGTTATCCCTCATCTGCACCGGCTGCAGATAAAGGACGTCAGTGCTTCAACTGTGGGGGTTATGGACACATTCGATCAGAGTGTAGAGGCAGACAGTGATGTGCTACACTTGTGGTGGACGAGGCCATAGAGCTGTCTTCAGTAGATAGGACAGAGCATCATCTCACCAGGGTTCTTCCCCTGCCAATGTAGCGGGAGGTGGGCAGAGGCCACCTCAACAGCAGCAGATGCAGGAACAACAAAGAGTCCCAGAGCGTCCTATTACTCAGGGATCTGCTCCTGGGCCGAGTAGAGGCAGAGGTCATGGAGGGAGTACCACGGACACCAGAGGACCACAGGGTCAAGTTTTTGAGCTGAGAAGTGCAGAAGGAGCCAGTTGCACTGACTGCTACAGGTACCATTCTGATTCATGGCTTAACTGTTAGAGTCTTGTTTGATACTAGTACTACGCATTCTTTTATTTCTGATGCATGTGTTGAGCGTCTAAGTCTAGATACGATTGAGGGATACCCTTTGTTATAGGGTTACCCGATGGTGGTAGGGTCAGAGATACCCGTGAGATTCGTGACTGTCCCATTTCTGTAGGGACCCGTGTTTTACTTGTTGACTTCTTTGTCATTCCATTAGTGCATGAAGAAGTCATTTGAGGTATGGATTGGATGGATAGACATCAGGCGGTTTTAGGTGTAGGTAGGAGGACTGTTACCCTCTCTACCGAGTTAGGACAAATAGAGGTTTTCCAAGGTTGGGACCTTGGAAAATCAGGTATGGTTATTAGTGCGATACGGGCAGCGAGACTGATTGCACAGGGTTGTGAGGCCTTCTAGTGTTATGTCATGAAGGAGGGGTAGAGTCCAGCATTAGAGAATACCCCAGTTGTCTGTGATTTTGCAGATGTATTTGCTGAGCCGTCCAGTTTTCCGCCTCAGAGGAGAGTGGACTTTGGTATTGACTTAGAGCCTGGTACGAGACCGATCTCAAAGGCCCCATATCGTATGGCGCCTGTCGAGATGCTGGAGTTGAAGAAGCAACTTGAGGAGTTGGCTGAGAAGGGTTTCATCCGCCCTAGCGTATCCCCATGGGGAGCACCTGTCCTCCTCGTGCGGAAGAAGGACGGATCGTTGAGATTGTGTATTGATTACAGGGAGCTGAACAAGGTAACCATCAAGAACAAGTATCCACTGCCTCGTATTGATGATTTGTTAGATCAGCTTTAGGGAGCGACGGTGTTTTTCAGGATTGACCTGCGTTCAGGGTATCACCAGCTGAGGGTGAGAGAGCAGGATGTGCACAGGACAGCATTCCGGACCAGATATGGACACTACGAGTTTGTAGTGATGCCATTTGGCCTTACGAATGCCCCAGTCATCTTCATGGAGTTGATGAACAGCATATTCATCGACTTCTTGGATCAGTTTGTGGTGGTCTTCATAAATGACATTTTGGTGTACTCTCGCAGTAGAGAGGAGCATGCAGGACAGTTGAGGACTGTATTGCAGGTTTTACGGGATAGAGAACTTTATGCTATGTTCTCTGAGTGCGAGTTCTGGATGCCAGAGGTAGCATTCCTGGGTCATGTTGTTTCAGCTGAAGGAATCAAGGTGGATCCGGAAAAGATCGAGGCAGTAGCAGCTTGGATTACACCGACGAACGTCAAGGAAGTACGTAGCTTTCTTGGCCTAGCCGGTTATTATCGACACTTTGTGGAGGGATTTTCTGTGATTCCCGTCCACTGACGAGTTTGCTGAGGAAGACTACTAGATTTGTATGGTCTGATCAATGTATGCAGAGTTTTGAGGAGTTGAAGAGACGTCTGACTTCCGCTCCTATTTTTGCACAGCCAAAGGGTACAAAGGATTTTGTGGTCTACAATGATAGCATGATGAGGTGTTTACTATTCCCTGATGTGTGATTGTGCTTATGCATCTTCTATATATTTGTGTATGGTTAGCTAACGGTTTTATACCGTGTTGTAGATCCTTTGCAGGTTAAGAGAGATGCAGAGTGATCCAGAGTGGGTGATCCGTTGAGGGCTCCGTACACTGGGTTATGCGAGGGTTATGGGTTTTTGTATGTACAGTATATACTTTGGTTGTACTCAGCGGTTCTTATGTAAACCTTCTTATATGTATATATACAGTTTGATGTTTTGTTTTAATCTATATGTTCCTTGTTGTAAGATCCAGTGAACTTGTTGTCAGGCTAGGGTCAGGATCCATTGTGAGATCCTAGCCTAGTAGCACCTTGAGTCCTACGGATTCGGGGTGTTACAGTAAGTGTAAAGGATTATTTGATCCTTAATTTAGAAATAAGGTTTGTTTATGATTTCTGCCTCTTTACCTTGAAAGCAATAGGTATGAGGCTGCGGATTTGTATGTTCTTGAGACGTAACTGTAAAAGAACATTGGTTAAGAAACATTCATCCCTGAACTCTTCAACCTTAGATATATGCCACATGAGATTATATAATCCTGAGTCCAATTTGTATAAATAATGATCTTAAATCCTTGGAACTACATTTCTTTCCATATATATATATATATTCCCTTGTTTGTTTTTATTTGATTTTCAATCAATTACTGACAAATTGATTGCGAACTTCACAACACTGTAAAACCTTTTTGATCCTTCTTTCCCTTTTCTTTTCCCATCTATTTCTTATTTCAGATTTATACTATTATAGATCAGTTTTCATATTCATCTAACTTAGTCCCTGTGATCGACCTTGGAATACTTACGCTTATTGCGATTGATCCATACATTGTGGGTTCGCTGCACTATAGAGTAGATATTGTGAATTATAAATTAAAAGCAAACCGTTGTTTTACAACCCTGTGAATTTCTATCTATTTTGATAGGGATTTATAGGGGGTAAAACCAGCGAACAAGTTTTTAGCGCCGTTGCCGGAGACTAGTTAGTTGAATTTGTTTGTTGATTTCATATAGTATAAGTCTTTCTTGTACTTTTGATCTCGCTTTTTGTGTTTGTCTTTGACGTTTTCAAGACACTAGGTTTCTTTCACGTTTTATGCGAAGGACTCGGAGTTCAAAAGAATTAGTTCCTTTTGATCCCGAACCCGAGAAAACACTACGACAAAGACTCAGAGTCTTGAGAGCCTCAAAGATGTCTCAAGAAAGAGATTACGAAGCGGAGCTTAGAAGAGCTTGAAGTCGAAAGGGTGGCAACTAGAGAGAGAAGCTACTACTACACGGATGATGGAGCAGCTTAGAGCCGCCATGAGAGAGATGCTTCGTCTACATAACGAAGGAAGAGCCTCTCCTAAACCCGTGGTGAACGTGCAGACGGACGTCCCGAACGACGCACCTCGCGTCGTTGTGCCTCCTGCTCCACACGTCTTACCACCACCTCCTGCTCCTCTCAGACTTGTCCGATACGAGCCTATTGTGGATCCTCACAAACACTTGGACAGAGAATGGATCCTGCCCAACGGATTAACCGTCTTGGAGTTAACTTTGGAGATCCCACAGCACATGAGCATGAGCTGCGACCGCAAGTACTCTAGATAATTCACTAAAATCAGTTTGGAGGGATGGATTCGGAGTCTCCTCATAAACACTTGATGAACTAAGAGATTCTTATGGATACGGTGAGACCACCCCGTATGGAAGGTAATAACCACAAGCTAAGAGGGTTTTCTTTTTCTCTCACGGATAAAGCTCTAGCTTGGTATCAATCAATACCACACGAGCGGATTAGCACTTGGGAAGAGATGACTATGGAATTTCTCACCAAATTCTTCCCACCTTCCAAGACTTCTGAGCTTAGAGGAAAGACATATACCTTCATCATGAAAGATAAGGAGAGCTTGTTCAAGTCTTGGGAGAGGTTTAAGGACCTATTGTTGGATTGTCCTCATCATGGGATTCCCAAGATTGAGTTGCTTGAGATTTATTTCAAGGGACTTGATGAGGATACTCAATTTAAGTTGTAGTCATTTCTGGAGGTACTTTCATGGGGAAAGAAGCGGATAAGGCTTGGGAGTTTGTTGAGAAGCAAGCCTTAGTTATTGAGAAGTACTCTCACAGAAAAGTGGAAGAGAAGAAGACTAGACCCGGAGTGTATGAGGTGAGTGAAAACACCCGGACAGATGCAAGGTTTGATTCTTTGTATAATGAAATTAAATCTTTGAAAGAATTAATTGCATCTAATGTCAAAAATCAACAAACTGAAGTGCAAGTAGCATCCAAAGAAGAGGATGCAAATTACATGAATAGAGGTAATTTCCAAGGAGGTTATTAAAATCAAAGAGGTTATAACAATAATAACTTCAATAGGAATTACTAGGGAAACTATTTCAGGCCTAACCACAACCATCCAGGCTTTTCTTATTCTAATCCTAAGGGTGCTTTGAACCCTCAACCATCTTCTAGTGGTGCAGGTCAAACGTCTAGACCAGTTGAAGCGTCTCAACCCAAAGATCGAATTGAGATAATGTTTGAGCAATTGATGGCAAGAATGAGTAATCTTGAGAGTTTTGTCACTAGTGTTACCAAAGCTCAAAAGGTTTTGGAAACTCAAGTGTTCAAGAAAGATGAAGAAGCTCCTAGAGATCCAGGAAGACTTCTTGGAAAAACTGAGGAGAACCCTAAAGGACAGATTATGACCATTACTACTGAAAATGAGGTTAAAAAGGACGAAACACATGTGAAAGAAGGCAACCAAGATTTCACAACAAAAGCTACGATCATGGCCCGAGATCAAAAATCTCAGCCGAGATTTTTGCCTCAACACAAAAAAGTGAAAAACGTGGAGAAAGAGCTTGTTGAGAAGGAAGATGTCTACATTCCACCACCCTTGTACAAGCCTCCACTTCCATTCCCGAAATCCCGTGCCGGAGCCTTGCTTGACAAGACATTTGGTAAGTTCATTGAGCTTATTAAAAGTCTGAATATTAACATCCCGTTTCTTGATGCTATTTTAGGGATGCCTGCATACGGAAAGTTCTTAAAGGAGATCCTCTCCAACAAGAGGAGTTTGAGATTGGACGAAGAAGTATTGATGACTCAAAGATCGAGTGAGCTCATCAAGATCTTAAGGGAGAAGATGCCACCAAAGCTCAGGGATCCCGGATCAATTTGTGTCCAAGTAGGACTTGGAGAAGGAACCTATGAAGCTTTGTGCGATCTTGGCGCAAGTGTGAGTGTGATTCCTCTTGCACTTTGCAAGGAAATTGGCCTTGGGGAACCAAAACCAATGAAGACGACACTGCGCATGGCGAATGGATCGGGTGTTGAATTAGTTGGAATTCTCGAGGATATTCCATATATTACTACTAGGGAAGTATAATATTCCCATTGATTTTGTTCTTTTAGACATTCCTGCAGATTATCCATTGCCAATAATACTAGGAAGACCCTTCCTAGCCACTTTTGGATGTCTTGTTGATTACAGGAACGCTTCCTTTACGTTCAACATAGAAAGGGAAGATGACGACAATGAGCAGTTCTGGATTTTGAAGGTTACGGAAGCAGCTAACTTTGTAGACGGTTTGTTCCACATCAAAGACAAACTGTCAAAAGAAATCTTAGTCAGAATCTCAGCCGAGATCATTCCTGCCCTGACCGAGACTGGACAGCAGAGAGTAGCATCACGGCCCGAGATCTAGAGCAAGTGAAATGACAGACTCGGAAACACTTTCCGATACTCCGGAAACTTCCAAAACGTCCCTCTTGTCCTTGAAAGGGAAGGAAAAAGATGAAGAATTGGCAAAACCAAGGCTTGAGAAAGAAGAAGGCATTCCCGTGAGAGGAGTCGGTTTCTACCGATGATTTTCAAGACCTTCTACATCACTCGCATCAATACTTGCGAAGCGAGGAAAGCTGGATGCATTTGAGAGCTCAAAGATCTATAAAGAGAGCTCAAAAATCAGTAGTAAGTATAAAAAAAGTGATCTAGTCATGTTGTCTAACTCTAGATTTCATCTTATGCAGGGAGAATTAAAGAAGAAATGGACCGGAACTTATATAGTGAAGAGGATCCACCCCTATGGTACAATTTATGTATGGGGTGAAGACGTCGGAACAATCAAGATAAACGGGAACAGGCTATTGAAGTGTAAACAAGAACTTCCGGTGAAGCAGACTTCACCTACATCTCCGGATTAAGTGTAGACGGAATCGGGTCTAGCAAGAGACCTTAAACCAATGCGCTTCTCGGGAGGCAACCCGAGGTAAGAGTCTTCATCCCTTTTTTTTGTTTTTGCTTTTTATTTTTGCGTTTTTGCGCGTTCATTTTTGTTGTGTCTTTGTAGGATCTAGGTGTCAAAATAGAGAGAAGAAAAGGAGATAATGCTCGTAACAAGTCTAAAACGAGCCGAACACTTTGAAGGAACAAATAACGAAAGGAAATAAGACGAAAACAAGTCGGAACAAAAATCTCGGTCGAATCGACCGAGATCCAGTTATGTCGGGTTTTAACTCTATCTTCTTCCTCCTTCCCTCATTCTTCAACCCTTACTCCATAGCCTTCAAACTTTAAACCTTCACCCAATTTTCTCTATCTCTCTAAATTCTACACCAAATTCATTCACTCCACCCACAATCTCTCACAAATCAAAATCTAAACACATTTCCACAACCAGTTTCATCAAAAATCCACCACATTCATATCCCCAAACACAAACCCTAACCAAAATTTCAAAAACCCAAAAACCTCAAAAATCCTTCATTCTTTTGGGCGATTTTCCCGAAAATCTCGGTCGATCACCCGAGATCTAGACCGAGATAGGGCCCGAGATAAGCTTATGTCATGAAATAATAAAAAATGAAGCGGTTGAGACGATCACTTACCGGAAGCGGTTCTTTGAGGCGATCAAAGAAGCAACCGGAGCCTTCCGAGCCCCAAGGATGTTTCCCATCCTCCCGGATTCCTGTAAGTCAAACTACAACCGTCTTGCTAAATTGAATTTCGAGGCTCCCAAGTATCTAGATTTTTAGGACTTAGGTGAATTGGGAATTGGTGAAGATTTGCATATGATTATGGAGAAATGTGGTTGGTTGCACTTGATGGCTATTAGAGAGCCGAATTATGGTGAGATAACATTGGAATTCTAAAGTTCCTTTGTTTTTAAGGGTGGAAATGCTAGTGATTGTGTGAAGTTTAGGATGATGAATAATGAGTATGTGATGTCGAAAGTTGACTTTGGAGATTTCTTTCATTTCCCGCATAGTGATGTTTTTGTCTTTGATGGTAATGTGAGCAAACGTGCATTATGACACGAGATTGCTAAACCTATGGGTTTTTCTAGTGAGTGGAAGGCCAGAGAGGCCAAATGCAAGTTCATTGTGAACTTGTCTTTTAGGCTTTCTCATAGGATGATGAGATTTTATTGCCTTGCCGTGAGACACAGCGCCACGTACTCTTGGGTGAGCTATTTGTGCTATGGTGTATTACATATGGTCCTACCCCAAACTCTTTCACCTTGCTGCTTGAGCACCTGAAAAAGGTTACCAAGAAGAGTTCCGGATATATCTGTGTAGGTGAGTTGATCACCCACATTGCTAGAGGACTGAACATCGATCATTCTGCTTGCGCTATGACGAATTGGCCTGTTCTTGTGGGTAGCGCTACCTAGTGAGCAGGAAGATTCTGATTCAGAAGGGCGATCATCCCTTCAGAGTAGCGATACCATGGGATGAGGTTGTTGGGATTAAATGGAAGTCTAAGTACACTATCCGTGATAAGAGGTTTTGGAGGGCGGCTTTAGAGCCGGATGATGAGGATGTTGCCCATGATGATGAGGATACAGAGACTGCCGCTGAGGTAGAGGATGTTATACATGAGATGGGAGGTGCAGGAGCACATTTTACAAGTATGCCATCAGGAGGAGCTTCGTCTTCATGAGCTCCTAGACCTCGACGCACGGAGGCACCGACGATTGATCAGCTAGCCGACGACATCCATCTACTCCAGTTGGGACATCAGAGGATAGAGGAGAGACTGATTGGGTAGTATTGGGGCTATTCTGTTTCTGAGGGGATGTATGGTGACGTCTATCATCACATGTTCGGGCATTTCTATGACCCGAACAACCTGCACTATCCACCACCACCGCCGCCATTTGAGTAAATGCGCCAGTGGACTCTACATCATTTTTACATTGTAATAATGTTTTTATTCCTTCTTATTTTTTCACATTGGGGACAATGTGAGATTTAAGTATGAGATCCATCCATCTCTGCCCGTGGCGTTGGCTATTGTTCACTTATCTCGGTCCACATCTCGACTGAGATCTCGGGTGACTTGACAGAGATCCATATGACGCTGAAGATTGAAGACGAAATCTCGGCCCCGACCTGATCAATCTCGGCCCGAGATGCCACCCGAGATTCTTCCCTGAGCGTCGATTTTATTTTATTTCGGATCCTGAGCCCAGCCCATTTCTTTTGGAAGGTTGTTGGGTATTTGAGGAAGGTTCCAAATGTTTGTTAGGGTGTGCTCGATTAGTCAAAAAATAGTTCGTTTTTAGTTAGAAGATTAGACCTAAGGAGAACTCTTCTCCTTCCTTTCTCCTTCGCTCTATTTTCACCATTGTTAGATCTTTAGTTTAGAGGAAAGATTCAGCCTTTTTAGTTTGTTCAGAGTTTGAGATACGATTTGCAAGATTGAGACAGTTTGTTTTCAAGATTCAATAAAGTTGGGTACTTTCTTCATCCCTTTTTCCTATTTCATTTGTGTGCTTTATTTGATTGATTTGGATTCATGTTTTGATATGAATATCATTGGCTAGAAACCTTTTGTGGTTCCAAGGTAGTTATAAATTTTTTTATACCTTGGACTATGATGGATTAATTGATCCTTATAATTGGTTATTAAATCGCTTTAAATCCTATGGAAAGGTTTGGTTTCTGTCAGGTTTAGAAATAGTCTAAACTATTAAGCTAAGTTGGAATTGAGTCGTAACTGAGATATTCCTTCTTAGATACATAAGAGAACTTTTTCCTAGGTAATAAAGGTTGAACCATTATTGGATTGAATGTGTTATTATTTCTTCTTTAAAGCATTTAATTCCTGAGACGTAAGTTTAAAAGGTTATTTGATCCTTAATTGAGAAATAAGGTTTGTTTATGATTTCTCCCTCTTTACCTTGAAAGCAATAGGTATTAGGTTGTGGATTTATCTGTTCTTGAGACGTAACAGTAATGGAACATTAGTTGAGAAACATTCATCCCTAGAGCTTTTCAACCATATATATGCCGTCGTGAGATTTATATATCATGAGTTCAATGTGTATAAATAATGATCTAGAATCCTTGGAACTACATTTCTTTCCATATATATATATATATATATATATATATATATATATGTGTGTGTGTGTGTGTGTTTGTGTGTGTGTGTGTGTGTGTGTGTGTGTGTGTTATTTGTTTTTATTCAGTTTTCAATCAATATTGACAATTTTATTGCGAACTTCATAACACTGCAAAACCTTTTTGATCCTTCTTTCCCTTTTCTTTTCCCATCTATTTCTTATTTCAGATTTATACTATTATAGATCAGTTTTCATATTCATCTAACTTAGTCCCTGTGATCGACCTTGTAATACTTACTCTTATTGCGATTGATCAATACAATGTGGGTTCGCTACAATATAGAGTGATATTGTGAGTTATAAATTTAAAGCAGACTGTTGTTTTACAACCTTGTGAATTTCTATCTATTTTGATATGGATTTATAGGGGGGTAAAACCAGCGAACAAGAGATGTCTAACATTTCTTTCATGATGGTGAGGTTTCTAGAAAGAGTGATGAAGAAAAGTGTTGGAGTTATTTGCATGGATGACTTGGTAACCATGATTTCCAATCACTTCGAGTTTGATCTTCGCTAATTCGATTTAGCTCCACCGATCAAGATTAAGGGAGTCGACTTGAGTTTGTTCAGAATCAATAGTTTTCTTAAGATTGGAAGGAATGGCAACATAAGGATAAAGGTGGATGGCAAGTTTGTTCCTTTGGACCCAAGTAGATCGGTTTATGATGAAGGAAATTTGGCTCAATATTGGAAGGCATTGCTTGGACAACTTGGTTATGTAGTGGATGAGAATGATGATGAAGAAGAGGATGAGGTTGATGAAGAAGAAGAAGATGGAGGTGAGCCACAAGCTCAAGATCAAGCTTATGCCTCCGGTTCTAGCTTTATCCCTCATGGTGTGAGCTATATGGAGTAAATTTTTGCTCATATGCAAAGGCAATCCACCTACATGGAGAAGGAGAAGAAAATCCAACAATCATAGAGGAAAAAGGACCAGAAATGGAAGAAGAAGAAGAAGAAGAAGACTTCCAAGCATATCAAGGAGCTAAAGATTGAACAAGAAAATATCCGTGATGAGCTTGAAGAGCTAAAGAAGAAATGGGAAAAGTGGGGCAATGATGATGGTGGTAACTCTTCCATGTTCTAGGCTTCACCTCAGCCCCGTAGAAGATATTGCATTTTGTGATTCATTCTTTATCTCTCTCTTTTATTTTTGCAATTGAGAACAATGCGAAATTTAAGTATGGGGTATGTATGTCTAACAAATATGTGTTTGCATGTTTAAATTTTAGCATCTTTTGTTTCGTAGTTTGGTTTACAATTTCTTGTGCTAGTTTAAAATTTTTAGAAAATCCAAAAACATTTGAAAAAGTTTAAAATTTTCAAAAAAAGAAAGAGAAAATTTTTAGAAATTTTGTATGCTTCTTATGACATTAGAAATGATCATAATGTTGAGACATTATTCAAAATCATGGCAATAGTTTGAAGACTTGTCTAATTATAAGTTGTATATGATTGAACATACTAGAAGCATGTTGATTAATTGATTCATAAAATGTATATGATTGATGAATTTAGTTGAACAGTTATGAATTTTATTTGTTGATATATGACTTAGTGAGTCTTATGAAAAAGTAATTTGAGCTAAAGTAAACACTTATTTAGGTCCATGATAGTGTGTATTGGTTATGATCTCTCAATTGCTTGGGTCTAGAGAAGTTTACAATGGTCGACACTCACTTGAGTGAAAAATAATATACCGTAAGTCAAAAGGCATATGGATTGGAAAAAAAAGTCATAGAAAAAGCACCACAAAAATGAATAATGCCACTTGGCAAATATGATGATTGCTTGTTTTTCTTTTTCTTTTTTCTTTTATTGCCAATGAGGGAAAGTATTTGCACATTAATGTAAGAATGCAAGTGAATGTTGATAACATGATTTATCGACCTAATTTAGTAGAGCATTTAGGTAGATTTTTCCTTTCCGCATGCATGTTTTAGCCTTAGTTTGTGTCTTATATGCTTGTTTAGTGCTACTTTGCAAGTATAGATGTCTACACACTCTTTTGGTGTCATTGTAGATTATTTGGCGCATTTTGGAGCTAAAACGATGCATTTGAGGATCAAACCTCGGAGTGGATGCTTAGGAGCAGTCATACGAGCTAAGGAAAGGAGAAGAAGTCGATTTAGGAACGAACGAGATCAAGTGCCCGAGTGAAGAAATCATCTCGGCCGAGATAAACAAATCTCTGTCCGTGATGGTAGCTACTGTTCACCAATCTCGGTCCACATCTCAGACCGAGATCCAAGGTGACTTGACCGAGTTCTCTATGACGCTGAAGATGACAGATGAAATCTCGGTCCCGACCTTAGAAATCTCGGCGGAGATTCCACCCGAGATTCTTCCCTGAGCGTCGATTTTATTTTATTTCGGAGCCTTATCCCAACCCATATCTCTTGGAAGGTTGTTGGGTATTTAAGGAAGGTTTCGATTATTCCCAGAGGGTGTTCAAGAATCCCACCAAGTGCAAAAGTTCAAGTTCAGACCTAAGGAGAACTCTTCTCCTACCTTTCTTCTTCGCTCTACTTTCACCATTGTTAGATCATTAGTTTGTTAAGAAGATCCATCCTTTTTCAGTTTATTTCAAGTTTAGACACAATTGGCAAGATTGAAGTAGTTTGTTTTCAAGATTCAATAAAGTTGGGTACTTTCTTTATTCCCTTTTCTTATTTTGGATTTATGCTTTGTTTGATTGAATTGATTTCAGTTTTGATTATGAATATTAATGGCAAGAAACCTGTTGTGGTTCCAAGGTAGTTAGAGATTTGTTTGTACCTTGGATGATGATGAATTAATTGATCCTTATAATTGGTTATTAAATCGCTTTAAATCCTATGGAAAGGTTTGGTTTCTATCAGGTTTAGAAATAGTCTAAACTATTAAGCTAAGTTGGAATTGAGTCGTAACTGAGATATTCTTTCTTAGATACATAAGATAACTTGTTCCTAGGTAACAAAGGTTCAGCATTTATTGGATAGAATGTGTCATTATTCCTTCCTTAAGGCAAGT
Organism: Fagopyrum tataricum; assembly: GCA_002319775.1. NCBI lineage: Eukaryota > Viridiplantae > Streptophyta > Magnoliopsida > Caryophyllales > Polygonaceae > Fagopyrum > Fagopyrum tataricum. Next base: position 22,298,558 of record CM008282.1, read on the forward strand.
AATTCCTGAGATATAATTGTAAAGGGTTACTTGATCCTTAATTAAGCAATAAGGTTTTTTTGCGATTTCTCCCTCTTTACCTTGACACGTAACGGTAATAGGTAATTAGGAATTAAAAATTTATATGTTCTTGAGATGTAACTATAATAGAACATTAGTTGAGAAACATTCATCCCTTTAGCTTTTCAACCATATATATGCCACATGAGATTTATATATCATGATTCCAATATGTATAAACAATGATCTTAAATCCTTGGAACTACATTTTCTTCCATATATATATGTTTGTTTGTTTGTTTTTATTTGATTTTCAATCAATAGTGATTATTGATTGCGAATCCACCACACCTCTTCTCAACCTTTTAATTCTTTTTGTAAGAGCCTTAGTCTTTGGGAGCTAGTTTAGCCTTAGCCGCCTCCGCGGGTCTGTGAGGCCGCCCCCTGCGGCTCCCCTGTTGTTCCGCCCCTGCAGCCAGGAAACCCGCCCCTGCGGTTTCCGGCGGCTGCAGCCGGTTTTGTTGACTCCTTTGACCCGTGCTTTACCCTTTGCCTTACTTCTTTCTTTTCCTTGCTGAGCAAGGGTTTCCTTCTTCACTTTCCAATCCAACCTTCACGTCCTCCTTGCTTCTCCTTCATCCTTCTTGATCTTGTTCTTGATCTCTCGTGAGTTTGGAAGAGTTTTGGTGTGGCTTTGTGTGTGGATGATGATGATGATGTGGTATGATGTTGTTGCTGAGCTTGGAAACCAACTGAGGTGCTAGTGGTGAGCAGTTCTTGGTTAGGCCACAACTGTGGTAAGCTTTCTTCTCCTTCTTCTCTTCCTTCTTCCTTGTTCTTTCTTCCTTAGCTTAGGATTAGATGATTGAATGTAGGTTAATGTTGGAATGTGTATGTTTATGCATGTGTGTGAATCTGGAATGATAAAGACGTGAGTTGATCACGAGAAGAGACGAAGAGGAACCACGGGTTCACGTTCTGCACAGACGCCGTCCCCGCGCCTGGAATCCGCCGCCCCTGCGGAAGCCGTGCCGCAACGCCTGCGCCGTGCCTGCGTTTGCCTGCAGCCTTGTCACCGTGCCCGCGGCTGAGTTCTGCCGCGCCTGCGGGTTGCTTCCTTCGCCCCTGCGTCCCTTGTGTCACGCAGGTGCGTCTTGTCCCGGATCTACCTAAATTTAGGTAGATCCTTTCCTTTCCTAGTATGAGCGGTAGTAGCATGCTAGGTAACGGATGTTGATGAGTATGATATAGATATGCCGGTTACGGCTTTGAGGTTTACGAGTTGGATATGATCCTTATGGATCCCTTGGGTCTAGGTGTGACCCTTGTATAGGCCGTGTTATCCTCCAGATTGGAGTAGACTGAGTTTGAGGGTTGATCGAGTTGAGACGACTACGAGGTTGAGGTAAGTCCGTGGGACTTACTTAGTTGCGATTCCTATATTGGATGTGTGTATGAGTGGTGTTTGTTATATGCTTTATAGCATGCGTTATGATGGTCACCGACCTATGGTATATTGCTTGCCTATTGTAGGGCCGTGATAACTTGCCTTTCATCCCGCCGGGAGTCTGGGAGGTTCTCTGTAGGCAGGCCAGACCTGGTAAACGGTTCGGGCACTCTCCATTCCCTTAGGGTACACGAGGAGGTGTTCCAGGCACCATTCCAGCTGGCTATTGGACCCAGAGGCGAGGATTACATATTCCTCGTGTCACATATGTTTATATGGATATATATACGAGTTGATTGCTGGACTTTATAAAGATAATGAACCGGGTAAATGTGTGATATCATGTTGACGTGTTTAGTACAATTTGATGTGTGTTTGTGCTCTGCATCTCTTATATATGTGTATGGTTAGCTAACGGTTTTATACCGTGTTGTAGATCCTTAATTTGCAGGTTAGGAGAACAGCAGAGTGATCCAGAGTGGGCGATCCGTTGAGGGCTTCGTACACTGGGGCGTTATCGGGGTTATGGGACCTTTTTGTTGTACATCGTGGTTTATTTCTACTCAGCGGTACTTTGTATTACCTTTTGATGTATATATATATATATATATATATATATATATATATATATATATATATATATATATATACCAGTTTCATGTTTTGTTTTAATCTATCTGTGCCTTGTTGTAAGATCAATGAAATTGTTGTCAGGCTAGGGTCAGGATCCATTGTGAGATCCTAGCCCAGTAGCACTCCGAGTCCTACGGATTTGGGGTGTTACAAAGTTGGTATCAGAGCCCAAGTTTACAACAATGTCACTAGTAATCTGCGATAAAGGTCGAATAGATAACTAACCAGAACCCGAAAAGGGGTCTGACTTTTCAAAAGGTTTTGGTTTTTGAAATGAGGACAAATGTTTTGGGATATCGTGTACATGAGCCATCACCCCTCTGAAGACCTCGACAATATAGATATATATACATATTCTATTGTGATTGATTTGATATATATCTATACATACGGCATATATATAGCCTTCTAAGTTAGGTTTACGTCTTCTGCAGATGGTTCAGACTAGAGCCTTACCTGCAGCTAGACGAGGTAGAGGTAGACCCCCTCTAGGTAGAGGACGAGGTAGGACTCCTGCTGGTTGTTCACATGCAGCAGAAGAGATCCACGAGGAGGTTGCGGAGAGTGCCGTTCCTGAGACTGGGAACGGTGTAGTTGAGAGACAGGGGCCACAAAGAGCCCAGTCTGGTGAGTCTGATTGTGTCTCCATGGAAGGACCAGCCTTCCGCGAGTACATTCGACGTGTTGAGGAGGTTGCCAGGGCAGGTAGGCGTGCCCCTGATCTGCCAACACAGGAGAGATCATCTGAGAGATCCCATGCAGTTACATAGGTGCGAGCTGCACCGGCACCTGCCGCTGAGATTGCTCGAGCTACAGAGGGGCATAGAGGGCCTCGACCAAACACTTGGTTGAAGGCTTTTCATCAGATGGGAGTACCCCTTTCCCTAGGAAGGTGGGGTTAGAGGTGGAGCTCTGGATAGGACATGTAGACTCTACTCTGGAGTCTATTAGATGTACAACTGATAGGCAGATTGAGTTGGTGCAGACCTTGTTCAGAGATTTGGCACAGCACTGGTGGAGGTCTGTACGAGTACAGGTTACTAGTTATGAGCAGATGAGGACTATGATCCGGGAGCGTTTCTGCCCTGCCTCGCTGAGGAGGGAGAAACTGCGAGACTTTGTTGAGGCTGGGTTCGAGGATGTACCGGTCTCAGAGGCCATCAGGAGATTTCAGGAGGAGTTGGCATTGCTGGGTCCAGCTGAACCTTCTGCAAATCAGCATGTGTATTTGTTTTCCCGACGTATGAGGGATACTACCCGTACCTATATGGCGGGTTTCCACTGTGAGACCTTGGTTGATTATCAAGACCGGGCTTCTGATTATGAGAGAGAGGGCCAGCCAGAGGAGAGCTTCTCAGACCCTCCGGTCTGAGAAGAGACAGCGGACTGGGCAGACTAGTGGTACTGGTGGAGCTGCTGGTTCAGGGCGAGGCTGGAGTCGCCAGAGTCATCCTTCATCTGCACCGGGTGTAGATAAGGGAGTACAGTGCTTCAACTGCAGTGAGTATGGGCATATGAGATTAGAGTGTACGAGGCAGCCGGTGACCTGCTTCACTTCTTGCAGACCTGGTCACAGAGCTACCTTCTGTAGACAAGGGAGACCTTCATCTCAGCAGGGTTCTTCCCCTGCCAGTGTAGCGGGAGGTGGGCAGAGGCCACCTTTGCAGCAGCAGATACAGGGACAGCAGAGAGTCCCAGATCGCCCTACGACTCAGGGATCTGCTCCTGAGCCAAGTAGAGGCAGAAGCCGTGGTGGGGGCACCACAGATACCAGAGACCCATAGGGCCGAGTTTTTGAGTTGAGGAGTGTAGAGGAGCCAGCTACAGGTACCATTCTGATTCATGGTTTACCTGTTAGAGTTTTATTTGATATTGGTGCTACGCATTCTTTTATTTTTGATGTCTGTGTAGAGCGTCTGAGTCTAGATACGGTTGAGGGGATACCCTTTATTAAAGGGTTACCCGATGGTGGTAGGGTCAGAGGTACCCGTGAGATTCGTGACTGTCCCTTTTCTGTAGGGACTCGTGTGTTACTAGTTGACTTCTTTGTCATGCCGTTAGAGCATGGAGAAGTCATACTAGGTATGGATTGGATGGATAGACATTCTGTCGTATTAGATGTTGGTAGGAGGATTGTTACCCTCTCTACCGAGTTAGGACAGATAGAGGTTTTCCGAGGTTGGGACCGTGGAAAATCTGGTATGGTTATCAGTGCGATACGAGCAGCTAGACTGATTGCACAGGGTTGTGAGGCCTTCTGGTGTTACGCCATGAAGGAGGGGGAGTGTCCAGCATTAGAGGATATCCCCAGTGGTATGTGATTTTATTGATGTGTTTGTTGAGCCGTCTAGTTTGCTGCCTCAGAGGAGTGTGGATATTGGCATTGAGTTAGAGCTTGGTACGAGACCGATCTCGAAGGCCCCATACCGGATGGCGCCTGTCGAGATGCTGGAGCTGAAAAAGCAACTGGAGGAACTGGCCGAGAAGGGCTTTATTCGCCCTAGCGTGTCTCCATGGGGAGCACCTATCCTCTTCGTACGGAAGAAGGACGGATCACTGAGGTTACGTATAGATTACAGAGAGCTGAACAAGGTGACCATCAAGAACAAGTATCCATTGCCGCGTATTGATGATTTGTTAGATCAGCTACAAGGAGCGACTGTGTTCTCCAGGATTGATATGCGTTCAGGATGTCACCAGGTGAGGGTGAGAGAGCAGGATGTGCACAGGACAGCATTCCGGACCATATATGGCCATTACGAGTTTGTAGTGATGCCATTTGGGCTTACGAATGCCCCAGACATCTTTATGGAGTTGATGAACAGTATCTTCATCGACTTTCTGGATCAGTTTGTGGTGGTTTTCATAGATGACATTCTGGTATACTCTCGCAGTGGAGAGGAGCATGCAAGACATCTAAGGACCGTATTGCAGGTTTTGCGGGATAGAGAACTTTATGCTAAGTTCTCTAAGTGCGAGTTCTGGATGCAAGAGGTAGCATTCCTGGGTCACATTGTATCCGCCGAGGGGATCAAGGTGGATCCGGCGAAGATAGAGGTTGTAGCAGCTTGGACTACACCGACGAACGTCAAGGAAGTACGTAGCTTCCTTGGCCTAGCTGGTTATTACAGAAGCTTCGTGGAGGGATTTTCTGTGATTGCCCGTCCACTGACGAGTCTGCTGAGGAAGACTACCAGATTTATATGGTCTGATCAGTGTATGCAGAGTTTTGAGGAGCTGAAGAGACGTCTGACTTCTGTTCCTGTTTTGGCACACCCAGAGGGTACAGAGGATTTTGTAGTATACAGTGATGCATCCAAGCTAGGCTTGGGATGTGTGTTGATGCAGCGGGGCAGAGTGATAGCATATGCGTCTAAACAACTGAAGACGTAGAAGAACTACCAGACTCATGATCTGGAGTTGGCAGCAGTAGTTCATGCCTTGAAGATCTGGAGACAATACCCGTATGGTGTTACATGTCAGATCTTCACAGACCATCAGAGTCTGAAGTACATTTTCACGCATTGGGAATTGAATAACCGCTAGCGTAGGTGGATTGAGCTGATCAAGGATTTTGATCTGGAGATTTTGTACCATCCGGGGAAGGCGAACGTTGTCGCCGACGCCCTGAGCAGGAAGACGCCTCGAGAGCAGGCGATTGTGAGGCTGACAGTTCAGCATCAGTTGTAGAAGGATCTGATCTGGTTAGAGTTGGACATCTAGTTTCCTGATGAGGATGCCCAGCTGCGTACTTTAGATGTTCTTCCTGATCTGTTGGGTGAGATCCAACAGAAGCAGGAGACCTTACCGACACTGACGAGGATACGAGATAGGATGTCTCGGGATGAGGCACCACAGTTCCTGCTAGGAGCAGATGGAGTTTTGAGATGCCGCGGTCGCGTCTGTGTACCTGCTGATGCAGATTTACGTAAGAGGATTTTACAGGAGGCTCATTGCACCCCTTACTCTGTAAATCCAGGTATGAGTAAGATGTATCAGGATCTGAGACGTCTATATTGGTGGGGAGGGCCGAAGCCCGATGTGGCCAGATTTGTGGCACAGTGTGCGACCTGCCAACAGGTCAAGATCGAGCATTTCAGACGTGGAGGTGAGCTCCATCCACTTCCTATTCCACAGAGGAAGTGGGAGGACGTCACCATGGACTTTGTGACTGGACTGAGGCTGAGCCGGAGTTTTGATGCCATCTGGGTCATAGTTGACAAATTGACGAAGACGGAACGTTTCATTCCTATTCGGGAGACGTGGCCGGTGAGTAGATTAGAAAAGGAGTACACTAGGAAGATAGTGAGACTCCATGGCTTACCAAGGACGATCGTCTCAGATAGAGATGGATGATTTTCCTCGAGATTCTGGCAGCAGATTCAGACTACCCTGGGGACGAGTTTGCACTTCACGACTGCGTTCCATCCTCAGACAGATAGTCGGTCAAAGAGGACCATTCAGACCCTGGAGGATATGCTGCGAGCTTGTGTATTGGATTGGGGACAGGTGTGGACGGATCATCTCCCACTTGTCGAGTTCTCATACAACAACAGCTGGCATGCATCTATTGGGATGGCCCCATATGAGGCACTGTATGGACAGAGACGTCGTACTCCATTATGTTGGGATGAGCAGAGCAGTGTTAGTGGTTTGGCACCTGATCAGATTCAGGATGATATGGCTCGAGTAGCACTGATTAGAGAGCGGATGCTGACTGCGCAGAGCCTTCAGAAGTCTTATGCAGTTAGGAGGCGTAAACCTCTAGAGTTCAGAGTTGGCGCCCATTTGTGGCTGAGAGTGTCCCCGACACGAGGTGTTAGGCGATTTGGCATTAAGGGGAAGTTGAGCCCCCGATATGTCGGACCGTTCAAGATTCTGGATCGGGTTGGGAGTGCAGCTTACAAATTAGCCTTGCCTCCGAGATTAGAGGGTGTTCACCCTGTGTTTCACGTGTCTCAGCTGAGGGAGTATATATCAGATCCGAGACACATCGTGAGTTATGATGATTTGGTGGTTGAGCCGGACCACACTTTTGTTGAGCATCCGATTGCAGTCCTAGAACGAGGTATGAGACGCCTACGTTCGAAGGACATACCTATGTTGAGGATACAGTGGTCGAGACGAGGACCTGATGAGGCTACATGGGAGACTGAGGATAGTATCCAGAGGAACTATCCAGAGTTCTATGTTGAGTTAGATGCACTAGTAGGATCACCGAGTAGATCTTAGTGCTATCTTGGTGAGTGTTTGCTTATGTGCTTATATGCCATGCTGTGTTTATTTTCGTACTAGCTTGATATGATGTGTGATCTTATTAGATCTTGTTGTGCTAGTACGATTGTTATAGCTGGAGATGGTTCGTTCCTCCCTGCTTTTGTGATGCTGATTGGCTAGAGATGGTTTTCCTCTATGCCTTGGATAGTGTTCGTGTTGGAGTTGATGGTTTTCTCCATGCTTATGTTTGAGGTTATAGAGAGAGTTGTATCTCGGCTTGTGAGTCCGAGTGGTTTGAGGATTTTACAAGTTTCGGGACGAAACTTGTTTTTAGGGGGGTGAGGTGTAACAACCTTAGTCTTTGGGAGCTAGTTTAGCCTTAGCCGTCCCCGCGGGTCTGTGAGGCCACCCCTGCGGCTCCCCTGTTGTTCCGCCCCTGCGGTTTCCGGCGGCTGCAGCCGGTTTTGTTGACTCATTTGACCCGTGCTTTACTCTTTGCCTTACTTCTTTCTTTTTTTTGCTGAGCAAGGGTTTCCTTCCTCACTTTCCAGACTTCACGTCCTCCTTGCTTCTCCTTCATCCTTCTTGATCTTGTTCTTGATCTCTCTTGAGTTTGGAAGAGTTTTGGTGTGGCTTTGTGTGTGGATGATGATGATGATGTGGTATGATGTTGTTGCTGAGCTTGGAAGCCAGCTGAGGTGCTAGTGGTGAGCAGTTCCTGGTTAGGCCACAGCTGTGGTAAGCTTTCTTCTCCTTCTTCTCTTCCTTCTTCCTTGTTCTTCCTTCCTTAGCTTAGGATTAGATGATTGAATGTAGGTTAATGTTGGAATTTGTATGTTTATGCATGTGTGTGAATCTGGAATGATAAAGACGGGAGTTGATCACGAGAAGAGCCGAAGAGGAATCGCGGGTTCACGTTATACACAAACGTCGCCCCCGCGTCTAGACGCCGCCGCCCCTGCGGAAGCCGTGCCGCAGCGCCCGCGCCAGCGCCTGCGTTTGTCTGCAGCCTTGTCACCGCGCCCATGGCTGAGTTTTGCCACGCCTGCGGGTTGCTTGCTCCGCCCCTGCATCCCTTGTGTCACGCAGGTGCGTCTTGTCCCGGATCTACCTAAAGTTAGGTAGATCCTTTCCTTTCCTAGTATGAGCGGTAGTAGCATGCTAGGTAGCGGATGTTGATGCGTATGATATAGATATGCCGGTTACGGCTTTGAGGTTTACGAGTTGGATATTATCCTTATGGATCCCTTGGGTCTAGGTGTGACCCTTTGTGTGATAGGAGTTTGATATATATGTATGCCTTGTATAGGCCGTGTTATCCTCCAGATTGGAGTGGACTGATTTTAGGGTTGATCGAGTTGAGACGACTACGAGGTTGAGGTAAGTCCGTGGGACTTACTTAGTTGCCATTCCTATATTGGATGTGTGCATGAGTGGTGTTTGTTATATGCTTTATAGCATGCGTTATGATGGTCACCGACCTATGGTATATTGCTTTCCCATTGTAGGGCCGTGATAACTTGCCCTTTCATCCCGCCAGGAGTCTGGGAGGTTCTCTGTAGGCAGGCCAGACCTGGTAAACGGTTCGGGCACTCTCCATTCCCTTAGGGTACATGGGGAGGTGTTCCAGGCACCATTCTAACTGGCTATTGGACCCAGAGGCGAGGATTATATATTCCTCGTGTCACATATATATATATATATAAAGATAATGAACCGGGTAAATGTGTGATATCATGTTGACGTGTTTAGTACAATTTGATGTGTGTTTGTGCTCTACATCTCTTATATATGTGTATGGTTAGCTAACGGTTTTATACCGTGTTGTAGATCCTTTGCAGGTTAGGAGAACTGCAGAGTGATTCAGAGTGGGCGATTCGCTGAGGGCTCCGTACACTCGGGCGTTATCAGGGTTATGGGACCTTTTTGTTGTACAGTGTGGTTTATTTGTACTCAGCGGTACTTTGTATTACCTTTTGATGTATATATATATATATATATATATATATATATATATATATATATATATATATATATATATATATATATATATATCAGTTTCATGTTTTGTTTTAATCTATCTGTGCCTTTTTGTAAGATCAGTGAAATTGTGGTCAGGCTAGGGTCAGGATCCACTGTGAGATCCTAGCCCAGTAGCACTTCGAGTCCTACGGATTTGGGGTGTTACACTTTCTTTCCCTTTTATTTTCCAATCTATATCTTATTTCAGATTTGTACTATTCTAGATCAACTTTCATCGTCATCTAACTTAGTCCCTATGATCGACCTTGGAATATTTGCTCTACTGCGATTGATCCATACATTGTGGGTTCGCTGCAATTAGAGTATATTATTACAAGTTTATAAATTTAAAGCAGACCGATGTTTTACAACCATGTAATTTTTATCTTTTTTTATAGGGATTTATAGGGGGGGAAAACCAACGAGCAAATGTATTACCATGGAAAAAAAAGCATGAAGGTTTTTATTTATTAGGCCAAGTCCAAGGAGATATGAATTATAAAGGACCTGATCATGTTTGATTGTACTTAAATATTTGTCAACCTTTAGCTATGTTTTTCATCATATGGAAACACAATACTAGTCATATGGCAAGCATCATAAAAAACCTCTAAGTAGCATGATTAAGTTAGAAAACCTAGGATTCTTGACTATAGGTTTTATGATTGATTACTTAGCATATATCCTTATTTGTTGATTTCTATCCGTTTTATTTTCATTCATGTCTAATATGTCTTGACATAGCAATGAATAAATTGAAAGTGATCCAATAAACCGAAGAATGTTCCAAGAAGATTTCCTTTCTTTTCTTTCTTTATTTTCACTTTATGCTTAGAAGTTTACTTGGGGACAAGTAAAGGTTTAAGTATGGGGTATTTTTATAGCATGTTTTTATGCTATCTTTTATAGTGTTGGTTTCATGTGTTTTTTTGTAGTTTTGCATGTGTTTAGGCATTAAACTCTTTGTTAGAGCTTATTTTCATCAAAGAATGTCTATTCGCGTTTGTCTCTTGTGCTTAGATGATTTTAGGCCTATTTGGAGCATAAAAAGACAAATCTAAGGCTCAAGGAAACAACCACCTCATAATCAAAGCTAGAAGCATGGAAGGAAGAAGTCAAAGATGCCCCAAAGCAATGCATGAAGAAGGCTAAGAATATATGAGGAAAGTTAAGGCTCATTATGGAGATGCAAGTTCAGAAGGTCGAGTACATGTGCAAACTCAATTGAAGGCTCCCCTTCACTCGCACAAAGGAGGACTAGACTCAAACCTGAAGACTTAGGCTCTCCCGCACAAAGAATAAGGCATCGACATGAAGCCACTCGACCGCCTAAATTCACTCAACCAAAGTGGAGAAAGTGACTCGACCGTTGGGAGTGCTAGGCTAAAGACATGTCATGACCGCTCATGTGCCATTCGAGTAAGGAAATCCACTCGATTGAAGAGAAAGATCATGTCACCGACTTACTTTTACAATGACAGTCGAGTAGATAATGGCCCGACTCGATCGATGTGTAAGGTCGTTAAGACAAACTCGCCCACGTGACGACGGTTATGAGAAGATTCCTTTTGTGTTGAGGTTGGCGATCCATGCCAATTTATTTATTATTTTAGCCTATATAAAGGGTTTTGTTCCTTTGTAATAGACATCATATCGCTATTCCACATTCCTATTCTCTAAAATCCTCTTTTAGGATCGGAGCTTAGTCTCCTTAGTTTAGTTAGAGTTTCGAAGTGTTCTTGAGAAATTTTGCCGAGTTAAAAGCCTTGAATCGAGCTAGATAATTGCGACCCCCTAATATTTGTTTGGTAAACTCGTATCTCTTATTTCTTCGATGATATTCATTATTCCCCCCGGCCCTCTCTTGATTCTATGGATTCGATGTGTGTTTATGAGATCATTGCATTTTCACTCATCATGAGTGGGTAGTTCCATACTAGGGATTAGGGTGAAAATCCCAATCCAAAGCTATGGAGTGTTTAGATTTGTTGTAGTGCATAGAATTATGTGAGTATCAAAGCATTTTAGTAAGCATATAGGTGGCACAAAACCTATTAGAACACTAGGATCCATGTTTAAGCTAATATGAAAGTCGGATGCTAGGCCATGATTAGATCGTTCCTTTATGCACTTTGTTTAGTTCTTAAAACATGATCCTATATTCCTATGAGTTGATAATTTTCCGGCTAGTATGGATGAGACTCATAAGTAATTCCATAATCTAGTGATGCATGTTAGACCCTAGATGCTAGAGTTAGTACTTCAATTATTCCAACATCAAACACCATGTGAGGAATGATTGATTGTTAGCTTGTGAGGTGTAAACACCATGTGCGGCTTGCTTATCTTGAATTGAATGTAGTTTGCGACCGTAGTTGACTAACATCTTGTGAATAGCAAACACCATGTGACACTTGATGATTGGATTGACTAGCATGCTTAGATGTACAAGTACTTAAACATGCATACTACCGTTTAGTCATCATTTACTTAAGCACTTGAGTAAATAATTCTCATTCTAAGGCATTATAACATTTTTTGACATTGCATTAGCAAGGATTGGGAGAATTTGTCCCCAACCCCTAGTCATTTCCTAATTTGATTTCACCAATTTGCATACTCTGTTTTTTACTCGATCTAGTCGAAAGCTACAGGAAGTTGGCTCGATTGTAGTTGTAGAGGAACTCGATTGTAATTACCTGAGGCAACTCGATTGGTCCAATTCCATTCCACTCTTGAAGTAATATGGATGATCATTTGATCACACCTTTTTTTTTACATACTTGTTTTTCACCTAGATGGCTTCTTACTCTCTTAGAATAGGATAAGGATAACATAGTCCCTTGGGAGATGACCTTGACTAGTTAGTCATATATTTGCATTGACACGACCTTATACATCCCCGAATCTCAAGAAGATCCAATCTACTATCGTCTCAAAAATCAAAAACCAAACTTACAAGAGATTACAAGAGTAAAGAGATTTACAAAAAAAAAACAAAAGAAGAGTATAATAGTTCAAAAGGTAGAAATCACACGAGTCTGAAAGTCCCAAGAATTTCTTCATCCCACAATCTGTTGTTAGAACCAATTCAAGCTTCTGAGAGAAGCGCTCAATCTCACTTTCACATGTGGTGTTCTCGCAAAGAAGAAAGGGAGAATAAGAGACGGAGAGGAGCAGTAGGGTTGAGATTAGGGTTAACCGCTAAAGGGAACTTTTCCTTATATATCTGACATACACTTGAGCGTTCCATTTCATATCCAAAATGTTGTGCTTCAATTAATAAACGCGGATTTAACTAAACCAAGTGAACCCGGCTCAAAATTTCTTCTCTTCATTAAGCCTGACTAAGATCTATTCATCAAGTTCTTGCATGGTCACGTGGGTTGCCATCTGACCCACTTGAATGGTGAGGTGTAGAAGCAACAATATGTGGACCATCTGATTCGGTCTGACAAGACTTAGAGTGTTCATGCAATGGATGTTGTAGAGTAGAAAGGTCTACAGCCACACCATTCTCTATATCATCCTCAGTGAGTTGTTTGCTCGAGCTGGGTATATATAAAGCTTGTTCAGTACCTGTCATCTGGCTCAGTACAAGTATTAGCAACATTTTAAAACGGAATTCATCTTTTAAAAAGGTAACTGTTTGGGGGTAAATTTTTATAAATTTTAAATTTATGATATTATTTTAAAAAAATATCAATGAATTTACCAAAACTCAAAGAATTATTTTCTTTTTCCCAAAGTTTAACTTATTAGTTAACGGGGATGTTAAACAATTTTATGTTTGCATTAACGACTTAATTAATTATTTAATTAAGTTAAAATCTAAGGGTTAGAGAAGTAGCTAATTTTCCTATAAATAAAAGAACAAAAATAAAACAAATCAAGTTAAATAAAATAAAAAAGAAGTAAAGTAGTGGTTATGAGAAGTTAGCAAAAATAACTCCTTTAAATCTCTTTTAAAACTTCTTTTAACCTCTGTTCTTGTAGAGAGAACATAAATACAAAGAACAAATACAGAGGAGGATACCGTATTGCCCTTTTATTCATAACGTTATTTACTCACGGCCCAGGTATAAAAACAAGTCGTTGCTCATGGCCGTCGTTGGTCATTCTTTTGAAACCTATTCTCTATCACCGAAACCTCTTCTCTATCACCGTCATTGCTCACATTCTTCTAGCTTTTTCTATCATCGAGAGCAGTGGGTCGAGAGCACTGGATACGCCATCCTCTTCTATCACCGTCAAGGCTCGAGAGCACTGGGTCGAGAGCACAATCTCCAGGTATGAATCCCGCTTGCTGCTTTCGATTTCGCCGGTTTCGCCGGTTTTTATTTGGGGCATTGGGTTTCGCCGGTTTTTATTTGGGGCACTGGGTCGAGAGCAGTGGGTCGAGAGCATTGGAAACTGTACTTAGGGTCCTGCAGCCTGGACCTCTGGGAACCATAGAGCACAAATTCAAGGATGATGAGATACGAGAGGCAAAGGTAGCTGTTAAAAGAGCAGTTATTAGTTGGCAAAGGAGAGCAAAATTGGAGAAGAGAAGAAACATCCTGAAAGATTATGTTGACTGAGGGTTTCTGTCACATTTTAGATCATAATAGCCAAGCAAATCATTTTTATTTATGTTTCTCATCCTGTGAGTGCAGGTGCTCAACATTTCATTTTGTAACTCCGTGATTATGCACATCAAACTTCTTTTGCTAGTTGGTCACGAGTTTCGGTCAGGGTAGTCTTCGTTGCAGTCCAAGGAAGCCACATTATTAGGTTTCTCTGATTCGATTGTAGGGTTTCGGTTGCAGTCCAAGGTACTATCCTTTTTTTTTTCTGCTACTTATAACTTTTATTCAATTGGGATTTGAATTGGTTGCCTTGAACTTTCGAGCAGTTGTTGGTTCAAGTATTATGATTGGTAGCAGTAACCTAGGTTGCTTGCTTGGTGCAGTTAGCTGGTGGTTAGTGCTTGTTGTTTCGATTAATTTTTGTTTTCGGAGGTATTGAATTGGGCGGCGCTGATGTTTAATTGAGGAGCCTGGTTCTGATTAGGGTTCATTCTAATTCAATTTTAGATGAGTTCCCCTTCAATGGTTACTTCTGATAAGTTTTTGGGGTTCTGGCATTGTGCTCTCTTTGTCAAGATACAGTTTGATAACATGAATGCATAATACAAATCTGATGGCCAATTTTTGGGGTTCCTAATTTCTACCCTTTCTTTTTCATCATTTACCTATATGCTTATTTAGTACCTTTCTTTTTATTCTTTGAAAATGATATTATCTTGCTTAAAGTATCGAGGACTTTGATTTTAGTTGACAACTGATCCATAGAGGTTTGCTTGTGTCCACAACTTAGGGTTTCTGTACCTTTTTGTGATCCCACTTTGCTTAGGTTTGCAATTTGCATCACAATATCAATCTTGATTTTTTAGAAGAAAACCTTCATTTTTTTTTAATGTTTTCATCCTCTTGAGGAATCTATCAACTGCCTTAATTCGTCTCATGTTTATGTCTTCATCCTCCTGGAAATTATCTCGTAAGTCAAATGAATTTTAGTAGATCCTTGTCATTTGGCATATACTCTTGCAAATATGAAACCTTCATTTCTTGTTTTTTTTTTCAGTGCTGGCTTTAGTAGTGGTCCCTGTAATTTTAGTATTTGTTATCTTCGTGAGCTTTCACACGATACTCAAGCTGCAGCTGCAGTTCCTGGGTAATCAATTGCTGTGGTTTGTCTGACAATACTTGCACAATTTTCTTGTTATTTGCATTCCACATATATAAGTTCCTTCTTTCACATCTAACTATTTGTATGCATTATTTGGGTCTGCTTTGATTGAGTTGTAGACTAATGTCAGTGATTAGGGGAAAACATTACCTCCAAAGAAGGGTCAACTCACAGATTATTACATATTGTTTTAGATCTCACTAATTTCTTAATTATTTAATTTAATTGCTTTTTATTTGATAATTAAATCATGTCTTGACAGAATTGAATATTCTTCACAAGCTTTCTTTGTGATTTCATGGGATCAGTTGAATATGACAATGAAAGCTCTTTTAAGGCACTCTCAACCTTAATTATGGATCTCTAACCATCTTCTCATGCACCCTCCTTATTTTTGATGTCTGTGTTACATTTTTTGCAGGTTGTATCAGTGAAGAATGCCCTGCAAGAGGAGGAAGTATGCAAGGCTCAAGAGACTCTAGTAAATCCTCCACCGGCAGTAGAAGAAGAAACCATCAAACCCACTGAAGATGAAGCGGAGACTAAGGAAGTGGTAGAAGCAACTGTGGAAAAGGAAATCGAACAATCCGAGGAGATCAAGGAAGGTGAATCTGTTAATAATATTGTTGATAATGTTAAAAAGGAAGAGTTTAGCTCTTCTAAAGTGGCCCCTGAACCCATCGCTGAACCAGCTCCTCATTCCGAAGAAACCAAAGAGGAGAAGAAAGAAGAAGGGGAAGTAGCAGAAGAAGCGACTACAGTGGCTGAGCCGGACCTCAAAGAGGAGGAGTAGTAGGATTTTTCGTATAAAAACTTGTGTTCAATTTCTTTCTTCAATGTTTGATCGAGATGGTATCATATATATGATTAGTTATAATAAGTTGTGTATGATTGAAGACTTGTGTTCAATTTCTTTCTTCAATGTTTATGGTTGTAATTTCGATAAAAAATAAGGGCATAAAAGTATTTTTCGTATAAAAACACTCTCTAAAAAAAACCCTAACTCCACCAAACACATACGAGTGTTTTCAAAAACACAAATACACCTAAAAACCACAATCACTACTAAAATCACTAAAAACCACAATCACTACTAAAATCACTAAAAATCACATTCAGTGTTTTTTAAATGCCCAACAAACACAGTATTAGTATCTGATTGACAAATTTTAAAATTCAATGAAAAAAAAAACTCGAATTATTTTATTAGCAAATATTCATCTTAATTTTTCGCGTGGTATATAACGCGAAAATTCCCCGATTGTTGCTTCAATTGGGGAACTCAACTCACCTTTGCTTCTACTTTCTTCTCTCCGTCTGTTCCGTTGGCGACAAGGAAGCTCGCGAAGCCCACCGCCGAGCTCCATAGCTTTGTCCTCCTCCTCTTTCTCGTCCTCCTGCTTCTAATTCTGGCAAAAGTCCTTGCCATAATCTCCAATGGTTATATCACAGAAGCTGCACGAAGCATACAAGGGCACCATCGAGAGGATCACGGGCCCTCGCACCGTCTCTGCCTTCAAGGAGAAAGGCGTACTTAGCGTTACCGAGTTCGTTCTCGCCGGCGATAATCTCGTCTCCAAATGCCCTACCTGGTCCTGGTAATTCCAATGTTCCCTTCTTTTTCATCTTTCTGTGTTTTCTTGACCTAATTTGTTCTTATTTTCGTCTACGACGTCCTTTCTTCCTCTCACTGATTAATCTGAGTCCTGTCTTTGAAATTCGCTAGTTTTTTTGTGTTTCGGTTAAGTGGTTGACTTCTGATTGATATAGTTTCTGTAGCTATTTTTAGGTTCTCTCAGGGCTTGAGCAGAATTTCTTTGCATCATCCTTACATACTATATTATTCTGGTGTTTTAAGTGTATAAAACTAGAAGGATCCATCATATGTAATGTCACTTTAGATCAGATGAGTGATGAAGGTGATGGCAGCTTGAACAATTGAACAGACTCATCATCCAAATTGATAAAGCCCCAATTGGTTCACCTTTACTATGAGGAGTTGTGTTGAGAGTCTTGGGACTCAAGATTACCCATTAGTACAACAGTTGGGGTCGTGACTCAGAAGGAAACTGCATCCAACAGACTCATCATCCAATGTTGGTAGTCCATGAGGATCAGGAAAGGTTGGTGGTACTTGATCTTGCATCAGATGGGAAATTTTGGGAAGGCAGAGACACTGGGTTTGACAAAGGCTGAATAAAAGATCATCAGTGACATTGTGGGAATGAGAGGAGGATGGCCAGTGATGTTGCCTGTTATTGTCGTATCTCTTTCTTCATTTTTGTTGGAATGAAATTGTGTTAACCCACATCTATTAATCCTTGGGCTTTTCTGAAGCTTCCCACTGGTACCACTTTGCTGGCCTATCATCGACTTATATGTATAGTTTGGAATATGTCATACACTTCAACTCCATAATTACGTGGCTGTGTCCAATCATTCACCTAGAGATGCAAAGTTCTGAAGCTGGAACTATAGTAAAGCCATGTTGCTGAATAGGTGTAATAGTAGGGGATTGTCCTCTAGACTCACTATTCCCCACAAAAATAATGGATTATTGTGGATCTCTTGAATTTTCTCTTCTCCTCATCTGTAACTTTTGATCATTTGATGCAGTTGTGCTTCTTTGAGTGGTTGTATGTGACGAATATTTATTTTCATTTTATCTACATCATAATACAGGGAGTCAGGCGAACCTAGCAAAAGGAAGTCTTTCTTACCACCTGACAAACAGTTCTTAATTACTCGAAACGGTAAATTGGTTCTTAGCTGATTTTTTTAACTCTCTTCTCTATGTCTGACATTGATAAATTTACTTTTCATCAGTGCATTTAATCCTTCCATTTCAACAAAATTATGCTGTACCTATATTCTGTTAGCAGCCTAGAATATGGTATTTGGCCAAATCAATTTATCAAACGAATCCCTGTAGTAGCGCATCAAGTAGATATCCATTTTTTACTTACAAGCTACAGAACGTGTCGTTAATTTTCATCAGAATACACAAAATGGATCAACAATCATACATATTGGGGTTTAGAATGAAAATTTGGGAAACTGTGGGTAACTGCACCTCCATCTGAAAAAGATTTTCTGTCAACACTTTTGTGCCACACACGGTTACCTGTACATTTTTGCTTATGTTGATGTTTGTATGTTAAAAGGATTCATCCCTTTCTTGCTAAAAGAAGATAATGATTTCCTTTCATAAAAAAATGTCCATCGGAAGGAGGGGCCTCCAATTTGCAAAATGACACCTATTCCAAGGATGGCTGTAGCTTTGCACTAAAATAACAATATAGGCGTTTATGGTTGATTATTCCAGTAAATGTGTTTTCCCTATTTTTAACATAGACTTAACTGCGTTCCTAGTTAAGATGGCATATTTTTAACAAAAGTCCTTTGGTGGACAGTTATGTGATTTCAGCTATACCGAGTGGTTTAGTTAAACACGGGGTATTTAGTGGGTTGTTTTGTGTAATTTATCCTTCCTTTTAGGCATTAGATAGTTGATCGGAAAAATGGGAACAAGTGCATTTTGCTTTACAATAAAATTGGCTAGTTCCTCCAAAGCAATATATATTTACCTCATCCAACATCTCAGTCATCAGGGTTCATTATTGACTTGTTGATGAACCCATGCAGTCCTTTTGGTACATTCCCCTGCTTTATTTAATTTTATTGGAATGTTTATGTAAAATGAAAAAGGGAGGGATATGGTCAGTAAAATCTATTCTGGAGATTTAAAGGAAAAAAATTTATCCTTTCTAGGGTCTCATCTTCCCCATCCTCAATAATCCATTAACTAAATTTACCTGAAATTGATCCTGGTATGCAGGTGTTCAGCTCATTAACACCCAAAATTCAAAAATCCATCCTTGTGGGGGTCAAGGTCTAGAGACATAAAAAACCAAGGGTAGTGTAATGTGATAACAACAAAAAAATAATGTCAAGGTTATAGTTGCTCCAGATGAAGAGTTATGGCATTTTTAAGTCTATAGAGTAATACTGGATGAAGTAGGATCGGTAATTATATGGATGATCTCCCTGTCAAATATATCTAGTTTTGGTAAATGTTCTAACACTATTCCCACAAAAACAGTGTCAAGATTATTGTTCCTCTTGCACTACTGTTGGTTTTTTTGTGGGTAGACCTCACCCCAGTGATGGATATATAGGGGCGGATGTTAATGTTCTGTACACCTCCATGGCTCCATACCAGGATCCGTTTTCCTGGAATCTAGTGCTTATGGTTTCCCACCACAAATCCACAATGTGCTTCGTGACCCTTTACAACAGCATTCTATAATACAACTCTTGAGTTTCAACTTTAAAAAAGAGAGGCATCCTCTTGCATAGTTTCTAAATATGGCCTCAAACTGCTAGCATATGTAGATTAAAGAACTAACTTGCTAGATAATGGATATTTGTCTTGTGCTGCCCTCCCTAAATGGCATGTTTGCTAACCTGCCCTCCTTAGCAAGCACTGTCCGTAGCTTCGAGGAAGTGAAATTTAAAGAACCCGATTATCTCAAGATTTACCATATCATAAATCTAACATCCATGTTGATGGCATTCCATGTCCTCAAACATTTTTTTTTTTTAAGAAGGCTACGTAGATCACCCGGTTCGATCGGCTTAGCCGCTCTACATCCGGACCGGGTAGAAAGTCGTGGCCCATTGTTGGGGAATACCCTCCCAATATCAGTTTTTCCATACATGCTGTCAGGAGGATCCTCGAACAACTTTGGTTAAGTCGTAGGTCACTGAGATACAGTGAGAAGGCTGAGCTGCTGTTTTGAAGAATTATCAGTTGATATCATTAGCAGCACCTTAAAAATTCTGTTGATAAACACCTTATGCTATTGTTTGATCTATCCACGTGTCTTGCAGATCTGATTTTAATGAATAATGCAGGATATCTGATTATACTTTTTGGTTTTTAAGTTCCCTGTCTACGTAGAGCTGCATCTATTGCAGAGGAGTATGATGCTGCTGGAGGTGAAGTGTTACTTGATGATGAGAACGATGATGGATGGCTA
Organism: Fagopyrum tataricum; assembly: GCA_002319775.1. Lineage (NCBI taxonomy): Eukaryota > Viridiplantae > Streptophyta > Magnoliopsida > Caryophyllales > Polygonaceae > Fagopyrum > Fagopyrum tataricum. Next base: position 22,318,649 of record CM008282.1, read on the forward strand.
GCTACTCATGGAAAACCAAAAGGTGGATGCTCGTTTATGCCTCTTGTTGTAAGTTTGCATTTAATCTGTACCTAAATATGATATTCCTGAGGCAGAGTCTAAAGCTGATGAGGAGGAGGATTTACCTTCCATGGAGACACTAGAAATTAGTAAAGGAAAAACAATTCAATCAATATCATCATACTTTGGAGGTGATGATGAGGAAGCTATTCCTGACATGGCAGAATACGAAGACCAGGATAACATAGTTGAGAATGATCCTGTAAGTCAATACTTTACGTGACGATGCAATCAATTTTTCCCAGTGGTTATAATGGATGATTTGTTTTTCAGTAGCTTTTTGTGGCTTGTATGCCTCTGTTTCAGTCATTAAATTAATGCCCTCCTTTTTATCCTTCAAGTGTTTCCAAACACAGATTATAATTGGTGAGATGCCCAGCAATTCAATGGAATTGTGTGAGGTGAACGGGGGTGGGATGAGGGGGGTCACACTTTCTGAACTGTTTCAATTGAAAGGAGTTTGGCTTTTAAGTGCCTTCTGTTTCAATACAATTGCGGTGATATGGATTGAGTGGAAGCATTTATATATTTTAAATAAGTATTTGGTTGTTTCTTTGGCCAAATTTTTAGGATAAGTACTTTATACATAAATCGTTTCGATGTCCCTGATCTGGATTTATGAAATTTTCAGTGGCACACATTGAAAAAACTCTAAAAATTCAGTTTGTTTTTATATTTTTCGTGGTTTGCTGCTTGGAGTTCTGATTTTTAAGCATATGGTTTGCTGATTTACATGAACCTGATGCTAGATATGTCAATTGCTTTCTTCAGGCAACACTACAAACTACATATCTGGTGGCCCATGAACCTGATGAAGAAAATATATTACGCACAAGAACATATGATGTCAGCATAACGTATATAAGCAAGCTCTCTCCTTGCAATTGTTTTTATTGAATTACTTCTTAGTTCTTACACATGCCTTTTTGTGCTCTGTAATCTGTATAGTATCAGCTTATAGCAGACCACTTACCGTGTAGGTTCAGTGGTGCAAATATAGCCCACATAGCATCCTATAAGACTGATATTACAGATCTACCCGAGCCTTATCGTTTACCATGTATCAAAGTTTCATTTATCATTGATCACCTACCATGTGATACATTGGTTATTCCCACAAATTGAGTTATGTAGGTTCAGTGGTGTATAGCAGCCTATAAGACTGATATAACACAAATCTACCATAGTCTTACCATTCATTGGGGGATTTGACTAGATAGAGTTGATGGACAAAAATATAATGCCATTACACATGACTGAGTATGAAGTTTATAACTTAAATATCACCCTTTAGCCTTTTAGGTCCTTTGGTGGCAATATAATCTTAGCTTGTTTCAAAACTGATTCCTTTTTCTTAAGTGAATTTCATTAATAAGGAAATGGAGGGAGAGATTATTCATTGGTAGTGAAATATTGCATTGCACGGATAGGAAGAGCTTCTAGTTTGTTAAATGTTTTCAGGACTTCGACCTGCCTGAAATGCCAAAGTTTTGTTTGTAAGCATATTTAGATAGCAGATTCATTCTATGATGAACTAAATTTGCAAAGACTGCTATTTGCAGCATATGGTGAATACTATTAAGCATATTGGGATGGCAATAGTAAAAGTGTGTCTTGATTCCCCTAAAATGCAGCCTACTACTTACAAAATTCACATGTTTGTATTGTCTATGTACATGTTCCACTGTTTCCTTGCCTATACCAGTTAATTTTATTGATCTTTATACATATAGCTAATATCATCTGCTAATCAAATATGCTCATGGGATGAATTTTTATATGATTACTACGACAAACAACTATTGGATATCCATGTTCAGCTAATCGCCAAACATGGTCAGCATGGCCTTCACAAATGCTCAAACATTGTAATGTTGAGCCGTCTATTAATATGACCTTATATATACTCAACCATGATGAAGTTGAGTCAGAAGGTCATTATCATTCTGAATTAGTAACCTCCTTTATTCTTCTGATTCATCAGGTATGATAAATACTACCAAACTCCTCGTGTATGGCTTACAGGTTATGATGAGGTAGAATTTCTGTAGCATTACTTCTTCGATTTGGGAATTTGATTCATGCAATTCTGTCTTGCAACAAAAGTGAATCACGAATGTCTATCATTAGTTATCAGAAGGAAGGGGATTTATACATGGGTGCTGTTTAGAAACAGAAAAATGGCTAAGAAACTATTCTATATGCTTAAATTGAGCTTCAATATAAAGACCATATCTAGAAATTTTATGTGTACCTTCTGAGCTCTATCAGAAGGAAGGGGATTTATACATGGGTGCTGTTTTGAGGGAGAAAATTCCTTGCATTAGGAAGGTTCCATTGACCGAGTTGTTGTTGCCTCTACGCAGTCAAGGATGCTTTTACAACCTGAACTAGTGCTGGAAGATGTTAGCCAAGACCATGCCCACAAAACGGTTAGATCATCTATTATCAATTTTCTTTAGTTAAGACGGTTCTTGGTGAATGCACCCCGCTCCTTGGCAAAAAGGAGAAAGATGTTAATATTTATCCCTGTTTGGTTATAACTCCGGAACAGAAACGGAATAGAAATGTATCTAGTGCATGTGTACCTTGTTCATGAATTTTTGTGGAATCATTCCTTTGGTTTCATGCAAAATGCATTTGTTCCCCCATTTAGTTTCCCTGTAGGGTATCAAACTAATCAAATTCTACTACAAATAATTTAAATCACAATAATGATTCCAACAAACTCTATGCATAAGGGTATACATATGGACTAGATTCGCTTCCATTCCATTTCCGTTTCTGGAGTTGAAACCAAACGGGCCCTTATATTGTTTCTCATCACATACACAACTGATTTTGACTGTTTACAGGTGACTATAGAAGATCACCCTCACTTACCTGGAAAGCATGCTTCTATACATCCATGCCGACACGGTGCAGTCATGAAGAAAATCATTGACGTTTTGATGTCGCGTGGAGTTGAGCCTGAAGTCGACAAGTGAGTTTTGTTATAATCTGATGGGAGATACATTAGCCCTCCAACTTGCTTTAATAAACCTCCAATCTTGCGATCATGTCGTGTGCAGGTACCTATTCTTATTCTTGAAGTTCATGGCATCAGTAATCCCCACTATTGAATATGATTACACGATGGACTTTGATCTGGGTAGCTCCAGCACATAGAAGTCATGTAAGTAATCATCCAACACTGCTCTAAGTGATTGGTGTACAAACTGCAGTTCTCTAAATGACCATTTACATTTTCAGGTGTGTTGCTGCAAAACTGGATCCTCTGTGTAAATACCGTGCAGCTTTGTTTGTCATATCAATTCAATATGTACTGTATTGTGTCCAAGTTGGCCACATCTAAGTTTATGTTGCCTATCCAAAGAGGACAAATTTGGGTTCATCCTTGACGTTATCCACAGCTTTTAAATTCAATAAAGATAAGACAATGAATGTGTGGAATCCGTCTTCTTAAATGACTTGATTCAAATCAAGTCAAACAATTCTACAATTGATGACTTTTCTAGCTTACAGAGTATAATAATCTATACAAAGAGTAAGTAACTAGTTCTAAGAGAGGATATTTAGGAAAAATATTGGATGACAAAATTTGGTAGGATAGTCACTTTTTCGAGTTGTGAAATTAAAAACTAATATTTGAAATTTATTCTCTTTTGTTTTTATCCCCGAATTGAAAATATAGAAAAAGAAATTACAATTGTTTTCAAAAAAAATCAGAATTATTTTAGTATTGTCATTGATTATATAATCATGTCATATTGGCATCCGTTATTGTCACAAACTATGATAATGAACTATTATTATGTTAATGAAAACCAATTTTGATGTTAATGAACTATTATTATGTTTTCAATAATTATTATGTCATTAACCCACCGATCATCCTGTCCCCAAATATCTTGTCGTAATGTTGGCACAAATTGTACCTTTATCGATTGTGTTGTCACTAGTTGTGTCCTCACCGACAATTGTGTTGTCACCTACCTATTGTTATTGACCATGTGCATAAACAATAGTAAAATGTAGTAATCCAAAGCGTCATCAACAATTCAAAGAAAATAGCAAGACATGTTCCAATTTCTGGAAGTACTAAGATGAATGTCCACTCAATATGCTTTAAATGTAATATTTTTGTGTTTTTTGTTTTCATAAATGCATGTGAAAAGAAAATGACTCAATAAAATAGGGAGGAAAACAAATATGAAACATGTGACAAGAACAGAAAACATGATATGCGAATGTGAGTAAAAGTATCCCAGACTTAAACAACACATCGTCCTCGATGTGCATAAAGAAGTAAAGAGAAGAAGGTACTCACAAAGCAATGCAATGCATATGGTGGTAAGGGGGAAGGTAGTAGAAGTGTGGAGTGAAGGGGTGGAGGCTTGCAAAGTCCACAAGTGTAAACCAAAGATTCCACAAAGATCCTACATAGGGCACGTCCAACAACTGTCATCTTGAAAAAAGAAAAAATAAACATAAGAAAATAACATAATCAAATGACAGAAGCAAATAACAAGGAAAGGGAAAGGAAATTCAAACTCATGAATTGTCTACCATTCAGCGCTTGTTTATGGTCATTAGTTCAACCCATGTGGGTGACTACGGGGGTGGGAATTCACGACCACGACCACGTCCACGTCCATGAGTGGAACGTCTCGGCTCAGGGGGCCATCATAGGCCTCCCACGTCGGTGGGATCTAGTGGCGCGGGGAAGGTAAGGGTTAAAGGAAATGGGATTCTTGCGCATGAGGGAGGATGAAGGGGGACTAATGGGGACGGGGGAAGAACGGGTAGGGGTTGGATGGAAGATGACATGTGGGATGGGGAGAAATTTAGAGGTGACGGATGGGGAGGAAGGGTAATCAGTGGATGGCTTGGTTGTGCGGGATATTGGTATATGGGGTTGTAGGGAGTTGTCGGAAGGGGGGAAAGAAAAGGATGGTGAAGAGGAATGTGAAGGGGATTGGAAAGGTGTATTTGATGGTGATGAGGTTTGTGATGTTGATCGGAACGATGGATGAAAAGGATGGCATCTAGGATCATCATATCATGTTGAAAAGCAACGTCCGGGAATAGAAACAGGTGTTACGACTTCCGTTACTGGCAAGGTGGCCGTAATGGTGCCCGTAAGGTCACCAGCTGCCCATGACGGTCCGCGTTACGAGAAGGGTGGCTACCACGGTGCCCGTAACAAGTCGTAACTCGGTCGTAACGTGGCCGTAAGAATTGTTTCCTTGCTCTCGACTTTTTGAATTAATTCTTGAGAAATTCTTGATTTTGAAGGTTACGGTCGGTGTTACGGCCGTAAGGTTGCCGTAACGTGGCCGTCATCAACGTGTTGTTCCTCTCGACTTTTTCCTGCAAAAAATTTCGGATCAATTGGAAGTTTTCCTTCTAGAGCTTCCTTTGTTGCAACATATGGGGCCTTCATCCGCTCAAAAAGGTCAATAATTGCGGTATCCAAAGACTCCAAGTGAGATACGAGCGATCCATTCTCATTTTCCAAGGCTTATAATAGCATGTTTTTATGATATCTTTTGTAGTGTTGTTTTTATGATATCTTTTGTAGTGTTGTTGTTATGTGTTTTCCTTAGTTTTTGTATGGGATAAGACATATACATCTTTTCTAGTGTTTAAATACATCAAATAATGACTACACTTCTTTGTCTCTTGTGTTTAGGTGTTTTAAGTCCGAATTGGAGCTTAAAGAGGTGAAATTCTTCAAGGTTAAGGAAGCTCACTTCATCAACTCATCATATGGAAAGAGAGGAAGGAAACCAAGAAGAAAGTCCCGGAGCAACCAGGAAAGGAAGGCCCAAGATCAAGAAAGAAAGGTTGAAGACTCATTAAGGAGATTGAAAGTTCACTGGATCGAGTGAAGTGCTCACTCGAAGTGGTTGATAGCAAATAAACGGCATTCAACCAAATATTATTTATACACACCTAAAGTGTAACGGTCAGCCACTTGAGTTAGTTAGAGAAGATTCCTTTTGATGAGTTGGCAACGTGTACAGGCCTATATAAAGGGCATAGCTACCTTAGAATTAAATATCTCACACTTTAGGTGTAGATCACAATAACTTCTGTTTTTTTTTAGTTCAACGGATTCAAGGTGTTCTTGAGTGAAAAAGCTTAAGGAAGTGAAGTTTGATCCATTTGTAACCTTGTTTTTCATCATAACTTTTGTTTGGTAAATCCAAATCACTCCATTTTTTCGCCTATATTCCTTATTTCTTCTCTACTTTAATATCATGGAATTTATTTCTGGATTTGAGATATTTGGTTTCAAGATTATGTGTGAGTAGTTCTATATTAGGGTTCAGGGTGAAAACTCCAAATCCAAGTTATGTCCCTTGAATTGATGTTATGCTTTAGAAAAATGAGTATCAATGCATGTTAGTGAGCATATAGGAGAAACTTAGCCGTTTTGAATGTTTAATCCATTCTTGTTCCTAATTTGAATGTCGAATGCTAGATTTCTATCTAAATTGTTCCTCATATGCACATTATTTAGTTTTAAGCATGCTTCTATGTTCTTATATGGCCAACTATCATGGATGAGACTTACAAGTAATTCCATTCAAGTGATTCTTTTGTTTAGATGCCTAACATGCTAGAGTATGTGTATTGCTAGGGCCAAAAGGATGGCTTCCATGATTGCTTTGTGTTAATCCATGTTAAACTAAGTTGATTCATGCTTGCAAATAAAAAAACATCATGTGATGCTTGTATGTCTTAATTTAGAGCTTAGTAGTGTCTTATAGTTGTCTTTCAACATTTGAATAGCAAACACCATATGACATTGTTGTTTTGGATGACTCATGCTTAGATTCTCACATGCCTAACATGTCTATATAAGTTTAGTAGCATTAGCTTGTTACTTGATCATCTAAGTTCTCAAATCCTAGATTGGCATAACATCTACTTCATGTGGCTTAACAAGGGTTTGGAGGAACTATCTCCAAGCCCTAATTGTTTTCCCATACTTGAATTTGTGTTTGTAATTTGACTTGCTTGTTACTCAATCGAAGGTTATTGCTCTGTTCCGTCACTCGATCCACATTTACTGATACACTCGGTCGACGTGTATCAGTCACTCGATTTTTGTTGATCTTTTTCTCCTGAAATTTTTGTGGTCACTTCATCCCTTTTTCCTTTCTTTTGCACACTTGTATTTGTTTAGAAGACTTCTTAGAACATTATAAGATAACATGGTCCTTTGGGAGATGACCTTGACATTCATGTCATATATTTACAATGACACGGTCATGCATTTGTGGTTTTATATGATTATATGATCTCCCCTTAGAGTGTTGTCTTATATTTTTAATACCCTACACTCGGGAGGTGTCAGCATCCAATCTCCTATTTTTAACACACCACAAGTGCATGACATGGTCATGCACTTGTGGTTGAACTAATAACCATTTTCAAAGGACTTATCGACCTTTCAATTACCTTCGTACTTCGAAGCATTCTCGATTGGTTTAGATAAAACAAAGTGAAGAGCCAAACGGTTTCGTTTTATTGGATGTTTTGAAAAGAACTTGATTTTGAGAGTATCGCTTTATCGAAGCTTCGAGGATTCTTAATCATCGTAGAATTCTTCGATCTTTGTACCTTTTAAACTGAAGGACTTATAGTGAAGGTTTTCTTGGTATTTTTCAAAATTCTAAATGTGCATGGGTTTTCCTATACTCGTCGAACCACTGAATGGTAGCTACGTGAGTTGGAAAGCATGGTCCTGGTTTGCCTATGTCCAGGACTACTTTAGATGGTTACCTGCATAAAGGCTGATTGAAGTTCACGTTGTTTACATGTGGTTGCTATGTAATTTATCATAGTGGGGACACATCTATCCTTTGATCGCTTTGCTAAAATACATCTTCACAACTTATCACAAGTGTCGGTCTTGTTACTAAACAGTTGTTTAGTCTTTTCTCTTTCTTTTTGCTTTGTTTATTTGTTCAATGAATACAAACATAGTCCTTGTGTTCGATACCCGTTTGTACTACATCAGATCATGTACTACAAAGTAGTTAATTTGAGTGTTATCACTATTACACATTGACATAACCGACAAAGTCAACAAACAAATTGACAAAGTCAAAGACAAAAATAGAGGGATTGATACAACATATTCTCCCGTGTGGATGGCTCGATCTTTTGACACCAACGCTCGATAGAAAAGACTTATAAAAAGCAAAAGATATGGAAAGAAGATGATTTGATGGTGGAAGGAATCGGTAGATGGATAGATCAAGGTCGAACCCTAAGCAACGACCTGAGAGCACAAAAGGAAACGACCAAAGGGTCGCTCTAATACACAATCAACGAAGTTTTGAACCCTTTCGCGCGCTACAACCAAAACACAATAGGCGTTCTTATACTAGAACACCTTGGAGGATTGCTTGTAGCAAGTTGAAGCACCCTACTCTGCAAGAATGCAAGCTGAACACACTCAAACAAGTCCAAGCGAGAGGGAGCAAGACGTCTCTTACTCGGGTTGCTCTTCACATAGAAGACGACGGTAGAAACCGCAAAAGAACACAAAGTGTTTCTCAAAAGTAATTATATTTCAGGTTAGGAATTATGAGGCACGACCTCCCTAAATATAGGGGGTAGGACGTCTAGGGTTACATGAAGGCCCAATGAGAAAGCCCAGAAGATCATATCTTATCTAAGACAAGGTAGGATCTAGATCTTAGGGAAAATAATAAAATAGATCAATCTTCTGGAAGATATATCTCTACGACTTGTCAGGATCAAGCAATATGATTCCAAGCGTATCTAATTAAGTTTCTCGATTAGAAACTTAATTTATTTGCAAAAGAAATAAATAAAATAACTTGGGCTCAAAACAACATTAAAAGCCCAAAAGTAATAACAACTTAACCCATAATTTAAATCTGTTTTTACGGGCTAGAAAATAAGACAACTTGGACCGAAAATCATGCTTCCAATTAAGTTCCATGCATGGTTGGCCCGTTGTGAAGGTCTTGATGCATGGCTGGCCCGTTCCGATGTTTACATGGCTATATGGATTATCCGGCGGTTTCCTACATGGTCGTGCATGAGGAAGCTTCTTCATATGTGATCTTGATATCCATTTTCCACATGCAAGGATATTGAAATGTAAACATGTAGGATCCCTTAGAGTCGGCATAAGATCGATCCATCCTCTCTTTCGTCCATTCATGTACTTGCATGGGAAGATTGGTTTCCATGTACACATGGTTCTTGTCATCTTCCATCTCCATTGAAGGGCCTTCACTTCTTCATTAGAGATGGCCTTCATTTCTTCCTCAAGGATGTTCATCATTTTTTCTTGAGAAGCGGTCCGGGAAATGGTTTTCATTTCTCTGCTATAAATTGTTTCCATTTTTCTTCTGGAAATGTTATTCATTTCTCTCCTAGAAATGATTTTGATTCTTCTCTTAAGAGTGTTCCTTGCTCCTCTCCTTCCAACTTCCATGGATCTAGTCTCGAAGCTTCTGACTCTTCCTCTTCTCCTCCTTGTATTTTCACTCCTTGCTTGATCTATAAAAGGTTGGGACGCTCTTCGCCCGACATTAAAGGTTCCACGGGGTAACATCTTACCCACCACATCCAAAATACGCTTTCTTCAAATTTCGTCCGACCAACTAGGGGTGGGCACAGAATAGGATGGGACGGGATTGAGGCCATCCCACGTCTCAGCCCAACTATCATAAATTCGGACGAGACCATTTTCGCTTGATCTATAATTGTTTATAATGTTTAAACTTTACAATTTACTCATAAAAATATACGTATATATTATACTTGACGTTAAAATTTTCAATATTCCATAATAATATATTACATAATCTCCAAAATAAAAGTCCAACTTATAACAAATCACAAATGTATTTAGACCATTTTGGTGTTTGTCAATTTGGGCATACATAATTAAAAAGAAAATAGATATATAATTAATTTTTTGAACTTAAGGGCTCAATTTTATTTATATTTAGATTAAAAGTTTAGTATATACAAGATAGGTCTAGCAGAACTATAAAATTAAGGCTCATATCACATCCTATATATTTTTGGTAAGACAAGTTTAGTACGAGATGGCTATTTTTTGGGTGAAAGCCCGCCGGAATCAAGACGAGACCAAAATGAGATCAGGATGCAAGATTTATGCTCACCCCTACGGCCAAACATTTTGGACTAAAACAGGACAACGAACCGCAGTCCATTTGCCATCTAGACGCCCTGGACAGCGGATTTTAGAGCACTGATTATCATGCAACATTTGGTCTTGAATCACATTTTTACACAAAGTACTTAAATACATATGTGATAACATGGGATGAAATGAGCTAACAAAAGATTGTATCCCCTTGCCCAAAAGTTGGAGGTAAAAAGCCTAGAAACTAACACATTGAAACTTTACAAAGGAACGTTTTACCCCCTTGGTAGGACAGACAGTAAAACTAGGCTAGAAAGCACAGAGAGATCAAACTGGGCAGCTGGCATATCTTTGAGGTACATACACATACATTAGGTTCAGACTTGAGGTTGCGCAACTACAACTTCGAAGGCAGCGGGCTTCCAAGGAGATATTGAAATTCCAACTCGAAACGCACACAAAACGAACAGTTTGGAGCTGAACCACCTGATAAAAAGACGCCAAAAGAGAAAACAATCCTTCAAAAACTAGAAAGAGGCAAAGAACCATACCATACTCTATATCTGAATGTCAAAATGCTAAGAATTCAGTCCATCGCTTACCAAAAAGAAGAATCACTTGCGTGTGTTGGTGACACTTCTTTGAACGGTGGAAACCCCATCCACAAACTTTGTGCGGAAAAGAACATTAGCGTTGTTGAACATACCTTCCTTGAGAGATACCACAATGAACTGCCAGACCATATTTTTCACATTATATACAACTCATTTCTTGCACCAATAAAAACTTTTAATCCATTTCATAGACGATTATCAAATTCACATTATCATTACCATCCAACACCATAAAATATGCAAGCTATCATTTCTCTTTTAATTAGACATTGAAAAGGAAGTTATGTATCAAATCATATTGAGTAGGCAGTCAAACCTGTGAGTGTGGAAAGTGAGCTTTGATCATCCTACCGATATTTTGTGTGTGACTCAGATCTAGAGCAGCATCAACCTACAAAACATTACACATGAATCTTTGTATTAAGATTCTAAATTGAGATATATCTCCATTAGCTTCTCAAAACCATCTTACGGACACAACATGAAACTATTTTATATGGCTCAGTCTCATCTCCTTGTACAAGTGAGTATTTCAATAACAAGTCCCTCAATATTTATAAGGAAGACACAAAATAGTATCCCGTCCATTGCAGATCATGAATCAAATGCAAAACAGTTACTCCTTTCGGTTCTCAATAGATGCCATTAGAGAAAAAAACACACATATTAAGAAAACTAAAAGTAGAACTTATAATATTTAATGATGTGCTAAAATTTTAAAAAAACTATATAAAAATGATGGTATAATGTAGCGAGTTGTATGGGAAGAAAGGAAAAAGTGTTTTGAAAATACAAATAATTAATGAAAAAATAGGTGAAATTCTATTTTTGGAATAGTTGAGTATTAATTATACCTAAAATGACATATATTATGAACCAAAATTTTAATTCTCTAATGACAATTATTGAGAACCAGAAGTACAATTGAAGGCCATATCTACCTACCTCATCAAGTATATAAAGTGGTGCGGGTTTGAACAGAAGCAACGCCAATATCAAAGAGAGTGCCAGTAAGGACCTCTGCCCTCCACTAAGTTCAGACAGAGACTGTTTCCAGACACCTCCAAATGCAACTCGAACCTCAAGCCCATCTAAGAAACTGCCACCCTCAGGAGGATCTAACTTTGCTGTTGTGCCAGGTAGTAATGTTGAGAAGATGGATCCAAAATCACTGGAGACCAAAATTTTTTAACAGTGAATGTGATGATATGGAAGATGCTAGATATCGAGCAAAACAGCCAGATAAAAATACTTGTAAGAAAACATGGACTATCGTACCTATTAACTTTCATCCATGTAACTTTAAGTGTTTCCTTCTTCTTTTCATCAAGCTCTTCAATAACACTCTTTATTTTTGCCTTATCATTCTGTTTGAAGAAACAAAAAGTACTAAGTTCATCTTCCAATATAAGCTAATTCAAAAACAAATCAATAGCACAGAAAAAGCAGACCTCGATAATGTTCTTCCTTGAAATCAAATCGTTGTACTCATCTTCTGCTTTCTCAAACATTGTCATAACTTTCTTATTCACCCTCTTCTCTAAGCTGAAGAAAAAGTTGACATTAATAAAAAAAAATGTTATGGAGCACTGCAAATTCCATTTGGACAGTTTTTTTTAAAATTGGCATGTACCCCAGTCTTTGACTCTTTAATCACCATTTCCCTACCGATCAAGTACTCTCATTATTTAATTGAAGAAGATAGCAATTCAGAAAAAAGGTCTGTAACCACTTAATAAAAAAGAATAAGTTTTGAAAAGCATTAAAACCCTATTTCAAGGTGGAGACTTGGGTGCTGTGTGTCTCCATCCTTAAACACTACATGTGAGTCTTCGATGAATTGTTTTTTGCTTTTTTAATTACACAATAACCTTGGCCTTTGAAGTAGCACTTAACAGGATTCTAACAGCATATAAAGATTAGATTACATAATGAATCATGTCAGCAGTTAAACCACACTTAAAATTTTAATTTAAAAAATTTGTCCAGCACATTTTGCAAAAAAAAAATAAAAAAAATCAGTTGCATGCAGAAATTTCATTGAACTATCATGACAATGTATGAACTACAGTCTGCAGATAAAGACTAATGATGTATAGAACGCTGATTTCATAAAAATGGTATTTTATCCTTTCACCTTGTTTGCTCTGTTTGCAATCTGTCTAGTTCCTGTCTGGCTTTTTTAGGGTCACGAGATGAAAAATCATAATCAGTTCCACTTCTTCCAAACAGCTGTTTTTCTGATGTTATCCATGCATGCTTTTGAATTAACCTGTCAACCATCTGGAAGCAATCCGTCTGCTCTGTTTCCATCCTTTTCACCTACAAATATGAAAATTAAGTAGCAAGCTATCATTTCTCTTATCCACGTTAAGCAAAAGTTACCAACAAGTTTGAATGATACTAGGCCAAGTAGCAGATACCTCATTTTCCAACTTCTTCCTCTCCAAGCCGGCTTCAGTCAACTTATTTTGAAACTTGTGTTGCTCTTTTATAATGCCACTAATTTCTGAGTCACATGCTTTCATCTTTGCACGGACTGAATTCAGATCAGATTGAACTTGATCGTGACTTTGCTTCAGTTTATACACCTATACATGATCTGTCAGAAGAAGCAAATCCATATTCTTCGAGTTACAGATTTAGGAGAGAAGATGAGATATAAACCTTGTCACGTTGTTCTTTAACTTCAGATTTAAGGTTCTCAATTTGATTTTGCAGAAGTTCAAGTTGTTTCTCCAAGGATATGCGTTCCTCGCAAACTGCTTCCACTTGCATAACAAGCTTTTCTCTTTCATTTGCATGGCCCTATCAATATGGATGCACATATTACAACATAATTTACGTTAGGAATCAAACAATATTCCACCAATATATCATGAGACATAGGCCATATTAAGGAATATATATAATTAGTTCTCATTAAGGAAATGCAGATGTCACACTCAAACGCAGCAGAGTATTACAGTTCATGGCATACGACTGTAATTCAGCTTCTATAAAGTCGCAGCCACTGCTGAAGAGCATTCTAAACTTTCAAGTAGATATGGATTAAAGAAGGTTACTAAATCCAGGGATTGACTGTGCAATAAGGTAAGAGATATAGCCAGAAAGAAGGCTACAGTGCCCAATCAGAGTGTTGGAACAGAAGACATTTTATATAGATAATTACATAGACTAGTGGTTGCGTACTTAATAACACACCTTTAGCTCCTTTGAAGCTGACTGCATCTGAGTTTTAAACGACTTAATTTTATTTTCTAAACTCTTGAGCCTACTAGTCCGGTTACTGTCATAGTCTTTAATTGACTTTTCAGTTGACAACACTTTTTCAAGACTTTTCTCATATTGAAGTTGCTTCTCCTTGAGACCAGATTTGGCATCTTCAAGATCTTGCTCAATTTTTTTAACTGTCTCTGCAAGCTGGAAAAAAAAAATCATATTAATGACTTCGCTCTACTTACAACAAACAGAACTTAAGCACGGCAGATACATTTAGAAGAGACCTTATGATGCTCATTTTGTTCTAATCGCTGTTGAAATAGCTCAAGTTCATATTCCTTCAACTTTAAATCATCGTTCACCTTACTAAACTGTTTTTGAAGGGGAAGTAATCTGGCAATCTGCAAATGAAGAAATTAGTCCTTGAGATAAAACATCAGATTCAAAGACTGGCACAATTGGACATGAACTTGAAACGATTAATATTTCTAGCTTTAATGTAGCGATATTAAAAAGCAGGGGGCAATCATTTCTAGCTTTAATGTTACTTGACTGAATCTTGCTTCATTTGGGGTCATATAAATTTTTAAATAACAGCTGTCCAAATTTCAAAAACAGTCTACATTTAGTTGCAAAGACAGTCTACATTTAGTTGCAAAGACTACTCTATCTCAGAAATCTTGATTAAAATGCACCTTGTTTTGTGGAACTACAAGAAGTTCATAATGAATAATAAAATTTAAGATATCTCTATGCATATTGAATCATAATCATTGTTAAACAGAAAATCTTGAAACATCATCAGAATGTGTAAAATAAATTGAAACGAGGGATGCTGAAGTACATAGTTGAGGATGTGCATTAGCTAACCTCGACTTCTATATCAGATAACTTCTTCTGGTGAACAGACAGATCTGATTCAGCATCTGCCCACTCACAAAGCTGCCTAAGCAAATCACCACGGCCCCTGCAACGTCAAGCAGTTATCTCAGTATCTGTAAACTGACAATGATATTACAAAAGGGGGGAATCAAGTAGCAATAGCAGTTATATTTTAAAATCTTTTATATCAGCAAATTTTCTTGAACAAAAAATTAAAAACAAAGGGACTAGAAACATTCCTAGAATTCTACATATTTTGAAGATAAGAATAGCTAAGAGACTTATCATTCTCGGAAAAGGTTTGTCTGTGACAAACTAAAATAAAGGTTAAATATTGTTAAAATGCTGTCTTCTGCTCGTAACACATTCATGTACACAACGGTAACCTACAGCCTACCTGCGACTACCACCAGTCAGAAGACCACTTGGTTGAAATATATCACCTTCAAGAGTAACACATGGCTCCCTAACATCAACACCTCTATCTTGATTAAAAGCGACCTGTAAAACATTATATGCCCCAACAGATTAAAATAATACTCAATTTTTCAGTAAAGTCTCGAGAAATAGCAGAAGAGAAAAATCTATCCAACACTAATCATGAAAATGAAGAAAGCACAAATGAACCAGAAAGAGGATCTTTTTTCAGACCCATAAATCCATCCAACACTAAAACCTTCTTAGGAACACCTCCCATGACTCTATTTTTCACATGGTGAGGAAGTGTGGTGAATTTGCATGATAATGACAATGAGTATGCACCTCGTGCCTAAGTGATAGACTATTACTCTCTATATGGTGCCCCATGGTTTCTCCTCCTAAATGCTGATTTGAAATTTGGGGAGGGTGATGTTTTACCATCCAATATCATTTGGCATTAAAACAATAATTATATATTAAACATCGTATTTTCCAGAATCGTATCAATCATTGATGTAGCAGAAGGATAGAGTTACACATAAGGCGCCATGGTCTACTGAAACGAGTGGTGTGCAAAAATGATCTGGGCCCGGAAACTACTGTCCGTGTTTCTATGGGTTTACGGTACGGTCAAGGGCCATAATTGGACCGGGGACCGGGTTGGGCTGTAATATTAATAAGTTATATACATATGCAGAACCAAATTAGACCAAAAACAAACTATACATTCAATATATATTAGAAAATTAAAATTTACTGAACCAAACAAAAACCCAAACATAAATTTGGGGAGGAAGTGTGGTGAATTTGCATGATAATGACAATGAGTATGCACCTCATGCCTAAGTGATAGACTCTTACTCTCTATATGGTGCCCCATGGTTTCTCCCCCTAAATGCTGATTTGAAATTTGGGGAGGGTGATGTTTTACCATCCAATATCATTTGGCATTAAAACAATAATTATATATTAAACATCGTATTTTCCAGAATCGTATCAATCATTGATGTAGCAGAAGGATAGAGTTACACATAAGGCGCCATGGTCTACTGAAACGAGTGGTGTGCAAAAATGATCTGGGGCCGGAAATTACTGTCCGTGTTTCTATGGGTTTACGGTACGGTCAAGGGCCATAATTGGACCGGGGACCGGGTTGGGCTGTAATATTAATAAGTTATATACATATGCAGAACCAAATTAGACCAAAAACAAACTATACATTCAATATACATTAGAAAATTAAAATTTACTGAACCAAACAAAAACCCAAACATAAATTTTGTTAAACCAAACAAACAAGATCCTAAATTAAAAGAAAATTTAATTTTAGTTGAACTAAAACAATAATTGGTTAAGTCTTTACGATCCGGACTGGGACAGAATCATATTGAACTGGACCATAATGGTCCGGTCTCGGTCTGGACTTATGCACATTCTTTCATGAAAAAAAAACTTATTAAGATTAAAATGTTCAAATAAATTTACAATATAATAAAAATAAATTAGTGCAAATTGAAGAAGCTATCAGATTCACTATCAAAAACATACTAGAGAAAATTTGTTCAAGAAACCATCATCACTGGTATCAAGCCAGAAACACCAAAAATGGCAAGACATTTTAATAGCACAAAAGTTCACCAGTAATATCCTAAAACACATCCAGATCCAGAGTTATTAGCAAAATGAGTTTCAACATCTATCTACAGTGAAATATCACGTGTGGTAAATTAAATGTTTCTGTCAGGGAAGTTTATCAAGATAGCATAAGTAGACATACATACCTTCACTGCAGCTTCCCTAGTTTTGCAGACAAAGGTTGATCCAAAAACATACTCCATTGCTCTCTGCATTGCAATTCCAAATTCTGAGACTAGCACCTAACTTAGGAAGCATTTGTCCATATACAATGAAGTGCATGCTCTATATACTTACTTTATTTTAGAGAATCTTGCATAGATATAGAAATGAATAAGGCTTTGCTTCGCTATCTATTTGTAAATTGTCTTCCATTGAAAACCAGTGGGCCCAAACACTAAATAGTGAGAGGGCGAAAAAAATATTTTATAACGAAAAACAGCTTAGTCTTCCATTGAAAACCAGTGGGCCTAAACACTAAATAGTGAGAGGGCAAAAATATATACTTCAACGAAAAACAGTTTATAATCTGGCATCCACAATGCCTGAATATGGGTACAGACAGACAGATTATGGACGTCGACTTCTAGCACACTTATTATTGTGAAACTGTTAGATGAGACTTTGAGCAAAAGATGCCCAAAAACAAATCCTAATGTCCAACGCATGTTGATTGCATTTCAGCTGTTTTGGGTGTGAATGCAAGCCATGTTCACGTTTTAAAGAGAATTTCAACTAAAGCACAGTATTTTCTAATCACGTGTTTGAGCTTCTGATATTTGTAGGACCAAGGCATTAAAACCTTGTCACGGAGTTCATATAATAATCAGCCCAGTTAGTGAACATAACTTTCATGATAAAAGAAAGCCTGCAATTTATGCATGTAAATAAGACAATTCCAGAAGGCAGAGTCCAAAATCCTATAGAGCGTTTTTACGGAACTTATTGTCCAGCAGTATAAAGTAACGCATGGGAGCAATTATATATTAGCCATATCTCAGCATAATGATACCTTGAGCTCTTCATCATATTCAACCAATGAAAGAGCCAATTTTGCATTCTCTGCACCAACCTGAAGAAGTACATATCATTTTTTAGCAAAAAAGGCTTGGCTGATAATACCACGTGAAGATTTATATAGAGACTGACCATCTTAGCGGCAGCCCTTTGCTTATCAGGATAAACGACATAGGCCTGAATTTTGTTTAAAGGTATAATTGTAACTCTTCTCTGGAGATTGCCTTTTTGCAAGAGCTGTTTTCCGGTATTTTCAGTGTCCACAACTACGTTAAATAATCGACCACCAGCCACAACCTGCTTGTGATTTTTTTTAGTCAAATAGAAGAGGAAAATTTGTTACAAAAGAAGAATACCCTCAAAAGAAAACCCAGCACTTCATACCTCTAGAGCAGTCATTGCGGAGCTATCCTTTACTCTAATGAGCTTTGCAACAACTCCTTTCACCCTTGACCTATCAAAATTCTTAGCAGGGTCAGAATAATTGAACTGCACATTTGATAGCTGAGCTGAGAGAATCCTGATTCTGTCCTTCAATTTCTGCACCAATTCCATTTCAGCTATACGAGCCTGACAGTCACAACAAAGAGGCAGAAACAGAAAATAATTAAAAGTTTATCATGTTTAAAACTAATGGACTTGGAGTCTTGGACATGTAACAGGCACATAGAGACTGATATACAACCTGCTGTAACTCTTCCATCCGTTGGTTATCTTCTTCTTTGTAAGCTAAAGATGCTAAGAGTTTTTTGTCATTTTCGATATTCTTTTTCCTAACAAGAAGCTCCTTTTCATCATTTGCAGCTTCTTTATGCTTTGACTTTAATTGGTTCTTCTTCTCTTTCAGCTCCTTCTCATCATGGCTTATTTTCATCTTCAGCTGTTTTAGCTCTGTTTCTGCATTCCCAACAGCTACTTTAGCATCAGCTAACTGTTCCTCAAGGCATTTGTCCTCATTCTGATTAGTCTTTCCAGCCAACACTCCCTGTTCATTTCAGTTTTTACATCTTTCACATTAACACATTGGCTGTGTATAAACAATACTGTGATATGATACTTAACACGAGCAGAAGTTACCTGATGTTCCTTTTCATGCTCTTCTAAATCCTTGGAAAGATTCTCAACTCGTTTCTTAAGATCAGCAGCTTCATTGTCAGCCCTTTTAACTGCAGCTGCCCTTTCTACTTCGGACTCTTTCAATTCTTCAATGCTTTTCTCCATCTGGCAAAAATTGAAGAAAAACAATTATAGTTGGCTTAGTAGAGCACTGGCAAGTGAGAGAAAGTGATAACTTAAAAGGGAGAGAAAAAAAACTCTCAGAAAAAGAACATGATATTTTTGCACCAGAGTTCAGACACGCAAAAAACATTGCACCTACCTTATTAGCATTTTCAACTTCAGTTTTCAGAGTGTCCTCTTTATTTTTTAAAGCAGAGGTTTCTCTAACAAGGTTTTCGGACAATTTATCTACTTCATGAGACAAGGTTTTAGCTTCCCCACCAATGTTTGCTTCTTTTTCAGCTGTCAACTGAGATACTTTTGCCTCCATTTGCTGAATTTCCTCCTTCATCCTTTGTGACTCAGTATCAATCTCAGCAATCTTAGCCTTTATACCCTCCAGCTCAGAAGCTGCACTTTCTTTAACCCTTTCTGCTTGTACATACTCAAATGCAATACAAAACCTTTTGAGACGGTCTAATTCTGCATGTCCATTTGCCCATTGCATATACTGCATCCTTTCCTTTCTCAATTTTTCCAGTGCAGGGAGTATTTCGTGGTCAAGAAGTTTATCAATCTCATCAACTTTACTCTGCTTCTTTTCAAGTGTCTTCAGAGCTGCCTCCTTCTTCGTCTCATACATTCTTGTTCCAGCAGCCTCTTCAAGCATGGATAAAATTTCAGGAGGTTTCATATTTAAAACCTTTGTTATGCGACCTTGCATAATAAGAAAATGTGGATTGTTTACATTGAGCTGCACAGAATGGAACAGATTTTGGACCCGACTTGGCTGAGCAAGATGCCCATTAATTAGATACTTGTTTCTTCCACCAACCACAATCTGCAGAAATTAAAAAGAAACACAGAAAATGACTTACATAAAGCTATATATCCGAAAGAAAATATCACCAATGCCCGCAAAAAGATAACTTGAACAGGATAAGGGGAATTAAAGAGGGAGGGGGATGTTACCGATTACACCGACTTGTCCTCAAAAATACCTTTTAAACCACCCTTTATCACTATCTTGTTAACATTTTACCACCGCCCGTGATTTTCGCATTTAACTACCCTCTTTTCCAAAAATGTCAGTTAGCCAATGGTCTGTATATTATCAGCTAACATCTCACCAGCAATTAAGATTTTTCTGTTAAAAGACCACGGATTGTGGTTAATATATTAGAAGAATAGAAGGGAAATGGTCATTTTACTGCATAAAATCTTGCACTGATAATCAAATTTATTAAAATGGGTTTATACTTTATATAAGACCAATTTCCCTATTCGACAAAACTTCAATCTTTGGTAGTTGAATCTTTAACCAATTAATATTTTTCTGTTAAAAGACCACAGAGTGGGGTTAAGATATTAAAAGAATAAAAGGGAAATGGTCATTTTACTTCATAAAACTTTGCACCGATAATCAAACTAGACTACTAAATGCGTTTGCATAATAACATAAGACCAATTCCCCTATTGAACAAAAACTTAAATCTTTGGTAGTTGAATCGCTACTCAAAAGATCAAATGTAATATTGATTCTTGAAGGATAAGTCCCAAGGCAAATAATCTAAACACAACGAGGGGTTTACTCCGGGAAAGCAGTGTAAATAACAATCAAAGATTCAAGTCATCCGACTACAGAAGATAAGCGGAATTGCGACACAATGGCGTTCTTGCAGGGAAAAACCATTCTCCCAAAAATTGCCAATGAATATTGGATCTCTATCACTAACTATGGAACGAGGAGGGCCGTGAAGTCGAACCACATCGTTGAGAAAGACTTCAGTGTTGTTACGAGTTGTATAAGGATGAGCCAAGGCGATAAAGTCAGCATATTTAGCAAGACCGCACAACATGGTTTTGAACCAAAATCTTAGATCCATGAACGCCAGTGAATGCTTCATCTCAGAAATGGTTAATTCAGTGGGAAGGATGCATGGCAGATGAGGCTACTTGGGAGAGTGTTACAGATATACTGGGACATTTTTTTTTTTAAAAAACTTGTGGACAAGCCTTGTCTAAAAGGGTGCGAGGATCATAGGATTCCAACTCTATTTACAAGGCCAGTTAATATGGATAAGTCCTTGTTGACTTATGCTAGGCGTAATGAGGAAAATTGATAATAGTTTGATATTAGTAATAATTTTATCTTACATTAATAGTCTGTCTCTAGTAGGAGTAGTTAGCATAGAAGGTTATATAAGGTCTCACATCCTATGCTTTAAGCATTATTCGTTCAATTAAAATCTTATCTTTGGTTGTTGAATCTGTGATCAAAAGATTTTGGGTCTTAGATCTCAAATCAAAAGATCAAACATATATTGAGCCTTGAAGAATCAAGTCTCATCACGGGATAAGAGATTATGCCTACCAAAATCTACCAACCAAAATCAGCCATTGACCTACATAATTGTGATGGAAGAAGCTAAAACTTATATATTTGGTAATTCATACTCTAATTGAACCCAGCTCACCAAAAGGTTCCCCATTTTTAGCACATGTTACATTCCACGCAATTATATAACTCCACATTGACTTGATATCCAAAAGAAACAACCGAGCAACCAGAACAAATCCTTTAAATAATTAAAGCCCCATAAGAACATGACAAGTAGAGGTGAACTTTGACTAAAAACAACTAGGCATAAACTTGCAAAAGATCAACTTTCTTCTTCCCCGGAAAAAATTAAACTTGGTTGATTATGTTTACTTAAAAATCAATTTCCTCCATCTAAGCAGTTATAAGGCCACCAAACATACCACATCAAAACACCATACTCCCACACAGCAAGGTTAGTAGAGCCAAATTTCAAATTTTTCATCTCAGACAATAATGAAAGGTCACCAATCAACCGTGCAGCTACGTCATTCGAAAAACTAAAATTTTGAAACAAAAATGAGCAAAAGAAAAAAAACGAGACCTGACGAGTAACGGTGATTTCAGTGGAATCCTCGTAGCCAAGGGGGCTCCGAGTACGATCGGAGTTATCAAAAACGACAGAAACGGTAGCCTTAGTGATGCCAGCCTGGCCCTGCTTGTAGACGAGCTCTTGGAGGTTGGAAGCCCTAACCTGTTGCAAGTTGGTGATTCCGAGGACGAAGCAAATGGAATCGAGGATGTTGGACTTGCCGGAGCCGTTGAGACCGGTGATAGCGTTGAAGTGGGGGTCAAATCCAGAAACGACGGTTCGAGTAGCGTAGGATTTAAAGCCTTCAAGGCAGACTTCCTTGACATGCATAGTGCAGCGAATTTGGGGATTGGAACTTGCAAACCCTAATTAGAAGCGTTTGTGAATCTCTTTTCAAAATTAAAACACGAGGACTTCTATAAATCCTGAGTTTCGGAGAATTGTAGGAAGAGGGACATTGAGGTAGAATCGAAAATGAGAGAGTTGACAGGGGAGTTTGTGATTGTGAACTCCAAGGCGGGAAATGAGGGTTTTCATGGAGGCGGGGCTGAGTTTTGAATTTTGAGACTCCGCTCCTCCAATTGCCAAATCAGCAACGGAAAGGATTCGCCGACGATGGAATAGGGGTCACTCTCACTCACTCCTTTTTCCATTATCCTTTTTTATATTGGTGTAAATAAATAATTATTTATTTGAGTTGATAGATTTAATGCAAACTAGGTTAGTACTCGTGTCGTGGTATTTATAAAATATATATATTTTCAAATTATTTGTTATTTTGTGTGTATTGATAACATGAGTTAAAATTTAAAACAAATAATATATAATTTGTTACCTACATATAAATTTATATTTTCATCTCAAAACAATAAAAGACGTTAAAAAATAAGACACCTATAAACTTGATATTCTAACAATATGTTTGATTGTAAATCCACCGACATTGTTTGTTTAATTAGTACCTAAATTAATAAACAATTATATAATAGTATAACCACATTATATTATATTCTAAAAGATTTCATTAAATACAACGTTGTTTGTAGTATTTTTGTGACTTGCCTGTAGGATCACATATCATGATCCTCGAACTTGAAAGGAATTATCAAATCCGAAGGTGAAAGTATGGTGCGCGGAATAAAAAATCACGTGACCAATATCAATCCTATTCAATATATTTGTCTCGATAATATGTTTCCAAAGTTTACGTATTATCAATCTAGTATCACTACATAAGACGACAAACTGATCATTTTTTTTAATCACCGTAATAAGAATGTCTACCTTTAATTTCAAGACATACATCGTTTGGAAACAATTAACATTTGAAACTACTCAAGAACTTACTTGAGCAAAAATTCATCATCAACTACCCTTGCAATTGGGCATATACTATCATAATTCAAGTAAATAGTCCCGTCTCTTGGTATTAGGATTCTATGAAGGGCTATAAAGCACAACTTATAAACCATTGAAGCTTCATCTCAAATTATAAATATTAATTCAGCAAGTTCAATACCTAGACAATATATGACAATATATATTAGTATTAAATGAATTTAGTATAATCATAGTTTTGTTATATCATTATAATAATACATTACCACATATTGATTCGTTCAATCACGTACCTTTGGTTAATATTCGTGATAGTGCATGAATATCATACGTGATAATAATTATATGTTGTGATTATAGAACCGACTTGAGAGGTAAAATAATCGTACACAAAGTTATACTCATATGATATATATATATATATATATATATATATATATATATATATATGGTATAACTAACTGCCTCGAACCCGCATGACGATCACAATTTATAATTAAATAAAATTATAAAATAAAAAAAAGTAGAAAATCAAGTAATTTAAAATTATAAAATAAAATAGCCGGTTACCTTAAAAATAAGCAATTTTAAATATAAATATTATAAATAAAATTAAAATAAAATTATAAAAATAAATAAAATATTTTGTAAATTAGATATTTTAAGAAATAGGAGGAAGAATTTGTGGATTTAAATCATACGTAAAAAATTCTAGAATCAAGTTAGAATCTTATATTAACAAATTGTTTAAACTAAAAGAGTTTGTTTTATTAATTTTAAAAATCAATTCAGAAATTAATTTAAAATATATATAATTTAAATGATTTGGCTTAAACATTGAAACCACATAATGTCACGTTAGCCATTCGTAGGCTCTCTCTCTCTCTTTATATATATATATATATATATATATATATATATATATATATATATATATATATATATATATTGGTGTCGTTCACAATATTTTAAAACCGTTTACGTGACGTTATTGCGTCTAAAAATCTTGGTCATACAAAACGGTCATATATTTGAATGTTGAGTGAGTCGATGGTCATAGACTCATAATAGCACTTGATCACGGGCTGAAATAATTTTATTTTAAATAATCTCTCTCCTCTCCTTTTTTCTTGTTATTTGCCCTATCTTGATTAATACATTTTTTTCTTCACTGTTATTCAACATATATGGAGGTGGAACCACCACCACCCCCTCTACTACCACCACCTAATGAATCTTCAAACGTCCCAATTGCAATTGGGATGCTATTATGGAGATTGCTTTAATGGAATCTCCTTCAATTCTGGACAAAAGTGGTATGATTCTACAATCGTCTAGTCCTGGCACTGAGAATGTAAGAGCCGTGATCTTTAGAGCTGAGTTGGACCTAGCCGCCCCAGCGGGTGCTCTGTATTTCCGCCCCTGCGGCTCAGGATGCCCGTCCCTGCGGTTTCCTGCGGCTGCAACCGGCTTTATTGACCGTTGGACCGTGCTTTACTCTTTCTTCTCTTCCTTCTTAAGCTTCTTCTTGGCCTCTTGATGAAGGGTTTCTTCATCTTCTCTAGCTACTCATGTTCTTCTTCTTATCTTCTCTTTCTCCTTGATCTTGTTCTTGTTTTCTCCTTGGTTTGGAAGAGATTGGTTGTGTGGCTTTGTGGATGTTGCGTGTTGTTGAGCTTGGGAGCTAGCTGAGGTTGTTGTGTTGAGCTTTTCCTTGGCCTAGGATCACAGTCGTGGTAAGTGCCCTTCTTCTCCTTTTTTCCTTCTTTCTTTCCTTTCCTTCTCTTTTGTAACGTCCGAAATTTTATTAATTTTATTCCGGACTTAGACCACCTTGTAGTTTTCCGTAATCCCGAGATGCCGAGAGCCGGGATTTATTCTTAAGAAAATCCCGAGCCGACACGTCGTTTTTCCTCTTTTTCCGCGTTCCGACCCTTCGTTCCAGGTTGAAAATGACAAGGGGTCATTTCCGACCCCTCGGTCCGTGTGAGGGACAAGAGGTCAGCTGACCCCTTGGTCCCCACACCTCCTTTTCAGCCTTTGACTCTCTCTCTCTCTCCTACCTTAGCTCTTTCCTCACGTTACTTCACTCTTTCACTCAACTCCTCTCCTCTCTTTTCCTCTCTTTGTTCTTCTCTTCTCCGTGGTTGCTGAAGATCCAAGCTGTGGACTGCAGAAGGTATTCTCAGCTGTTGGTAAGCTCTCCCTCTTCCTTTCCCCTCTTCCTTGCTGCTCTTTCCCTTCTTCTTCCTTCCTCCTTCATCCATTGCCATGGATGAAGCTTGAAGAGGTTTTCCACTCAAACCTTGTGCATGTCTAGTTTCTTAGCTCGTTTAGGTCCAGTAGAGGTGCCTAAGAACCATGGTGGGTGTTTGGAGAAGATCCAGCAAGAGAAGAAGGATTTTGGAGCCAAAGATCCAAAGTCGAAGACGACGTTCTGCGCAGAACCCGCGGCGCGGCCAGCCGCAGGGGCGGGACCAGCAGGCCGCGGGTGCGGCTCAGCACGCCGCGGGAGCGGCTCGGCACGGCCGCAGGGGCGGCGGAAGACACTCGGCTCGGACGGCAGCGGACGGTCCGCGGGTGCGGCGTGACTCGGGCGCGGGGGCGGCGCGCGGGTGCGGCGTGGCCGCGGTGGTCGGGCGCGGGGCGGTTCCTGGCAGGTGACGCAATCCTCCGCGGGGTGCGGCTCCTTGTTCCGCGGGGGCGGCTCCTGTGTCCGTAGGGGCGCCGGCTTGACTCCGCGGCTGCGGTTTCGGCAACAGTAGGTTCCTCATCTCCTTTCCTCTTCGTTCCTTCCTTAGTATTGATGTTGGATCATGTTAGTAGCATGCCTAGGATGGATCTAGAGTAGCTTGGAAATGCCACCTAGTGGTTGTGAACCTAGGAGCCCTTAAGGCTCGATGTAAGTGATGGATATGAGCATGTGAGCATGATGGACCTTTATAGGCTAGCTTGTGCCTCTTTGGTTGAGGATTTTCTCTTGTGGAATTATGGACTGTTGTGGGATGTTGCATGTGTGGAGAGTGTGATGAGTAATCGGGACCTAGGAGCGTTTCCTAGTTTGAGGGTTGGGTGGTCTTGCGTAGATCACTAGAGTGAAGTCTAAGACTTCTTGAGTGTGAGTATGTATTGATATGCATATCTCTTGTGAGCAGGTTGTTGGCTTCCTCCTTAAGGAAGCAAGAGTGTGGTTGACTTGGGTTTGGTGACGAGGTAAGTCTCGCTCGTATTTTACGTATTAGCATGATGTGTGTTTTGGTGGTGTGTGTTTACGTACTTGTTATTAATTATCAAACCGGTAAAATAGGATCACCGACCTTATATGTAATTTTGGCCCAAATGTATGATAAGGGCGGTGACATCATCTACCTAGCTCTCGCGAGAGTCTAGGAGGTTCTCGGCGACTAGCCGTGCGGGGTAAGACGGACGGATGCATCCGTACCATGCCTTGCCGGAAATAGGGACCGGGGCGAGACCATTGGGGTCTCGTGTCACAACCGAAAGTTGAAATATAGAACGGGATACGAGTTAAGAATATAAAGATAATAAACCGGACTTGTGTGATTTATGTTTTGTGATTTATATGTGTTTGTGCCTTCCCGTTATTCTAATGCCTAAAATATTAGCTAACCGGTTTTTAAACCGTATATGTAGATGACTTGCAGGTTAGGGACGCCGCCGAGTGAGGTGGAGGAGTGGACAGCCGGGGTCCCCGTACATTATAGGACGGGGATGTTTTGAGTCATGTTTTCATGTTATTGTTTTATGGATATGGTTGTACGTTTAGACTTGTATCAGATTATGTTGTTTTGAGGAATCCGGTGAGTTTCCAAGTTGTAGTTTCGTACTTTTCGTTTCCGCATACATTAAAAACATATTTAAGTTTTCGCCTTTATTTGTGCCATGTTGGAAGGTCCGGTGAAATTGTTGTCAGGCTAAGGGTCGGGACCCATTGTGAGGTCTCGCCCAGTAGCACCCGAGTCCCGCGGATTTGGGGTGTTACATCCTTTAGCTTAGGATTTCCACAAGTTTAATCTGTGTTAGCTCTCCTAAGCATGTATTGATGCTCATATGTGTATGTATATGTATGTGTGTGGCTGCTGGATGTTGAAGACATGAATTCATCACGTGAAGAACGAAGAGGAAGTCGGGGGTTACGTTCTGCACTGTCGCCGCCGCCCCGCCAGTGAGCCGCCGCCCTTGTGTGACATTGTCACCGCACCCGCGCCAGAGAGCCGCCGCCCCTGCGGCCACGATCACCGCCCCTGCGTGGGAGTGTCTCCGCGCCTGCGCCTGCCGTTGCTTCACCCCTATGTCCCTCTTGTCACACAGGTGCGTCTTGTACAGGATCTACCTAGGGTAGTGTAGATCCTTTCCTTTCCTAGTATGAGCGGTTAGTAGCATGTTAGGTATGTGGATGAGGATAGGACGAGGATGATTATGATATCGATATGTGCCGGTTATGGCTTTGAGGTTTAGTAGATTATCGAGGTTTATATGTTGGATATGATCCTTATGGATCTCTTGGGTCTAGGTGTGACCCCTTTGATTGATAGGAGATTTGATATCTCTTTATGCCTTGCTATTAGGCAGTGGTGTCCTCCGGATCAGAGTTGATCGTGGTTGAGTTTTATTCTGAGGTTGAGGTAAGTCCATATGACTTACTTAGCTACCATCCTTATATTGGATGTATGCATGAGTGGTGTGTGATATATGCTTGATAGCCCTGGTTTAGTAATCGCCCATTGTAGGGCCGTGATAACTTGCCCTTTCATCCTGCTGGGAGTTTGGGAGGTTCTCTGTAGGCAGGCCAGATCTGGTAAACGGTTCGGGCACTCTCCACTCCCATAGGGTATACGGGGAGGTGTTCCAGGCACCACTCCAGCTGGATATGGGACCCAGAGGCGAGGATTATATATTCCTCGTGTCACATATATTCGTATTCATATATATCGTTTTGAGTGTTGGACTTTATAAAGATAATTAACCGGGTAAGTGTGTGACAACATGATTATGTGTTTATGATTCCCTGACTTGTGTTTGTGCTTATGCATTATTTATCTATATGTATGGTTAGCTAACGGTTTTATACCGTGTTGTAGATGCTTTGCAGGTTAGGAGAACTGCAGAGTGATCCATATGGGGTGATCCGTTGAGGGCTCCGTACACTAGGTTATGCGTGGGATTTGGGATATTTTGTATGTACATATACATGTTTTGATTGTACTCAGCGGTACTTTGTATACCTTTTTGATATGTATATATTACAATTTGATGTTTGGTTTTAATCTATATGTGCCTTGTTGTAAGATTCAGTGAACTTGTTGTCAGGCTAGGGTCAGGATCCATTGTGAGATCCTAGCCCAGTAGCGCCCCGAGTCTTACGGATTTTGGGGTGTTATAGAGAATGATACATCAACAATGGGATCTTATTTTCCTATACCACAAAAGACTTGGAAGTCTATGGTTAGTGCAGATGCCTCAAACCTATGCCACAATGTCCTTATATTGGGCAAAGAATTTTTAGACCAAGTCACAATGACTTTCCCGTTTGAATGATGGTAATCTTGTTTTTTCCGGTTACCAAGGGTCTTTATGCCTCTTTGTAGTCGCGATGGACTCATTCCATCCTCTTCAAGGTCTTAGGGTACCCAATTGCATTCCTTGTCATGGATCGAAAAATTGAAGAGTTATAGAAGTGTAGTGACAACATGCAACTCACTAATCTCGATCATCAGTACTATATATGCTTGTTTTCCAGAATGAATCAGAATTAATGGGTGTTCTTACAGGTGGACCATGGGCCATATTTGATCGTTGCCTTATAATGAATTGAAGAAGTGGACTCTAGGGTTTGTCAGTATTAATCCCAAAACTATTTGTCCCTACTTGGATCTGAATCACATGTATTCTTACTCAATGGGTATCACAAAGATATTTTGTGGACTATGGTTAGTGGGTATTCGTGATTCTATCAGGATAGATCCCAAAACTATGAACTTTAACCGAGGAAGATTTACTCGAATATGTGTGGAAATAGATCTTACTAGACCACTCAAAAAGGCGGTTCATATCAATGGTATGTGATGCCTAGTTGAATATGAAGGGTTTAGATTTCATTTGCTTCAAGTGTGTGGTATGACCACTATGCGTCTAATTGTGAATTCACTGCTTCTACACCATTTGCTACTGCAACACCTATAACCCCTACTACACCAGTGACGTTTGATTGCCCTCCGAACTTATCCGAATGATTCAAACCCATGTTGTTGATGATGCTCAGTTCGGGCCATTGATTATGGTTGCCCGTCGGTGTCAAGGTCGTAGTAAAGACCGTCCTAGATCAACGGCGTCGACAAAGTTCCTCTAAGGCAATGCATCAGAAACAAGGAATTGTGCATCCACCTACAACTTTGGGTTCATCAAGGAAGCAAGGATTTACTACGACGACTTCCAATCCTAACATTCCCACGTAGAAGACAGTGCCAACAGTGTCCCGGTTATTCCTATTATGCAACAGTTTGGCTGTCAACAGTGATAAAGGTAAGCAGATCATTAATAAGTCTTAATTTTAACCCACCTCTTCCACCTCGTATGGTTATTCCTATTCCAAATTTCCAATGTCTTCTCCTACAATCCAACATGCAAAAGATCATGGATCGACAAGTGGAAGCATGCCTCCACCGCATGTTTTTCAAGGTCAACTTATTTTTCAATGAACAAAGAATTCTACTTCGACAAGTGGAATTGTGTAGTCTTTAAGTTCTTTAATTGTCACTAGCAACTCTCAAGTTCAAAAGAAGAAGAAGAAGCAGAATAGCAAGCAGAAAAATTTAGAGTGAAGACTAGATTGGGCCGATCAAAACAAGTTTTTGATGGTTTGCCCACGTATTTATGCTAAGCAGGTCAAACCACCAGATACACTTTTGGATCTTCATGATGGTCCCCTACTTCTAAGTAGCTCAGTACATGAAACAACAAGAATATGGAACTTCAGTCATATGTAATTTAGTTTAACAAACTCCTCTACCGATCCCCGCTTTGGATGTATGTAACATGGTGGAAAGCGCTACCCCAAATTTTTATGGCTGAAGATGTTCCAGAAAAAAAGAGGTTGCCTTTTCTCTTGTTTCGGTTATCTAGATGTGGAATCGGAGTAACTCATTATTGTTTCTCAGTTCTCTTTCATCTCTATATCAATGAATTGTCTTATATGAAATGTGTTCGGAGTTGGAAAATCAGGTTTCCGATGCGAAGTCAAGTATATTAGTCAGCATATGACATTGGCATTTTTTGGCAATTTATGAACCTCGTATATCGGGTTCTCATGCCCAACGAGTTTGTGATCGGATGCAGCTCAAGGGTTATCACCGGGGTTAAAACAAGCGGTTTTGAAGGGGGTGTTTGGATACTTTGGGATGTTGATTGTGTTCAGGTGAACACTCTCTTGAGTAATCCTTCCTTTATTACTGCCAAAATCGGCTCTAGAGATTCCTCCTTTATGTTACTCGTAGTTTATGCTCCTCTTGGTATTACTAGACGGCGTATTTTTTGGCCGGATTTAGATATAACTTTGACTGATGTTTTCTGGTCCTTATGTGGTTGTTGGTGACTTTAATTGCATTATTTATCAATCATAACGGACTGGGGGTTCTGGTCACATTCATGATGATTCTCCTATTTGTCTCGATCTCATTAATAAACATGGTCTGTATGATTGGGGATTTACTGGACCGAAGTTTACATGGAATAATGGTAGGATTGGAAGTGATAAAGTTCTCCAACATCTCGATCGGGGTTTGTTGAATTCTGAGGCGCATCATAAGGTTTCATATCTTTTGTGTTAGACATTTGGCTCGGTTTCTTCAGATCACTCTCCTTTATTTGTTGAGATGGATTCATCAATTATTGTCAAGAAGGAACGTCTTCCTTTCTGGTTTAAAGAGGCGTGAATGACCCATTGCGATTTCATGCCTATGGCGGAGGCATGTTGGTTCACCAATCTCGAGGTAAGTAAAGTGCTCCCTAATCTTAAGCTTTCTTTGCTAATGTGAAGTCATTTTGTGTTTTGTAATATTTATCGCAGGAAACACGTGTTAACTAGCAAGATTGTTGTTATTCAAGCAAATATGGCTATAGCTTATGCTCCACGTCTTATGGATCGAGAATCTCGTCTTCAAAATGAATTAGAATTATCTCTTGAGCAAGAAGAAGTTTTCTGGCTTCAGAAAAATCACGTGAACGATGGTTGAGTTGTGGGGATCGAAATACTTCTTTTTCCACACTTCAACTTTGATTCGTCGGTGAAGAAATTGTGTTATTGGATTTTTTATTATACCTGATGTTTGGACCGACGATTTTGAGGTGCTCGAAGCTTATGCCATCTCCTTTTTTTTTCAAAAATGTGTATGCCTTATCCACGGTTGATTTTGGTCGGCAAGAGGTTCTGGTTGCGACTGTCTTGGCCGAACTTGATTGAGCAGTTACTATGGTTGAAACTCGCAAAGGTATCACTAACATGGGGCCTTATAAATCTCCCAGGATTGATGGTTTTCAACCCGGTTTTCTTCCAAAAATGTTGGGGTACGGTTGGTCATTTAGTTCTTGACGAGGTGATGCGTCCTTGGAATCGTTGAAGGACGAACGCCGGATCTAGACCAAGCTAGAGTTTCGACTACTCGTTGTTGATGTGCAAATGAGAACTTTGATAGAAGTTTGGTAGGGCGGAAGCGATTGATATGGATGCGGAATCGTAGGTTTGATTCGATCTAGAGAGATCGAGCAAACGTTGTAGTGGATATGATAGTTTGATTCTTTAGAGGAATCCTCGAATGTGAGTTCTTGGATCTAAGACTTGATCCAAGGAAGAACTTTGAGGGGATTGAAGAGGAAGTGATGCCTAGATCAAGAATGAGGATTTTCCTTCAAAATACTTGATTAAAATTAGACATGATTTACAAGTGAAGCCAAGCATCCCTTATATAGTGGGTGAAGGCTACACCAAAAGTCGGAAATTGAATGACGGAAATAAAGGCGGGAAATAAAGTCGGGGCAACTCCCGAAACCAAAGGTCTAGACTATCAATGCCGGAAATTAACTCACGGAATTAAGTTCCGGAATTAATGTTCCGAAAATTAAAGTCTATTATTATTTAAAATGCAAAATATAATAATAATATTTGCTAGCTTGATGACGTGGCGCCGGAAGCCTATGCCATGGTGGAGTGGTGACATGGCATGCCACTAACGGGTCCAAGTGATGTGACGGTGCGTCGGATGATTGAGCCGGTAGCTTGGGCGATGGCTTTGGCTCGGGAACGAGTGAGCGGTCCATCGGAGCGAACCCGCAAAGCATCGTCCTCTTCATCCGCGGTCATGGTGGTCAAGGGCGCATCAGTCCCCCCATCTTGGATGTGAAACGTCCCCGTTTCACCGTCGTCAAATAAGGGCTCAACATAAGGGGCTAGATCCTTGACATTGAACGTTGGGTGCACGCCGTAGGAATCCGGAAGCTCCAACTTGTAGGCATTTGGACCATGTCGTGATAGGATCCGGAAAGGGCCATCACCTCGATCCGATAGCTTGCCCTTGCGTCGAGATGGGAAACGCTCCTTCCTTAAGTGGAGCCAAACAAGATCGCCGGGCTCGAAAGATATGTCGCGACGGCCCTTATTGCGTTGTTCGGCAAGTTGGGCGGCACGACGTTGGAGTTGTGCTCTTGTCCGCTCATGAAGTTCAATGATTGAGGCGGCTCGACTTGCGGCGTTGATGTGTTCACCGTCCTTGAGTGGACGTGGTGTGAAGTCCAATGGCGTGTGTGGATTAAGGCCGTAGACAACTTCAAATGGTGAGAGTTTAGTTGCCGAGTGCCTAGACCTGTTATATGAAAACTCCACAACGGAAATTAAGTCCTCCCACTTTCGTGGGTTGTTCCTAAGCGTTGCTCTAAGTAGAGCACCGAGAGTCCGATTGGTCACCTCCGTTTGACCATCGGTTTGGGGGTGATAACTACTTGAGAACAACAAGTTGGTTCCAAGTTTTCCCCACAACGTTCTCCAGAAGTGACTCACAAATTTCACGTCCCGATCACTAAGGATGGAACGTGGTATCCCGTGTAAGCGCACCACATTGTTAAAGAATAATGTGGCAACATCGCTAGCATTTTGGGTGCTCTTACACGCGATAAAATGAGCCATTTTGGAAAAACGGTCGACTACCACAAAAATGGAGTCGTTGCCTCGTTTGGACATAGGTAGGCCAACTACAAAGTCCATAGAAAGATCCTCCCAAGGTCCCATTGGTATAGGCAAAGGAGAATACAATCCGTCCGGACCTTGACGCGATTTGGCATGATGACATGTTATGCAACTTGTGCAAAACCGTGTCACATTCTTGCGCATTTTCGGCCAAAAGAAGTGCTCTTGGAGAGCGGCGAGAGTCTTGGTAGCACCGAAGTGACCACGACCCTCATGGGCTTCCTTTATCAACAAGTGGCGTATGGATGAACGCGGAATACAAAGTTTTCCCGCGCGGAACAAATAGCCATCATTAATAAAGAAGGTCTCATGCTCTCGGAGGTCAAGGCATTTGGCAAATATATCCTTGAAGTCAAGATCCGTGGCATATAACTCTTTGATAAGAGCAAAGCCATGGATCTTGGCGTCCATATGCACCAAGAGGATATATCGCCGAGAAAGGGCATCGGCTACCACATTCTCTTTTCCTTTCTTATGCCGAATGACATAAGGAAAGGTTTCTAAAAATTCTACCCAACTTGCATGGCGCCGACTCAAATTAGTTTGACTCTTGAGATACGAAAGAGCCGCATGATCCGAATGAATCACGAACTCCTTCGGCCACAAGTAGTGTTGCCATGTCTTTAGGCAACGAACTAAAGCATATAGTTCCTTGTCATAGGTTGGATAGTTGAGTGGTGGACCGGAAAGCTTTTCGCTAAAGTAAGCAATGGGCCGATTCTCTTGGAGAAGAACCCCCCCAATGCCAACATTAGATGCATCACACTCCACCTCGAAGGTTTTCGAGAAATTTGGGAGTTGGAGTAGTGGTGCATTGCAAAGTCGGTCTTTGAGCGCATCAAACGCTCGAGCATGGGTATCACGCCACTCAAACGTGACACCCTTAGTAGTGAGCTCATGAAGCGGCGCCGCTACCGAGCTAAAGTCTTTGACAAAGCGTCGGTAGAAGCCCGCTAGGCCGAGAAAGGCTCGGACCATGGTGACCGTACTAGGTGTAGGCCACTCCCGAATAGCGCGAACTTTGGATTCGTCTACTTGGAGTCCGTCCTTAGACACGACATAGCCAAGAAATATAGTTGTGTCGGAACAAAAGACACATTTTTCAATATTGACGAATAATTGTTCTTGTCTAAGGCACTCGAGCACTTGGCGAAGGTGCCCGATGTGCTCATCCAAAGACTTACTAAAAATTAAAATATCGTCAAAATAAACAACTACGAAATTACCCAAAAACCGGCGAAGGACATGGTTCATGAGGCGCATGAACGTTGATGGGGCGTTGGAGAGTCCGAACGGCATGACAAGCCACTCATATAATCCGTACTTTGTCTTGAAAGCCGTTTTCCACTCGTCACCTTCGGCCATCCGGATTTGGTGATACCCGCTCCGGAGATCAATCTTTGAGAACACGGTGGCGCCGTGTAGTTCATCCAACATGTCGTCGAGGCGCGGGATCGGATGCCGGTACTTGACGGTTATTTGGTTGATGGCTCGGCAATCGACACACATCCTCCAAGACCCGTCCTTCTTGGGCACCAAAATGACTGGCACGGCACATGGTGAAAGGGACTCACGAACATATCCCCGGTCTAGGAGCTCTTGGACTTGACGTTGTAGCTCCTTAGTTTCTTCCGGACTTGCACGGTAAGCGGCACGGTTGGGTAAAGACGCGCCGGGCACCAAATCGATTTGGTGCTCAATTCCACGGATCGGTGGCAAGCCGGGTGGTAGTTCATCGGTCAAGACGTCCTGAAAATCAGACAACAAAGTAGACACCTCGTGCGGCATATTACTAAGGTCATTGGAAGTAGATAAGCAAAAAGGAACAAGTAAGAAGCATGGCAACTTGCCTTCCTTGACCGGGTGTCACATCATGTTTCCGGGCGAAAAGTACCCTCGGCTCACACCGGCCTTTGATTATTGGTTCCGGAGATGGTAAAGTTGCATTCGTTGGGACGATGCTTCCTTTACTATCTCTAGACTCAATAGCACGGTTACTAGAGGCGGTGTTCCGGGATCCGGAAGTACTAGCACCCACAACATCGGAAGGACTCCTAGGAGGGTCCGATGTTGCCGGCGTAGTGGTCTCATCAATGGTTTGTTGCCTCTTCCGTTCCGCATAATCAATTAATATTTCATGTGGAGTCATAGGCAACAATGTGACCCGTTTTCCATTATATTGGAACATGTATCTATTAAGATAACCATCATGGAATGTACGGCGATCGAATTGCCATGGTCGTCCTAATAATACATGTGTGGCGTCCATCTTGATAACATCACAAAGGATCTTATCAACATAGCCACCTATGGAAAACGTCACCCAAGCTTGTCGTGTGACGGTGTCACACGCCTTATCGGAAAATCCATTGGATTCCATAAGGTGTTGGGTGGGGGGTTGTAGGCAACTTAAAGTGTTTTACCACTTTTTCGTTGATAATATTACAACAAGAACCCCCATCAACTATGAGAGAGAGACTAGTGTTATTGATCAAACAACGAGAGTGAAAGAGATTCTCGCGTTGGTCAATAGGGACAAATTCCTTAACGGCTAAAATTCTACGAGATACAAGGGCGAACTTACCGGGTTGTGCCGGGCCGCAAGCCATTTGTTCTTCGGATGGTTCCATGCCGTAGTAGGGGTCGGCGTCCTGGTCATCCTCTATGATAATATCGCCGTCTTCTTCATCTTCCTCATCTTCATATGAGGGATTGGCAAACAACACACGCTTTGTGTTCGGGCAATCACGTTGGACGTGACCGAATCCGCTACATTTATAACACACGGGCTCCCTTGGCCGTGCCGCCGGTGGAGGTCCTTGAGGAGTGCGGCCGGGAGGCACTTGTGCCGGGACATTGGGACCACGTTGTGGTGCCCTCTCGGTATCCGCTTGTCGGGTGGATTGGACCATCCGTTGGGCTCCTTTGGTGGCGCCAGGACTCTTGATAACTAGATACATCTCGAGCACGGGTGTTAGTAGAATAAGAGTATTGATTTGGAGAGGAGTTATACCTTGAGTATTTTGGAGTCTCTTGTTGTTGCTTGTGAAGCTTCATGGCCGCATGACACAAAGCTCCCAAGTCTCTATATGGAACGATCTCAAGGGGTCGTCGGATTGATGGATTGAGGCCACTCATGAACTTGGTGCGTAAGGCGGAGGGCGAGGCCGAGATGCCGGCCTTCATATGCATGTCCTCGAGCTTGGCCAAGTAGGCCACCGGAGTGAGTTTGCCTTGTTGGAGCTCGGCAATTTGCATCCGCATATCATTTTTGAAGTCGTCGGGGACATACTTCTTTGTCATGACGTAGATCAGTTGATCAAACGTCGCAACTGGTTCCCATCCTCGGTTCTCACGGACGTGTTCATATCGGTTCCACCAAGATTTTGCATCGCCTTCAAAGTACAAGGTTGCCGCTTCGATCTTCTCGTACTCCTCATAGTGGCAATGCTTCAAAGCCCTTTTCATGTCCTGTGCCCAATCAAGAAACACACAAGGATCATATTCCCCATAAAATATTGGAAATTTAACTTTACCTTCCCTATGAGCTTTGTAGGGATCCGGGCGGGGCGGTGGCATATCATCACGATGGGCTCGTTGATGTGCATGTCTTGGTGGGTTAGGAGGAGGCAACCATTCTTCTCCTCGGTCTTGGTTCTCAAATGGATCTCGGACGGGTGGGTGCCATGGACGAACATGAGCCACCCGTTCCAAGTTGGCTTCATCGTCGGAAAACTCATCAAAATCGTCCCCCTCGTCATACTCATCATAATCGCGGTATGATGAACGCCGGCTACGTCGTTGGTGGCGTTGCTCATATCGATCATTACCGGAACGTCGAGGATGACGATCTTGTTGATTGGTGTGCCGATATTCTTCCTGTATAGGACGGTTAGTATTATGTGCATTAGATAAAGGTGGGGGCGATCCGTACCGTTTACGATTGCGCTCGAAGCGCTTGTTCCGATCCATTGTATCTACATAAAGTAGATCATCCGGAGTCGGGCCATTATTGTTCTCGGTCTCATTGAGGTGGTGCCTGCCGTCTTGTTGAGTTTGGCTTTCGATGACTGAGGCAAGCCTAAGACCTTGATACGGGTCGGTTCCCAAAAGACCTTTGCCCTTCCGACGAGCGTCGGACGTGGAAGTCTCGACCATGGTGTCATTTGGATTTGGGGCGGGGCGTGGAGTGGTCGTAAGGGCCAAAAGTTGTGCCCTCATCTCCTCCATTTGTTGCTTTAGACTAACAACTTCCTCGGATAAGGAGGCATTTTCTCGTTCACGAGCATCCTGTGAGTTTTCCATATCCACGTTAGTCATGATTCCAAATGAATACAAACAAATGCAAGCAATCAAATGAGCAAGGTGACGAATTAAGTCAACGTTACCCAAGTTCAAGTGCGTTAAGGTTCTACTTTTGGGAAGGCCGTTTGGCGGTTAAGCAAGGTAGGCAAATCCAACAAAATTTGAACCAATTCACACAAATAAACAAGTGATATTTTGCACGTATGTAAGAAAATGGAGAGACAGAAGATGGACGGATTGGTCACTCGGCAAGCTTTGCTTGCTTTCGGTCTTTGACCGTTTTGTAAAATCCGATTTTTCGGATGGACCGGTTTGCCGGACGTCTTTTCACTTTGTATTTTTTTTTTTTGAACTTTGTAACTTTTTTGATGCAAGAGATGAAACACTTTGGAAACAAATCCGCTTTGTTGAAGAGTTTTGATTTTTTGTTTTTGTTTGAATATCAAAATGCAAGATATCCGAATTTGTTAACAAAAAAATCCCAAGAAATTTGGTAAAATCGATTAACAAACTTGTCGGATTGGGTCGGTTGAAGAACAAATTGTTTTTGATAGATGGTTTGATGGCAAACCAACTATCTCCTAAATATGTTTGGTGAGAAAAAAAAAATAAAAATTCAAGACAACTTCGAAGAACACGAAGAACACGAAGAACAAGTTGAAGATCTTCAAGAAGGGAAGAACAACAAAGGCAAAGAAGGATAAAAATATAACGCACAAAAACAAGAGTAAAGAGAACTTAGCTTCGGTCCCTTTGCTCTGATGCCAATTTGATGCGTCCTTGGAATCGTTGAAGGACGAACGCCGGATCTAGACCAAGCTAGAGTTTCGACTACTCGTTGTTGATGTGCAAATGAGAACTTTGATAGAAGTTTGGTAGGGCGGAAGCGATTGATATGGATGCGGAATCGTAGGTTTGATTCGATCTAGAGAGATCGAGCAAACGTTGTAGTGGATATGATAGTTTGATTCTTTAGAAGAATCCTCGAATGTGAGTTCTTGGATCTAAGACTTGATCCAAGGAAGAACTTTGAGGGGATTGAAGAGGAAGTGATGCCTAGATCAAGAATGAGGATTTTCCTTCAAAATACTTGATTAAAATTAGACATGATTTACAAGTGAAGCCAAGCATCCCTTATATAGTGGGTGAAGGCTACACCAAAAGTCGGAAATTGAATGACGGAAATAAAGGCGGGAAATAAAGTCGGGGCAACTCCCGAAACCAAAGGTCTAGACTATCAATGCCGGAAATTAACTCACGGAATTAAGTTCCGGAATTAATGTTCCGAAAATTAAAGTCTATTATTATTTAAAATGCAAAATATAATAATAATATTTGCTAGCTTGATGACGTGGCGCCGGAAGCCTATGCCATGGTGGAGTGGTGACATGGCATGCCACTAACGGGTCCAAGTGATGTGACGGTGCGTCGGATGATTGAGCCGGTAGCTTGGGCGATGGCTTTGGCTCGGGAACGAGTGAGCGGTCCATCGGAGCGAACCCGCAAAGCATCGTCCTCTTCATCCGCGGTCATGGTAGTCAAGGGCGCATCACGAGGTAACCAAATTTTTTGTTTCTCAACAGCTTCTGTTGGGAATGAATTGCACTCTTCTTTCTCTCATTGATAAGGTGGGTAAACCAAATGTTATTACTCAATTCCGACCGATTGTCCTTTGTAATGTTATTTACAAGGTAATTTCTAAGGTGATGGTCATTAGGATGCAAGGTGATGCGTCCTGGGAATCGTTGAAGAACGAACGCCGGATCTAGACCAAACTAGAGCTTCAACTACTCATTGTTGATGTGCAAATGGAAACTTTGAAAGAAGTTTGGTAAGGCGGAAGCGATTTGAAATGGATGCGGAAGCGAAGGTTTGATTCGATCTAGAGAGATCGAGCAAACGTTGTAGTGGATCTGAGGGTTTGATTCTTTAGAAGAATCCTCGAAGGTGAGTTCTTGGATCTAAGACTTGATCCAAGGAAGAACTTTGAGGAGATTGAAGAGGAAGTGATGCCTAGATCAAGAATGAGGATTTTCCTTCAAAATACTTGATTAAAATTAGACATGCTTTACAAGTGAGGTCAAACATCCTTTATATAGGGGATGAAGGCCACACCAAAAGTCGGAAATAAATGACA
Source organism: Fagopyrum tataricum (assembly GCA_002319775.1). NCBI lineage: Eukaryota > Viridiplantae > Streptophyta > Magnoliopsida > Caryophyllales > Polygonaceae > Fagopyrum > Fagopyrum tataricum. The sequence goes on from CM008282.1 coordinate 22,358,835, forward strand.
GAATTAAAAGCGGGAAATTAAGGCGGGAAATAAGGGGCTAACTCCCGAATTAAAAGGCCTAGACTATCAATGTCGGAAAGTAACTCCCGGAATTAAGTTCAGGAGTTACGGTTCCGAAAATTAAAGCCTATTATTTTAAATAAAAAATATAATAAAATAATAATAATATTGCTAGCTTGATGACGTGGCGCCGGAAGTCTATGCCATGGTGGAGTGGAGACATGGCATGCCACTAACGGGTCCAAGTGATGCAATGGTGCGTTGGATGATTGAGCCGGCAACTTGGGCGATGGCTTTAGCTCGGGAGCGAGTGAGCGGTCCATCGGAGCGAACCCGCAAAGCATCGTCCTCCTCATCCACGGTCATGGTTGTCAAGGGCGCATCAGTCCCCCCATCTTGGATGTGAAACGTCCCCGTTTCACCGTCGTCAAATAGGGGCTCAACATAAGGGGCTAGATCCTTGACATTGAACGTTGGGTGCACACCGTAGGAATCCGGAAGCTCCAACTTGTAAGCATTCGGACCTTGGCGGGATAGGATCCGGAAAGGGCCATCACCTCGATCCGATAGCTTGCCCTTGCGTCGAGATGGAAAACGCTCCTTCCTTAAGTGAAGCCAAACAAGATCGCCTGGCTCGAAAGATATGTCGCGACGGCCCTTGTTGCGTTGTTCGGCAAGTTGGGCGGCACGACGTTGGAGTTGTGCTCTTGTCCGCTCATGTTGTTCAATGATTGAGGCGGCTCGACTTGCGGCGGTGATGTATTCATCGTCCTTGAGTGGGCGTGGTGTGAAGTCCAAAGGCGTGTGTGGATTACGGCCGTAGACAACTTCAAATGGTGAGAGTTTAGTTGCCGAGTGCCTAGACCTGTTATATGAAAACTCCACAACCGAAAGTAAGTCCTCCCACTTTTGTGGGTTGTTCCTCAGCGTTGCTCTAAGTAGAACACCGAGAGTTCGATTGGTCACCTCCGTTTGACCATCGGTTTGGGGGTGATAACTACTTGAAAACAACAAGTTGGTTCCAAGTTTTCCCCATAACGTCCTCCAAAAGTGACTCACAAACTTCACGTCCCGATCACTAAGGATGGAATGTGGTATCCCGTGTAAGCGCACCACATTGTTAAAGAATAACGTGGCAACATCGCTAGCATTGTGGGTGCTCTTACACGCGATAAAATGAGCCATTTTTGAAAAACGGTCGACTACCACAAAAATGGAGTCGTTGCCTCGCTTGGACATTGGTAGGCCAACTACAAAGTCCATGGAAAGATCCTCCCAAGGTCCCATTGGTATAGGTAAAGGAGAATACAATCCGTCCGGACCTTGATGCGATTTTGCATGATGACATGTGATGCAACTTGTGCAAAACCGTGTCACATGCTTGTGCATTTTGGACCAAAAGAAGTGCTCTTGGAGAGCGGCGAGAGTCTTGGTAGCACCAAAGTGACCACGACCCTCATGGGCCTCCTTTATCAACAAGTGGCGTATGGACGAACGCGGAATACAAAGTTTTCACGCGCGGAACAAGTAGCCATCTTTTATAAAGAAGGTCTCATGCTCTCGGAGGTCAAGGCATTTTGCAAATATATCCTTGAAGTCAAGATCCGTGGCATATAACTCTTTGATAAGAGCAAAGCCATGAATATTGGCGTCCATATGCACCAAAAGGATATATCGCCGAGAAAGGGCATCGGCTACCACATTCTCTTTTCCCTTCTTATGCCGAATGACATAAGGAAAGGTTTCTAGAAATTCTACCCAACTTGCATGGCGCCGACTCAAATTAGTTTGACTCTTGAGGTACGAAAGAGCCGCATGATCCGAATGGATCACAAACTCCTTCGGCCACAAGTAGTGTTGCCATGTCTTTAAACAACGAACTAAAGCATATAGTTCTTTGTCATATGTTGGATAGTTGAGTGACGGTCCGGAAAACTTTTTGCTAAAGTAAGCAATGGGCCGATTCTCTTGTAGAAGAACCCCCCCAATGTCAACATTAGATGCATCACACTCCACCTCGAAGGTTTTCGAGAAATTTGGGAGCTGGAGTAATGGTGCATTGCAAAGTCGGTCTTTGAGCGCATCAAACGCTCGAGCATGGGTATCACGCCACTCAAACGTGACACCCTTGGTAGTGAGCTCATGAAGCGGCGCCGCTACCGAGCTAAAGTCTTTGACAAAGCGTCGGTAGAAGCCCGCTAAGCCAAGAAAGGCTCGGACCATGGTGACCGTACTAGGTGTAGGCCACTCCTGAATAGCGCGAACTTTGGATTCGTCTACTTGGAATCCGTCCTTAGACACGACATAGCCAAGAAAAATTGTTGTGTCCGAGCAAAAGACACATTTTTCATAATTCACATATAATTGCTCTTGTCTAAGGCACTCGAGCACTTGGCGAAGGTGCCCGAGGTGTTCATCCAAAGACTTACTAAATATGAGAATATCTTCGAAATAAACTACAACAAAATTACACAAAAACCGGCGGAGGACATGGTTCATGAGACGCATGAACGTGGATGGGGCGTTGGAGAGTCCGAACGGCATGACAAGCCACTCATATAAGCCGTACTTCGTTTTGAAAGCCGTCTTCCATTTGTCACCCTCGGCCATCCGGATTTGGTGATAACCGCTCCGGAGATCAATCTTTGAGAAAACGGTGGCGCCGTGGAGTTCATCTAGCATGTCGTCGAGGGGCGGGATCGGATGCCGGTACTTGACGGTTATTTGGTTGATGGCTCGGCAATCGACACACATCCTCCAAGACCCGTCCTTCTTGGACACCAAAATGACCGGCACTGCTCATGGTGAAAGTGATTCACGAACATATCCCCGGTCTAGGAGCTCTTGGACTTGACGTTGTAGCTCCTTAGTCTCGTCCGGACTTGCAAGGTAAGCGGCACGGTTGGGTAAAGACGCGCCGGGCACCAAATCGATTTGATGCTCAATTCCACGGATCGGTGGCAAGCCGGGTGGTAGGTCATCGGTCAAGACGTCCTGAAATTCAGACAACAAAGTAGACACCTCGTGCGGCATATTACTAGGGTCATGGGAAGTAGATAAGCAAAAAGGAACTAGCAAGAAGCATGGTAACTTGCCTTCCTTGACCGGTGTCAAATCATGTTTCCGGGCCAAAAGTACCCTTGGCTCACACCGGCCTTTGATTATTGGGTCCGGAGATGGTGAAGTTGCAGTCGTGGGAACGATGCTTTCTTTACTACCTCTAGTCTCAATAGCATGGGTACTAGGGGTGGTGTTCCGGGATCCGGAAGTACTAGCACCCACAACATCGGGAGAACTCCTAGGAGGGTCCGATGTTGCCGGTGTAGTGTTCTCATCAATGGCTTGTTGTCTCTTTCGTTCCGCATAATCAATTAATATTTCATGTGGAGTCATAAGCAACAATGTGACTCTTTTTCCATTATATTGGAACATATATCTATTAAGATAACCATCATGGAAAGTTCGACGATCGAATTTCCATGGTCGTCCTAATAAAACATGTGTGGCGTCCATCTTGATACCATCACAAAGGATCTTATCAACATAGGCGCCTATGCAAAACGTCACCCAAGCTTGTCGCGTGACGGTGTCACACGCATTATCGGAAATCCATTGGATTCCATAAGGTGTTGGGTGGAGGTTGTAGGCAACTTAAAGTGTTTTACCACTTTTTCGTTGATAATGTTACAACATGAACCCCCATCAACTATTAACGAGAGACTAGTGTTGTTGACCAAACAACGAGAATGGAAAAGATTTTCGCGTTGGTCAATAGGAACGAATTCTTTAACGGGCAAAATTCGACGAGATACAAGGGCGAACTTACCGGGTTGTGCCGGGCCGCAAGCCATTTGTTCGTCGCATGGTTCCATGCAGTAGTAGGGGTCGGCGTCTTGGTCATCCTCTATGATGATATCACCGTCTTCTTCATCTTCCTCATCTTCATATGAGGGTTGGCAAACAACACACTTTGTGTTCGGCAATCACGTTGGACGTGACCGAATCCGCTACATTTGTAACACACGGGCTCTCTTGGCCGTGCCGCCGGTGGAGGTCCTTGAGAGGTGCGGGAGGTGCTTGCGCCGGGCATTGGGGCCACGTGGTGGTGCCCTCTCGGTAGCCGCTTGTCGGGTGGGTTGACCATCCGTTGGACTCCTTTGGTGGCGCCGGACTCTGAGAACTAGACGTGTCTCGAGCACGGTTGTTAGTAGTATAAGCGTATTGACAGTAAAAGAGTTATACCTTGAATATCTTGGCGTCTCTTGTTGTTGTTTGTGAAGCTTCATGGCCGCATGACACAATGCACCCAAGTCTTTGTATGGAACGATCTCGAGAGGGCGCGGATTGACGGATTAAGCCCACTCATGAACTTGGTGCGGATTGTGGAGGGGGAAGCCGAGATTCCAGCCTTCATATGCATGTCCTCGAGCTTCGCCAAATAAGCCACCGGAGTGAGATTACCTTGTTGGAGCTCGGCAATTTGCAACCGCATGTCGTTTTTGAAGTCTTCGGGGACATACTTCTTTGTCATGACGTAGATCAATTGATCAAACGTCATAACTGGTGGCCAACCTCGATTCTCACGGACGGTTTCGTACCGGTTCCACCAAGATTTTGCATCGCCTTCAAAATACAAGGTTGCCGCTTCGATCTTTTCATATTCTTCATATGGCAATGCTTCAAAGCCCTTTTCATGTCCTGTGCCCAATCAAGAAATGCACATGGATCATAATCACCATAAAATATTGGAAATTTAACTTTACCTTCCCTACGAGTTTGTAGGGATCCTGGCGGGCGGTGGCATATTATCATGATGAGCTCGTTGATTTGCATGCCTTGGTGGGTTAGGAGGAGGCAACCATTCTTCTCCTCGGTCCTGGTTCTCATATGGCTCTCGGACAGGTGGGTGCCATGGACGAACATGAGCCACCCGTTCCAAGTTGGGCTCATCGTCGGAGAACTCATCAAAATCATCCCTCTCGTCATACTCATCATAGCCGTATGATGATCGCGGCTTGTTGGCGGCGTTGTCCATACCGATCATTACTAAAACGTCGAGGATGATGATCTTGTTGATTGGTGTGTCAGGATTCGTCCTGGACGGGACGGCTAGTATGGTGTGCATTAGGTAAAGGTGGGGCGATCCATACCGTCTACATAAAGTAATAATCATCCCGGAGTCGGGCCATCATTTGTGGTC
>CM008282.1:22382170-22426789 GCA_002319775.1 Fagopyrum tataricum
TGAGGAAGGACCGCTTTCCATCTCTTCAGCAATCTAAGCTCAAACCAAGAGCGGATGGTCCATTCCGGGTTCTTGAGAAAATTAATGATAATGCATATCGCATTGAGCTTCCTAGTAAGTATGGTGTCCATAATGTGTTTATTGTTTCTGATTTGTATTCTTTTTATGTAGGTGATGAGGTCGAGGATGCGGAGAATGAGCTGGCGGATTCGAGGTCGAATCCTTTCCAAGGAGGAGGGGATGATGTGAGCCCGCCGGACTTAAGCAACGAGAGTGATGTGCCGGCACCTAGGTCATTACCACCTCTCACTCGAGCTAGAGCTCGCATGCTAGGACAAACCACATTGATCTACCATCCTTTTGGAGCTCCGACATGTTGGTCCGACCTTGAACACAAAATGGTGAACATGCTTGAGGCGATTGAAGCTTCCGGTTCCAGCTCGTCTTGATGGACCTTATAGTTGTGTTTTATTTTGTATGTAATAAGTAGTCATGCTTCACTTATTTCATGATATTTTCATGATATTATGGAATAAAGTGGGTTGTTTAATACAAGTGAAATAAAATGTTCACTTGCATTAAACTAACCATTCAAGAGGGTGATTACCACAATTTTATGTTGGGTTTTTGGCAGCCACATTTTTGCCTCTTAGAGCTTCCAAATGGCCGGCCATGTTATGGTCCTTAGGCCTTTTGTTTGCTTGCTTTTATGTAGTGCAAGCCCTTTGTTTTTCCTTTGCTTAATTGCCCAACTCTTGAACTTGTAACCCTTTAATTGTGGGATTTAGGTGCTAGTTTTTCAGCCTATATAAGGCCTCTCCCACACCCTTTTCTAAAAAGACGAAATATATGAGTGATTCTTCAATCAAGTTGTGTTTTTACTTTGAACAAAACAACCCTATAAACTAAGGTGAGAGGCCGAAGTTTCGAAACCCACGAGGTGAGAGGCTGAGTGGTGTCCTTACGGTGAGAGGCTAGGAGGATAAAGGAGATCCAATCCCAAAGTGAGATTCCGAGGAGAAGATCTCGAGCCAAGGAGATCCAAGGTGAGACGCTGGACGATCCTTACTTGGCATATCAAAAAAACATAAAACAACAAAAAGAAGTGGACGGAAGGAACGATCACCGGTGGATCCTCGCGCTCAACCAACAAAGAGAGCATCAAGTGGTATCAGAGGTCAACGGTGCGAGTTCCTCAAGCTTTCGGGGTACGAATTGCTTACCTAAAACTTGTTTTTAGTTTCTGCAATTTTGAGTAGTTTCCCAGAAATTTTGTGCTTTAATCTTCATTCTTGTGAGTCCTTAGAGAGATCTTGTTGTTGGCCTTTACAAAAAACAAAACAGTAGTTATAGTAATTTTCTGCCAAAAACACATCCTTCAACAAAACAAGACAAAGAAGTTCTAGTTTCGGTTATTCCTTGTTATAAAAAAAACAAAATATATATTATTGTCTTTTTAAAAAAAAAGTCGAGCAAAACAAAAAAAAAATAGAAGAAGAGACTTGTTCTTAGTTGCTTATGCTTGTTATTGATTATGTTATGCTAGAATATTGAAGGAAGAAAGTTGTTGAAATTTAGAGTGTTATCCTTTTGTGTTGTGTGAGTTATAATCTTGTCTTTGAGTGTTCTAGCCAACCCCAAACACAACCTGCACGTTTTGGGGAAAAACGCTTATTATTGCCTTGACTAACTACTTTTAAAGGGCTAAGCAAATACTCTCCCACACCCTTTTCTAAAAAGACGAAATATATGAGTGATTCTTCAATCAAGTTGTGTTTTTACTTTGAACAAAACAACCCTAGAAACTAAGGTGAGAGGCCGAAGTTTCGAAACCCACGAGGTGAGAGGCTGAGTGGTGTCCTTACGGTGAAAGGCTAGGAGGACAAAGAAGATCCAATCCCAAAGTGAGATTCCGAGGGAGAAGATCTCGAGCCAAGGAGATCAAAGGTGAGAGGCTGGACAATACTTGCTTGGCATATCAAAGAAAAAACATAAAACAACAAAAAGAAGTGGACGGAAGGAACGATCACCGGTGGATCCTCGCGTTCAACCAACGAAGAGCGCATCACCTTTCCCTTGGTTATTACTCTTACTTTTAGCCGCCTTCTTAAAACTCTTTCCTTTGTTGACATTCAAAACCTCTTTCTTCTTGTCATTAACAATATTACCCTCAACATTTTTAAGCATGCTATGGAGCTCATTCATATCATGTTTTAAACCATTCATATGGTATTGCATTCTGAATGGTGCAAAACCATCATGTAGGGATGTAAGAACAATATCAGTGGCCAATTCTTGGTCATATGGGGTCCCCAGATTTTCCATCCTCTTAAAAAGCCCAGTCAGGCTAATCACATGAGGACTAACTGGTTTTCCCCTCTCAAGCTTGCTATCAAGTATAGCTTTGTGAGTCTCATATCACTCTAACCTTGTCTGATCCTGAAACAACGTTTTCAATTCAGTTATGATAGTATAAGCATCAGAATGCTCAAACCTCTTTTGCAAATCAGGCTCCATTGCAGCAAGCATGAGGCAAGTTACGTGTAATGCCTCAGACCTCACCGAGTTTTTGTTGCCTTCTCCTCATCTGATGAGGTGTCGGTCACAGAAGGGATAGGGGTATCTAGGACGTCCTCATGTCCTCGGACCTGAGAATGATTCTTAGATTCCTTTCCCAATCAAGGAAGTTCGTTCCATTGAGCTTGTTTTTCTCAACAATTGAGCACAGAGAGAATTTCAAATTATCGTTCGACATTATCTACAAAATATAATGACATACAAATCAGTTTATGTTTGATATTTGCAAATACTTATATTTAAACAATTTAAAATAAGAAAAAGCGCATTTTATTCATTTGTTTTCGTCCCTTTGAATAAAATATTTCAAGATCCCATCCCAGACAAGACTCAACGTACTTTTGCACTGCCTTAAGTCCTATGTGTTCAAGGTAAGTAACAATTACTAATTATAACTCTTTATAATTCTCGTTGATGATCCGCATCCAATGCATAAATCATCTCATGCCTCAAGATCCAAAACTTTGCCTTTTGGTCTCTCGTTGGTTACTACCATATCAAGGTTTATAAACCCCGTATAGATTCACCCGCACTTTGTCCAAGATTATGGAAGAACACCCTCACTTTTGAAGCCTATCCAACCAAAAATCCAGAACTTAATGGGTTATGATATGAAAAGGCATTGCCCCATTTTCCTTTGAAACTTAAGTCTTTTTATATATCTTTTATTTATAAGTGAAAAAATGTCATAAACAAAAGAAACAATATAAAAACTTAAAATATAACATTCAAAATGCAATAATTGTGATCCTAGCATGACCCTATGGTGGAAAAAATAAAGATCTAATCTTTATAATATTTTCATTTTGTATCCTTCATGATCTCCCTCCTAGACCTTCTTATGTTTTGTACTTTTTTTTGTATTATAATTTAGAATTACTCTAATTTCAGAAATTAAATTACAACAATACAAACAATGCGCAGATCGTGTATAACAAAACATAACGATACACAAATCACATATATGGGCATACTAGTCACCTTATGCAAATAATATATCATAATATAAAACAAGCATGTAACGTCCGGAATTTTATTAATTTTATTCCGGACTTAGATCACCTTGTGGTTTTCCGTAATCCCGAGATGCCGAGAGCCGGGATTTATTCCTAAGAAAATCCCGAGCCGGCTCGTCGTTTTTCCCTTTTTCCGCGTTCCGACCCTTCGTTCCGGGTTAAAAATAACAAAGGGGTCATTTCCGACCCCTCGTTCCGTGGGGAGGGACAAGAGGTCAGCTGACCCCTTGGTCCCCTCACCCTTTTTGTCAGTCAAATCTTTCCTCTCTCCTCCCTTGAATCTCTTTTCACGTCACTCCTTCCTTCCACTCCATCTCTTCCCTCTTTCTCTTCCTTCTCATCTCTTCTCCATGGCTGCTTGAGGATCCAAACTGTGGAACTGCAGAAGAAGATCACAGGTTGTTGGTAAGCTTTCCCTCTTCCTTTCCCCTCTTCCTTGCTGCTCTTTCCCTTCTTCTTCCTTCCTCCTTCATCCATGGCCATGGATGAAGCTTGGAGAGGTTTTCACTCAAACATTGTGCATATCTAGTTTCATAGCTCGTTTAGGTCCAGTAGAGGTGCCTAAGAACCGTGGTGGGTGTTTGGAGAAGATCCAGCAAGAGAAGAAGGACTTTGGAGCCAAAGATCCAAAGTCGAAGACGAAGAAGACGACGGTCTGCACAGAACCCGCGGGGGCGGCTCAACAGGACCGCGGGCGCGGCCAGCCGCAGGGGCGGACCAGCAGGCGCGCGGGGCGGCTCAGCACGCCGCGGGAGCGGCTCGGCACGGCAGGGGCGGCAGACACTCGGCTCGGACGGCAGCGGACGGCCGCGGGTGCGGCGTGACTCGGGCGCGGGGGCGGCAGCAGACGGCCGCGGGTGCGGTGTGGCTCGGGCGGGGGGCGGTTCCTGGCAGGCGACGCAGTCCTCCGCGGGTGCGGCTCCTTGTTCCGCGGGGGCGGATCCTGTGTCCGCAGGGCGCCGGCTTGACTCCGCGGCTGCGGTTTCGGCAACAGTAGGTTCCTCATCTCCTTTCCTCTTCGTTCCTTCCTTAGTATTGATGTTGGATCATGTTAGTAGCATGCCTAGGATGGATCTAGAGTAGCTTGGAATGCCACTTAGTGGTTATCGACTAGGAGCCCTTAAGGCTCGATGTAAGTGATGGATATGAGCATGTGAGCATGATGGACCTTATAGGCTAGCTTGTGCCTCTTTGGTTGAGGATTTTCTCTTGTGGAATTATGGACTGTTGTGGGATGTTGCATGTGTGGAGAGTGTGATGAGTAATCGGGACCTAGGATGCGTTTCCTAGTTTGAGGGTTGGTGGTCTTGCGTAGATCACTAGAGTGAAGTCTAAGACTTCTTGAGTGTGAGTATGTATTGATATGCATATCTCTTGTGAGCAGGTTGTTGGCTTCCTCCTTAAGGAAGCAAGAGTGTGGTTGACTTGGGTTTGGTGACGAGGTAAGTCTCCGACTTACTTAGCTCGTATTTTACGTATTAGCATGATGTGTGTTTGGTGGTTGTGTGTTTACGTACTTGTTATAATTATCAAACCGGTAAAATAGGATCACCGACCTTATATGTAATTTTGGCCCAAATGTATGATAACGGGCGGTGACATCATCTACCTAGCTCTCGCGAGAGTCTAGGAGGTTCTCGGCGACTAGCCGTGCGGGTAAGACGGACGGATGCATCCGTACCATGCCTTGCCGGAAATAGGGACCGGGCGAGACCATTGGGGTCTCGTGTCACAACCGAAGTTGAAATAGAACGGGATACGAGTTAAGAATATAAAGATAATAAACCGGACTTGTGTGATTTATGTTTTGTGATTTATATGTGTTTGTGCCTTCCGTTATTCTAATGCCTAAAATATTAGCTAACGGTTTTAAACCGTATATGTAGATGACTTGCAGGTTAGGGACGCCGCCGAGTGAGGTGGAGGAGAGTGGACAGCCGGGGTCCCCGTACATTATAGGACGGGGATGTTTTGAGTCATGTTTTCATGTTATTGTTTATGGATATGGTTGTACGTTTAGACTTGTATCAGATTATGTTGTTTTGAGGAATCGGTTGAGTTTCCAAGTTGTAGTTTCGTACTTTTCGTTTCCGCATACATTAAAAACATATTTAAGTTTTCGCCTTTATTTGTGCCATGTTGGAAGGTCCGGTGAAATTGTTGTCAGGCTAAGGGTCGGGACCCATTGTGAGGTCTCGCCCAGTAGCACCCCGAGTCCCGCGGATTTGGGGTGTTACATCTTTAGCTTAGGGATTTCCACAAGTTTAATCTTGTTTAGCTCTCCTAAGCATGTATTGATGCTCATATGTGTATGTATATGTATGTGTGTGGCTGCTGGATGTTGAAGACATGAATTCATCACGTGAAGAACGAAGAGGAAGTCGGGGGTTACGTTCTGCACTGTCGCCCCCGCCGCCAGTGAGCCGCCGCCCTTTGTGTGACATTGTCACGCACCCGGCGCCAGAGAGCGCCGCCCCCTGCGGCCACGATCACCGCCCTGCGTGGGAGTGTCTCCGCGCCTGCGGCCTGCCGTTGCTTCACCCCTATGTCCCTCTTGTCACACAGGTGCGTCTTGTACAGGATCTACCTAGGGTAGTGTAGTAGATCCTTTCCTTTCCTAGTATGAGCGGTTAGTAGCATGTTAGGTATGTGGATGAGGATAGGACGAGGATGATTATGATATCGATATGTGCGGTTATGGCTTTGAGGTTTAGTAGATTATCGAGGTTTATATGTTGGATATGATCCTTATGGATCTCTTGGGTCTAGGTGTGACCCCTTTGATTGATAGGAGATTTGATATCTCTTTATGCCTTGCTATTAGGCAGTGGTGTCCTCCGGATCAGAGTTGATCGTGGTTGAGGTTATTCTGAGGTTGAGGTAAGTCCATATGACTTACTTAGCTACCATCCTTATATTGGATGTATGCATGAGTGGTGTGTGATATATGCTTGATAGCCCTGGTTTAGTAATCGCCCATTGTAGGGCCGTGATAACTTGCCCTTTCATCCTGCTGGAGTTTGGGAGGTTCTCTGTAGGCAGGCCAGATCTGGTAAACGGTTCGGGCACTCTCCACTCCCATAGGGTATACGGGGAGGTGTTCCAGGCACCACTCCAGCTGGATATGGGACCCAGAGGCGAGGATTATATATTCCTCGTGTCACATATATTCGTATTCATATATATCGTTTTGAGTGTTGGACTTTATAAAGATAATTAACCGGGTAAGTGTGTGACAACATGATTATGTGTTTATGATTCCCTGACTTGTGTTTGTGCTTATGCATTATTTATCTATATGTATGGTTAGCTAACGGTTTTATACCGTGTTGTAGATGCTTTGCAGGTTAGGAGAACTGCAGAGTGATCCATATGGGGTGATCCGTTGAGGGCTCCGTACACTAGGTTATGCGTGGGATTTGGGATATTTTGTATGTACATATACATGTTTTGATTGTACTCAGCGGTACTTTGTATACCTTTTTGATATGTATATATTACAATTTGATGTTTGGTTTTAATCTATATGTGCCTTGTTGTAAGATTCAGTGAACTTGTTGTCAGGCTAGGGTCAGGATCCATTGTGAGATCCTAGCCCAGTAGCGCCCCGAGTCTTACGGATTTGGGGGTGTTATAGAGAATGATACATCAACAATGGGATCTTATTTTCCTATACCACAAAAGACTTGGAAGTCTATGGTTAGTGCAGATGCCTCAACTATGCCACAATGTCCTTATATTGGCAAGAATTTTTAGACCAAGTCACAATGACTTTCCCGTTTGAATGATGGTAATCTTGTTTTTTTCGGTTACCAAGGGTCTTTATGCCTCTTTGTAGTCGCGATGGACTCATTCCATCCTCTTCAAGGTCTTAGGGTACCCAATTGCATTCCTTGTCATGGATCGAAAAATTGAAGAGTTATAGAAGTGTAGTGACAACATGGCAACTCACTAATCTCGATCATCAGTACTATATATGCTTGTTTTCAGAATGAATCAGAATTAATGGGTGTTCTTACAGGTGGACCATGGGCCATATTTGATCGTTGCCTTATAATGAATTGAAGAAGTGGACTCTAGGGTTTGTCAGTATTAATCCCAAAACTATTTGTCCCTACTTGGATCTGAATCACATGTATTCTTACTCAATGGTATCACAAAGATATTTTGTGGACTATGGTTAGTGGTATTCGTGATTCTATCAGGATAGATCCCAAAACTATGAACTTTAACCGAGGAAGATTTACTCGAATATGTGTGGAAATAGATCTTACTAGACCACTCAAAAAGGCGGTTCATATCAATGGTATGTGATGCCTAGTTGAATATGAAGGGTTAGATTTCATTTGCTTCAAGTGTGTGGTATGACCACTATGCGTCTAATTGTGAATTCACTGCTTCTACACCATTTGCTACTGCAACACCTATAACCCCTACTACACCAGTGACGTTTTGATTGCCCTCCGACTTATCCGAATGATTCAAACCATGTTGTTGATGATGCTCAGTTCGGGCCATTGATTATGGTTGCCCGTCGGTGTCAAGGTCGTAGTAAAGACCGTCCTAGATCAACGGGTCGACAAAGTTCCTCTAAGGCAATGCATCAGAAACAAGGAATTGTGCATCCACCTACAACTTTGGGTTCATCAAGGAACAAGGATTTACTACGACGACTTCCAATCCTAACATTCCCACGTAGAAGACAGTGCAACAGTGTCCGGTTATTCCTATTATGCAACAGTTTGGTGTCAACAGTGATAAAGGTAAGCAGATCATTAATAAGTCTAATTTTAACCCACCTCTTCCACCTCGTATGGTTATTCCTATTCCAAATTTCCAATGTCTTCTCCTACAATCCAACATGCAAAAGATCATGGATCGACAAGTGGAAGCATGCCTCCACCGCATGTTTTTCAAGGTCAACTTATTTTTCAATGAACAAAGAATTCTACTTCGACAAGTGGAATTGTGTAGTCTTTAAGTTCTTTAATTGTCACTAGCAACTCTCAAGTTCAAAAGAAGAAGAAGAAGCAGAATAGCAAGCAGAAAAATTTAGAGTGAAGACTAGATTGGCGATCAAAACAAGTTTTTGATGGTTTGCCACGTATTTATGCTAAGCAGGTCAAACCACCAGATACACTTTTGGATCTTCATGATGGTCCCCTACTTCTAAGTAGCTCAGTAATGAACAACAAGAATATGGAACTTCAGTCATATGTAATTTAGTTTAACAAACTCCTCTACGATCCCCGCTTTGGATGTATGTAACATGGTGGAAAGCGCTACCCCAAATTTTATGGCTGAAGATGTTCAGAAAAAAAAGAGGTTGCCTTTTCTCTTGTTTCGGTTATCTAGATGTGGATCGGAGTAACTCATTATTTTTCTCAGTTCTCTTTCATCTCTATATCAATGAATTGTCTTATATGAAATGTGTTCGGAGTTGGAAAATCAGGTTTCCGATGCGAAGTCAAGTATATTAGTCAGCATATGACATTGGCATTTTTGGCAATTTATGAACCTCGTATATCGGGTTCTCATGCCCAACGAGTTTTGTGATCGGATGCAGCTCAAGGGTTATCACCGGGTTAAAACAAGCGGTTTTGAAGGGGGTGTTTGGATACTTTGGGATGTTGATTGTGTTCAGGTGAACACTCTCTTGAGTAATCCTTCCTTTATTACTGCCAAAATCGGCTCTAGAGATTCCTCCTTTATGTTACTCGTAGTTTATGCTCCTCTTGGTATTACTAGACGGCGTATTTTTTGGCCGGATTTAGATATAACTTTGACTGATGTTTTCTGGTCCTTATGTGGTTGTTGGTGACTTTAATTGCATTATTTATCAATCATAACGGACTGGGGGTTCTGGTCACATTCATGATGATTCTCCTATTTGTCTCGATCTCATTAATAAACATGGTCTGTATGATTGGGGATTTACTGACCGAAGTTTACATGGAATAATGGTAGGATTGGAAGTGATAAAGTTCTCCAACATCTCGATCGGGGTTTGTTGAATTCTGAGGCGCATCATAAGGTTTCATATCTTTTGTGTTAGACATTTGGCTCGGTTTCTTCAGATCACTCTCCTTTATTTGTTGAGATGGATTCATCAATTATTGTCAAGAAGGAACGTCTTCCTTTCTGGTTTAAAGAGGCGTGAATGACCCATTGCGATTTCATGCCTATGCGGAGGCATGTTGGTTCACCAATCTCGAGGTAAGTAAAGTGCTCCCTAATCTTAAGCTTTCTTTGCTAATGTGAAGTCATTTTGTGTTTTGTAATATTTATCGCAGGAAACACGTTAACTAGCAAGATTGTTGTTATTCAAGCAAATATGGCTATAGCTTATGCTCCACGTCTTATGGATCGAGAATCTCGTCTTCAAAATGAATTAGAATTATCTCTTGAGCAAGAAGAAGTTTTCTGGCTTCAGAAAAATCACGTGAACGATGGTTGAGTTGTGGGGATCGAAATACTTCTTTTTCCACACTTCAACTTTGATTCGTCGCGTGAAGAAATTGTGTTATTGGATTTTTTATTATACCTGATGTTTGGACCGACGATTTTGAGGTGCTCGAAGCTTATGCCATCTCCTTTTTTTTCAAAAATGTGATGCCTTATCCACGGTTGATTTTGGTCGGCAAGAGGTTCTGGTTGCGGACTGTCTTGGCCGAACTTGATCGAGCAGTTACTATGGTTGAAACTCGCAAAGGTATCACTAACATGGGGCCTTATAAATCTCCCAGGATGATGGTTTTCAACCCCGGTTTTCTTCCAAAAATGTGTTGGGGGTACGGTTGGTCATTTAGTTCTTGACGAGGTGATGCGTCCTTGGAATCGTTGAAGGACGAACGCCGGATCTAGACCAAGCTAGAGTTTCGACTACTCGTTGTTGATGTGCAAATGAGAACTTTGATAGAAGTTTGGTAGGGCGGAAGCGATTGATATGGATGCGGAAGCGTAGGTTTGATTCGATCTAGAGAGATCGAGCAAACGTTGTAGTGGATTTGATAGTTTGATTCTTTAGAAGAATCCTCGAATGTGAGTTCTTGGATCTAAGACTTGATCCAAGGAAGAACTTTGAGGGGATTGAAGAGGAAGTGATGCCTAGATCAAGAATGAGGATTTTCCTTCAAAATACTTGATTAAAATTAGACATGATTTACAAGTGAAGCCAAGCATCCCTTATATAGTGGGTGAAGGCTACACCAAAAGTCGGAAATTGAATGACGGAAATAAAGGCGGGAAATAAAGTCGGGGCAACTCCCGAAACCAAAGGTCTAGACTATCAATGCCGGAAATTAACTCACGGAATTAAGTTCCGGAATTAATGTTCCGAAAATTAAAGTCTATTATTATTTAAAATGCAAAATATAATAATAATATTTGCTAGCTTGATGACGTGGCGCCGGAAGCCTATGCCATGGTGGAGTGGTGACATGGCATGCCACTAACGGGTCCAAGTGATGTGACGGTGCGTCGGATGATTGAGCCGGTAGCTTGGGCGATGGCTTTGGCTCGGGAACGAGTGAGCGGTCCATCGGAGCGAACCCGCAAAGCATCGTCCTCTTCATCCGCGCGGTCATGGTGGTCAAGGGCGCATCAGTCCCCCCATCTTGGATGTGAAACGTCCCCGTTTCACCGTCGTCAAATAAGGGCTCAACATAAGGGGCTAGATCCTTGACATTGAACGTTGGGTGCACGCCGTAGGAATCCGGAAGCTCCAACTTGTAGGCATTTGGACCATGTCGTGATAGGATCCGGAAAGGGCCATCACCTCGATCCGATAGCTTGCCCTTGCGTCGAGATGGGAAACGCTCCTTCCTTAAGTGGAGCCAAACAAGATCGCCGGGCTCGAAAGATATGTCGCGACGGCCCTTATTGCGTTGTTCGGCAAGTTGGGCGGCACGACGTTGGAGTTGTGCTCTTGTCCGCTCATGAAGTTCAATGATTGAGGCGGCTCGACTTGCGGGCGTTGATGTGTTCACCGTCCTTGAGTGGACGTGGTGTGAAGTCCAATGGCGTGTGTGGATTAAGGCCGTAGACAACTTCAAATGGTGAGAGTTTAGGTTGCCGAGTTGCCTAGACCTGTTATATGAAAACTCCACAACGGAAATTAAGTCCTCCCACTTTCGTGGGTTGTTCCTAAGCGTTGCTCTAAGTAGAGCACCGAGAGTCCGATTGGTCACCTCCGTTTGACCATCGGTTTGGGGTGATAACTACTTGAGAACAACAAGTTGGTTCCAAGTTTTCCCCACAACGTTCTCCAGAAGTGACTCACAAATTTCACGTCCCGATCACTAAGGATGGAACGTGGTATCCCGTGTAAGCGCACCACATTGTTAAAGAATAATGTGGCAACATCGCTAGCATTTTGGGTGCTCTTACACGCGATAAAATGAGCCATTTTGGAAAAACGGTCGACTACCACAAAAATGGAGTCGTTGCCTCGTTTGGACATAGGTAGGCCAACTACAAAGTCCATAGAAAGATCCTCCCAAGGTCCCATTGGTATAGGCAAAGGAGAATACAATCCGTCCGGACCTTGACGCGATTTGGCATGATGACATGTTATGCAACTTGTGCAAAACCGTGTCACATGCTTGCGCATTTTCGGCCAAAAGAAAGTGCTCTTGGAGAGCGGCGAGAGTCTTGGTAGCACCGAAGTGACCACGACCCTCATGGGCTTCCTTTATCAACAAGTGGCGTATGGACGAACGCGGAATACAAAGTTTTCCCGCGCGGAACAAATAGCCATCATTAATAAAGAAGGTCTCATGCTCTCGGAGGTCAAGGCATTTGGCAAATATATCCTTGAAGTCAAGATCCGTGGCATATAACTCTTTGATAAGAGCAAAGCCATGGATCTTGGCGTCCATATGCACCAAGAGGATATATCGCGAGAAAAGGGCATCGGCTACCACATTCTCTTTTCCTTTCTTATGCCGAATGACATAAGGAAAGGTTTCTAAAAATTCTACCCAACTTGCATGGCGCCGACTCAAATTAGTTTGACTCTTGAGATACGAAAGAGCCGCATGATCCGAATGAATCACGAACTCCTTCGGCCACAAGTAGTGTTGCCATGTCTTTAGACAACGAACTAAAGCATATAGTTCCTTGTCATAGGTTGGATAGTTGAGTGGTGGACCGGAAAGCTTTTCGCTAAAGTAAGCAATGGGCCGATTCTCTTGGAGAAGAACCCCCCAATGCCAACATTAGATGCATCACACTCCACCTCGAAGGTTTTCGAGAAATTTGGGAGTTGGAGTAGTGGTGCATTGCAAAGTCGGTCTTTGAGCGCATCAAACGCTCGAGCATGGGTATCACGCACTCAAACGTGACACCCTTAGTAGTGAGCTCATGAAGCGGCGCCGCTACCGAGCTAAAGTCTTTGACAAAGCGTCGGTAGAAGCCCGCTAAGCCGAGAAAGGCTCGGACCATGGTGACCGTACTAGGTGTAGGCCACTCCCGAATAGCGCGAACTTTGGATTCGTCTACTCGGAGTCCGTCCTTAGACACGACATAGCCAAGAAATATAGTTGTGTCGGAACAAAAGACACATTTTTCAATATTGACGAATAATTGTTCTTGTCTAAGGCACTCGAGCACTTGGCGAAGGTGCCCGAATGTGCTCATCCAAAGACTTACTAAAATTAAAATATCGTCAAAATAAACAACTACGAAATTACCCAAAAACCGGCGAAGGACATGGTTCATGAGGCGCATGAACGTTGATGGGGCGTTGGAGAGTCCGAACGGCATGACAAGCCACTCATATAATCCGTACTTTGTCTTGAAAGCCGTTTTCCACTCGTCACCTTCGGCCATCCGGATTTGGTGATACCCGCTCCGGAGATCAATCTTTGAGAACACGGTGGCGCCGTGTAGTTCATCCAACATGTCGTCGAGGCGCGGGATCGGATGCCGGTACTTGACGGTTATTTTGGTTGATGGCTCGGCAATCGACACACATCCTCCAAGACCCGTCCTTCTTGGGCACCAAAATGACCGGCACGGCACATGGTGAAAGGGACTCACGAACATATCCCGGTCTAGGAGCTCTTGGACTTGACGTTGTAGCTCCTTAGTTTCTTCCGGACTTGCACGGTAAGCGGCACGGTTGGGTAAAGACGCGCCGGGCACCAAATCGATTTGGTGCTCAATTCCACGGATCGGTGGCAAGCCGGGTGGTAGTTCATCGGTCAAGACGTCCTGAAAATCAGACAACAAAGTAGACACCTCGTGCGGCATATTACTAAGGTCATTGGAAGTAGATAAGCAAAAAGGAAACAAGTAAGAAGCATGGCAACTTGCCTTCCTTGACCGGTGTCACATCATGTTTCCGGGCGAAAAGTACCCTCGGCTCACACCGGCCTTTGATTATTGGTTCCGGAGATGGTAAAGTTGCATTCGTTGGGACGATGCTTCCTTTACTATCTCTAGACTCAATAGCACGGTTACTAGAGGCGGTGTTCCGGGATCCGGAAGTACTAGCACCCACAACATCGGAAGGACTCCTAGGAGGGTCCGATGTTGCCGGCGTAGTGGTCTCATCAATGGTTTGTTGCCTCTTCCGTTCCGCATAATCAATTAATATTTCATGTGGAGTCATAGGCAACAATGTTGACCCGTTTTCCATTATATTGGAACATGTATCTATTAAGATAACCATCATGGAATGTACGGGCGATCGAATTGCCATGGTCGTCCTAATAATACATGTGTGGCGTCCATCTTGATAACATCACAAAGGATCTTATCAACATAGCCACCTATGGAAAACGTCACCCAAGCTTGTCGTGTGACGGTGTCACACGCCTTATCGAAAATCCATTGGATTCCATAAGGTGTTGGGTGGGGGGTTGTAGGCAACTTAAAGTGTTTTACCACTTTTTCGTTGATAATATTACAACAAGAACCCCCATCAACTATGAAGAGAGAGACTAGTGTTATTGACCAAACAACGAGAGTGAAAGAGATTCTCGCGTTGGTCAATAGGGACAAATTCCTTAAACGGCTAAAATTCTACGAGATACAAGGCGAACTTACCGGGTTGTGCCGGGCCGCAAGCCATTTGTTTCTTCGCATGGTTCCATGCCGTAGTAGGGGTCGGCGTCCTGGTCATCCTCTATGATGATATCGCCGTCTTCTTCATCTTCCTCATCTTCATATGAGGGATTGGCAAACAACACACGCTTTGTGTTCGGGCAATCACGTTGGACGTGACCGAATCCGCTACATTTATAACACACGGGCTCCCTTGGCCGTGCCGCCGGTGGAGGTCCTTGAGGAGTGCGGCCGGGAGGCACTTGTGCCGGGGACATTGGGACCACGTTGTGGTGCCCTCTCGGTATCCGCTTGTCGGGTGGATTGGACCATCCGTTGGGCTCCTTTGGTGGCGCCGGACTCTTGATAACTAGATACATCTCGAGCACGGGTGTTAGTAGAATAAGCGTATTGATTTGGAGAGGAGTTATACCTTGAGTATTTTGGAGTCTCTTGTTGTTGCTTGTGAAGCTTCATGGCCGCATGACACAAAGCTCCCAAGTCTCTATATGGAACGATCTCAAGGGGTCGTCGGATTGATGGATTGAGGCCACTCATGAACTTGGTGCGTAAGGCGGAGGGCGAGGCCGAGATGCCGGCCTTCATATGCATGTCCTCGAGCTTGGCCAAGTAGGCCACCGGAGTGAGTTTGCCTTGTTGGAGCTCGGCAATTTGCATCCGCATATCATTTTTGAAGTCGTCGGGGACATACTTCTTTGTCATGACGTAGATCAGTTGATCAAACGTCGCAACTGGTTCCCATCCTCGGTTCTCACGGACGTGTTCATCGGTTCCACCAAGATTTTGCATCGCCTTCAAAGTACAAGGTTGCCGCTTCGATCTTCTCGTACTCCTCATAGTGGCAATGCTTCAAAGCCCTTTTCATGTCCTGTGCCCAATCAAGAAACACACAAGGATCATATTCCCCATAAAATATTGGAAATTTAACTTTACCTTCCCTACGAGCTTTGTAGGGATCCGGGCGGGGCGGTGGCATATCATCACGATGGGCTCGTTGATGTGCATGCCTTGGTGGGTTAGGAGAGGCAACCATTCTTCTCCTCGGTCTTGGTTCTCAAATGGATCTCGGACGGGTGGGTGCCATGGACGGACATGAGCCACCCGTTCCAAGTTGGCTTCATCGTCGGAAAACTCATCAAAATCGTCCCCCTCGTCATACTCATCATAGTCGCGGTATGATGAACGCCGGCTACGTCGTTGGTGGCGTTGCTCATATCGATCATTACCGGAACGTCGAGGATGACGATCTTGTTGATTGGTGTGCCGATATTCTTCCTGTATGGGACGGTTAGTATTATGTGCATTAGATAAAGGTGGGGGCGATCCGTACCGTTTACGATTGCGCTCGAAGCGCTTGTTCCGATCCATTGTATCTACATAAAGTAGATCATCCGGAGTCGGGCCATTATTGTTCTCGGTCTCATTGAGGTGGTGCCTGCCGTCTTGTTGAGTTTGGCTTTCGATGACTGAGGCAAGCCTAAGACCTTGATACGGGTCGGTTCCCAAAAGACCTTTGCCCTTCCGACGAGCGTCGGACGTGGAAGTCTCGACCATGGTGTCATTTGGATTTGGGGCGGGGCGTGGAGTGGTCGTAAGGGCCAAAAGTTGTGCCCTCATCTCCTCCATTTGTTGCTTTAGACTAACAACTTCCTCGGATAAGGAGGCATTTTCTCGTTCACGAGCATCCTGTGAGTTTTCTATATCCACGTTAGTCATGATTCCAAATGAATACAAACAAATGCAAGCAATCAAATGAGCAAGGTGACGAATTAAGTCAACGTTACCCAAGTTCAAGTGCGTTAAGGTTCTACTTTTGGGAAGGCCGTTTGGCGGTTAAGCAAGGTAGGCAAATCCAACAAAATTTGAACCAATTCACACAAATAAACAAGTGATATTTTGCACGTATGTAAGAAAATGGAGAGACAGAAGATGGACGGATTGTTCACTCGGCAAGCTTTGCTTGCTTTCGGTCTTTGACCGTTTTGTAAAATCCGATTTTTCGGATGGACCGGTTTGCCGGACGTCTTTTCACTTTGTATTTTTTTTTTTGAACTTTGCAACTTTTTTGATGCAAGAGATGAAACACTTTGGAAACAAATCCGCTTTGTTGAAGAGTTTTGATTTTTTGTTTTTGTTTGAATATCAAAATGCAAGATATCCGAATTTGTTAACAAAAAAATCCCAAGAAATTTGGTAAAATCGATTAACAAACTTGTCGGATTGGGTCGGTTGAAGAACAAATTGTTTTTGATAGATGGTTTGATGGCAAACCAACTATCTCCTAAATATGTTTGGTGAGAAAAAAAAAAAATTCAAGACAACTTCGCGAAGAACACGAAGAACAAGTTGAAGATCTTCAAGAAGGGAAGAACAACAAAGGCAAAGAAGGATAAAAATATAACGCACAAAAACAAGAGTAAAGAGAACTTAGCTTCGGTCCCTTTGCTCTGATGCCAATTTGATGCGTCCTTGGAATCGTTGAAGGACGAACGCCGGATCTAGACCAAGCTAGTTTCGACTACTCGTTGTTGATGTGCAAATGAGAACTTTGATAGAAGTTTGGTAGGCGGAAGCGATTGATATGGATGCGGAATCGTAGGTTTGATTCGATCTAGAGAGATCGAGCAAACGTTGTAGTGGATTTGATAGTTTGATTCTTTAGAAGAATCCTCGAATGTGAGTTCTTGGATCTAAGACTTGATCCAAGGAAGAACTTTGAGGGGATTGAAGAGGAAGTGATGCCTAGATCAAGAATGAGGATTTTCCTTCAAAATACTTGATTAAAATTAGACATGATTTACAAGTGAAGCCAAGCATCCCTTATATAGTGGGTGAAGGCTACACCAAAAGTCGGAAATTGAATGACGGAAATAAAGGCGGGAAATAAAGTCGGGGGCAACTCCCGAAACCAAAGGTCTAGACTATCAATGCCGGAAATTAACTCACGGAATTAAGTTCCGGAATTAATGTTCCGAAAATTAAAGTCTATTATTATTTAAAATGCAAAATATAATAATAATATTTGCTAGCTTGATGACGTGGCGCCGGAAGCCTATGCCATGGTGGAGTGGTGACATGGCATGCCACTAACGGGTCCAAGTGATGTGACGGTGCGTCGGATGATTGAGCCGGTAGCTTGGGCGATGGCTTTGGCTCGGGAACGAGTGAGCGGTCCATCGGAGCGAACCCGCAAAGCATCGTCCTCTTCATCCGCGGTCATGGTAGTCAAGGGCGCATCACGAGGTAACCAAATTTTTTGTTTCTCAACAGCTTCTGTTGGGAATGAATTGCACTCTTCTTTCTCTCATTGATAAGGTGGGTAAACCAAATGTTATTACTCAATTCCGACCGATTGTCCTTTGTAATGTTATTTACAAGGTAATTTCTAAGGTGATGGTCATTAGGATGCAAGGTGATGCGTCCTGGGAATCGTTGAAGAACGAACGCCGGATCTAGACCAAACTAGAGCTTCAACTACTCATTGTTGATGTGCAAATGGAAACTTTGAAAGAAGTTTGGTAAGGCGGAAGCGATTTGAAATGGATGCGGAAGCGAAGGTTTGATTCGATCTAGAGAGATCGAGCAAACGTTGTAGTGGATTGAGGGTTTGATTCTTTAGAAGAATCCTCGAAGGTGAGTTCTTGGATCTAAGACTTGATCCAAGGAAGAACTTTGAGGGATTGAAGAGGAAGTGATGCCAGATCAAGAATGAGGATTTTCCTTCAAAATACTTGATTAAAATTAGACATGCTTTACAAGTGAGGCCAACATCCTTTATATAGGGGATGAAGGCCAAAAACGGAATAAATAATAAAAGCGGGAAATAAAGGCGGGAAATAAGGGGCTAACTCCCGAATTAAAAGGCCTAGACTATCAATGTCGGAAAGTAACTCCCGGAATTAAGTTCCGGAGTTACGGTTCCGAAAATTAAAGTCTATTATTTTAAATAAAAATATAATAAAATAATAATAATATTGCTAGCTTGATGACGTGGCGCCGGAAGTCTATGCCATGGTGGAGTGGTGACATGGCATGCCACTAACGGGTCCAAGTGATGGCAATGGTGCGTTCGGATGATTGAGCCGGCAACTTGGGCGATGGCTTTAGCTCGGGAGCGGAGTGAGCGGTCCATCGGAGCGAACCCGCAAAGCATCGTCCTCCTCATCCACGGTCATGGTTGTCAAGGGCGCATCAGTCCCCCATCTTGGATGTGAAACGTCCCCGTTTCACCGTCGTCAAATAGGGGCTCAACATAAGGGGCTAGATCCTTGACATTGAACGTTGGGTGCACACCGTAGGAATCCGGAAGCTCCAACTTGTAAGCATTCGGACCTTGGCGGGATAGGATCCGGAAAGGGCCATCACCTCGATCCGATAGCTTGCCCTTGCGTCGAGATGGAAAACGCTCCTTCCTTAAGTGAAGCCAAACAGATCGCCTGGCTCGAAAGATTATGTCGCGACGGCCCTTGTTGCGGTTGTTCGGCAAGTTGGGCGGCACGACGTTGGAGTTGTGCTCTTGTCCGCTCATGTTGTTCAATGATTGAGGCGGCTCGACTTGCGGCGGTGATGTATTCATCCGTCCTTGAGTGGGCGTGGTGTGAAGTCCAAAGGCGTGTGTGGATTACGGCCGTAGACAACTTCAAATGGTGAGAGTTTAGTTGCCGAGTGCCTAGACCTGTTATATGAAAACTCCACAACCGAAAGTAAGTCCTCCCACTTTTCGTGGGTTGTTCCTCAGCGTTGCTCTAAGTAGAAGCACCGAGAGTTCGATTGGTCACCTCCGTTTGACCATCGTTTGGGGGTGATAACTACTTGAAAACAACAAGTTGGTTCCAAGTTTTCCCCATAACGTCCTCCAAAAGTGACTCACAAACTTCACGTCCCGATCACTAAGGATGGAATGTGGTATCCCGTGTAAGCGCACCACATTGTTAAAGAATAACGTGGCAACATCCGCTAGCATTGTGGGTGCTCTTACACGCGATAAAATGAGCCATTTTTGAAAAACGGTCGACTACCACAAAAATGGAGTCGTTGCCTCCGCTTGGACATTGGTAGGCCAACTACAAAGTCCATGGAAAGATCCTCCCAAGGTCCCATTGGTATAGGTAAAGGAGAATACAATCCGTCGGACCTTGATGCGATTTTGCATGATGACATGTGATGCAACTTGTGCAAAAACCGTGTCACATGCTTGTGCATTTTGGACCAAAAGAAGTGCTCTTGGAGAGCGGCGAGAGTCTTGGTAGCACCAAAGTGGACCACGACCCTCATGGGCCTCCTTTATCAACAAGTGGCGTATGGACGAACGCGGAATACAAAGTTTTCCCGCGCGGAACAAGTAGCCATCTTTTATAAAGAAGGTCTCATGCTCTCGGAGGTCAAGGCATTTTGCAAATATATCCTTGAAGTCAAGATCCGTGGCATATAACTCTTTTGAATAAGAGCAAAGCCATGAATATTGGCGTCCATATGCACCAAAAGGATATATCGCCGGAGAAAGGGCATCGGCTACCACATTCTCTTTTCCCTTCTTATGCCGAATGACATAAGGAAAGGTTTCTAGAAATTCTACCCAACTTGCATGGCGCCGACTCAAATTAGTTTGACTCTTGAGGTACGAAAGAGCCGCATGATCCGAATGGATCACAACTCCTTCGGCCACAAGTAGTGTTGCCATGTCTTTAAACAACGAACTAAAGCATATAGTTCTTTGTCATATGTTGGATAGTTGAGTGGACGGTACCGGAAAACTTTTTGCTAAAGTAAGCAATGGGCCGATTCTCTTGTAGAAGAACCCCCCAATGTCAACATTAGATGCATCACACTCCACCTCGAAGGTTTTCGAGAAATTTGGGAGCTGGAGTAATGGTGCATTGCAAAGTCGGTCTTTGAGCGCATCAAAACGCTCGAGCATGGGTATCACGCCACTCAAACGTGACACCCTTGGTAGTGAGCTCATGAAGCGGCGCCGCTACCGAGCTAAAAGTCTTTGACAAAGCGTCGGTAGAAGCCCGCTAAGCCAAGAAAGGCTCGGACCCATGGTGACCGTACTAGGTGTAGGCCACTCCTGAATAGCGCGAACTTTGGATTCGTCTACTTGGAAGTCCGTCCTTAGACACGACATAGCCAAGAAAAATTGTTTGTGTCCGAGCAAAAGACACATTTTTCATAATTCACATATAATTGCTCTTGTCTAAGGCACTCGAGCACTTGGCGAAGGTGCCCGAGGTGTTCATCCAAAGACTTACTAAATATGAGAATATCTTCGAAATAAACTACAACAAAATTACACAAAAACCGGCGGAGGGACATGGTTCATGAGACGCATGAACGTGGATGGGGCGTTGGAGAGTCCGAACGGCATGACAAGCCACTCATATAAGCCGTACTTCGTTTTGAAAGCCGTCTTCCATTTGTCACCCTCGGCCATCCGGATTTGGTGATAACCGCTCCGGAGATCAATCTTTGAGAAAACGGTGGCGCCGTGGAGTTCATCTAGCATGTCGTCGAGGGCGGGATCGGATGCCGGTACTTGACGGTTATTTGGTTGATGGCTCGGCAATCGACACACATCCTCCAAGACCCGTCCTTCTTGGACACCAAAATGACCGGCACTGCTCATGGTGAAAGTGATTCACGAACATATCCCCGGTCTAGGAGCTCTTGGACTTGACGTTGTAGCTCCTTAGTCTCGTCCGGACTTGCAAGGTAAGCGGCACGGTTGGGTAAAGACGCGCCGGGCCACCAAATCGATTTGATGCTCAATTCCACGGATCGTGGCAAGCCGGGTGGTAGGTCATCGGTCAAGACGTCCTGAAATTCAGACAACAAAGTAGACACCTCGTGCGGCATATTACTAGGGTCATGGGAAGTAGATAAGCAAAAAGGAACTAGCAAGAAGCATGGTAACTTGCCTTCCTTGACCGGTGTCAAATCATGTTTCCGGGCCAAAAGTACCCTTGGCTCACACCGGCCTTTGATTATTGGGTCCGGAGATGGTGAAGTTGCAGTCGTGGGAACGATGCTTTCTTTACTACCTCTAGTCTCAATAGCATGGGTACTAGGGGTGGTGTTCCGGGATCCGGAAGTACTAGCACCCACAACATCGGGAGAACTCCTAGGAGGGTCCGATGTTGCCGGTGTAGTGTTCTCATCAATGGCTTGTTGTCTCTTTCGTTCCGCATAATCAATTAATATTTCATGTGGAGTCATAAGCAACAATGTGACTCTTTTTCCATTATATTGGAACATATATCTATTAAGATAACCATCATGGAAAGTTCGACGATCGAATTTCCATGGTCGTCCTAATAAAAATGTGTGGCGTCCATCTTGATACCATCACAAAGGATCTTATCAACATAGGCGCCTATGCAAAACGTCACCCAAGCTTGTCGCGTGACGGTGTCACACGCATTATCGGGAAATCCATTGGATTCCATAAGGTGTTGGGTGGAGGTTGTAGGCAACTTAAAGTGTTTTACCACTTTTTCGTTGATAATGTTACAACATGAACCCCATCAACTATTAACGAGAGACTAGTTGTTTGACCAAACAACGAGAATGGAAAAGATTTTCGCGTGGTCAATAGGAACGAATTCTTTAACGGGCAAAATTCGACGAGATACAAGGGCGAACTTACCGGGTTGTGCCGGGCCGCAAGCCATTTGTTCGTCGCATGGTTCCATGCCAGTAGTAGGGGTCGGCGTCTTGGTCATCCTCTATGATGATATCACCGTCTTCTTAATCTTCCTCATCTTCATATGAGGGGTTGGCAAACAACAAAGGTTTGTGTTCGGACAATCACGTTGGACGTGACCGAATCCGCTACATTTGTAACATACGGGCTCTCTTGGCCGTGCCGCCGGTGGAGGTCCTTGAGAGGTGCGGGCGGGAGGTGCTTGCGCCGGGGCATTGGGGCCACGTGGTAGTTCCCTCTCGGTAGCCGCTTGTCGGGTGGGTTGACCCATCCGTTGGACTCCTTTGGTGGCGCCGGACTCTTGAGAACTAGACGTGTCTCGAGCACGGTTGTTAGTAGTATAAGCGTATTGACTAGTAAAAGAGTTATACCTGGAATATCTTGGCGTCTCTTGTTGTTGTTTGTGAAGCTTCATGGCCGCATGACACAATGCACCCAAGTCTTTGTATGGAACGATCTCGAGAGGGCGCTGGATTGACGGATTAAGCCCACTCATGAACTTGGTGCGGATTGTGGAGGGGGAAGCCGAGATTCCAGCCTTCATATGCATGTCCTCGAGCTTCGCCAAATAAGCCACCGGAGTGAGATTACCTTGTTGGAGCTCGGCAATGTGCAACTGCATGTCGTTTTTGAAGTCTTCGGGGACATACTTCTTTGTCATGACGTAGATTAATTGATCAAACGTCATAACTGGTGGCCAACCTCGATTCTCACGGACGGTTTCGTACCGGTTCCACCAAGATTTTGCATCGCCTTCAAAATACAAGGTTGCCACTTCGATCTTTTCATCTTATGGCAATGCTTCAAAGCCCTCTTCATGTCCTGTGCCCAATCAAGAAATGCACATGGATCATAATCACCATAAAATATTGGAAATTTAACTTTACCTTCCCTACGATGTTTGTAGGGATCCTGGCGGGGCGGTGGCATATTATCATGACGAGCTCGTTGATTTGCATGCCTTGGTGGGTTAGGAGGAGGCAACCATTCTTCTCCTCAGTCCTAGTTCTCATATGGCTCTCGGACAGGTGGGTGCCATGGACGAACATGAGCCACCCGTTCCAAGTTGGGCTCATCGTCGGAGAACTCATCAAAATCATCCCTCTCGTCATACTCATCATAGCCGTTGTATGATGCTCGCCGGCTAGTTGTTGGCGCGTTGTCCATACCGATCATTACTAAAACGTCGAGGATGATGATCTTGTTGATTGGTGTGTCAGGATTCGTCCTGGACGGGACGGCTAGTATGGTGTGCATTAGGTAAAGGTGGGGGCGATCCATACCGTCTACATAAAGTAAATCATCCGGAGTCGGGCCATCATTGTTGTCGGTCTCATTGAGGTGGTCCCTGCCGTCTTGTTGATTTTGACTTTCGATGACTGAGGCAAGCCTAAGACCTTGAGATGGGTCGGTTCCCAAAAGACCTTTGCCTTTTCGACGGGCATCGGACGTGGAAGTCTCGACCATGGTGTCATTTGGATTTGAAGCGGGACGTTGAGCGGTCGTAAGGGCCAAAAGTTGTGCCCTCATCTCCTCCAATTGTTGCTTAAGATTAACAACTTCCTCGGATAAGGAGGCATTTTCTCGTTCACGAGCATCCTGAGAGTTTTCTATATCCACGTTAGTCATGATTCCAAATGAATACACACAAATGCAAGCAATCAAATGAGCAAGGTGACGAATTAAGTCAACGTTACCCAAGTTCAAGTGCGTTAAGGTTCTACTTTTGGGAAGGCCGTTTGGCGGTTAGGCAAGATAGGCTAATCCAACAAAATTTGAACCAATTCACACAAATAACAAGTGATAAATTTGCAACGTGTATAAGAAAATGGAGAGATAAGAAATGGACGGATTGTTTATCGGCAAGTTTTACTTGCTTTTGGTCTTTGACCTTTTGTAATAATCCGATTTTTCGGATGGACCGGTTTGCCGGACGTCTTTTCACTTTTTTTTTTTTTTTTTTTTGAACTTTGCAACTTTTGATGCAAGAGATGAAACACTTTGGAAACAAATCGCTTTGTTGAAGAGTTTTTGTTTTTGTTTTTTTTTTTTTTTTGAATATCAAAATGCGAGATATCCGAATTTGTTAACAAATAAATCCAAGAAATTTGGTAAAATCGATTAACAAACTTGTCGGATTGGGTCGGTTTAAGAACAAATTGTATTTGATAGATGGTTTGATGGCAAACCAAATATCTCCTAAATTTGCTTGGTGAGAAAAAATTTTCAAGAAAACTTCAATGAACACGAAGAACAGATGAAGATCTTCAAGAAGGGAAGAACAACAAAGGCAAAAGAAGGATAATAAAATAACGCACAAAAACAAGAGTAAAGAGAACTTAGCTTCGATCCCTTTGCTCTGATGCCAATTTGATGCGTCCTTGGAATCGTTGAAGAACGAACGCCGGATCTAGACCAAGCTAGAGCTTCAACTACTCCTTGTTGATGTGCAAATGGAACTTTGATAGAAGTTTAAGGCGGAAGCGATTTGAAATGGATGCGGAAGCGAAGGTTTGATTCGATCTAGAGAGATCGAGCAAACGTTGTAGTGGATTGAGGGTTTGATTCTTTAGAAGAATCCTCGAAGGTGAGTTCTTGGATCTAAGACTTGATCCAAGGAAGAACTTTGAGGGATTGAAGAGGAAGTGATGCCTAGATCAAGAATGAAGATTTTCCTTCAAAATACTTGATTAAAATTAGACATGCTACAAGTGAGGTCAAGCATCCTTTATATAGGGATGAAGGCCACACCAAAAGTCGGAAATAAATGACGAAAAAAGCGGGAAAAAGGCGGGAAATAAAGTCGGGGCTAACTCCCGAATTAAAGGCCTAGACTATCAATGTCGGAAATTAACTCCCGGATTAAGTTCCGGAGTTACGGTTCCGAAAATTAAAGTCTATTATTTTAAATGCAAAATATAATAAAATAATAATAATATTGCTAGCTTGATGAAATATGTTGCTAGCGATGAAAGTCTATGCCATGGTGGAGTGGAGACATGCATGCCACTAACGGGTCCAAGTGATGCAATGGTGCGTCGGATGATTGAGCCGGCAACTTGGGTGATGGCTTTAGCTCGGGAGCGAGTGAGCGGTCCATCGGAGCGAACCCGCAAAGCATCGTCCTCCTCATCCAAGGTCATGGTTGTCAAGGGCGCATCACAAGGCTTAATGAGTTCTTTGATTGGATCAACACAATGAAGCTATATTCGTGGAAGAATCATCCAGGATAATATAGTTCTTACGCAAGAAGTGGTTCATTCAATGAGGCATAAAAAAATGGGGG
This sequence comes from Fagopyrum tataricum, assembly GCA_002319775.1. Taxonomy (NCBI): domain Eukaryota; kingdom Viridiplantae; phylum Streptophyta; class Magnoliopsida; order Caryophyllales; family Polygonaceae; genus Fagopyrum; species Fagopyrum tataricum. The sequence goes on from CM008282.1 coordinate 22,407,822, forward strand.
AAATAGATGCTCTTAAAGCTTGATCTTGAGAAGACTTATGACCGATAAAGTTGGGATTTTATTTGATGATATCATAGCTTAAGAAAGGTTTCCTATTTTTGGAGGCGTATGATCCGGGAATGTGTTTCTACTATCCGCATGTAGCTTCTTTGGAATGGGGAACTCACTGAGCAATTTCAACCTACTAGAGGTGTTCGACAAGGGGATCTCTATCTATGATGTGTCGAGCACCTTAGTCATCTTACTCTAGAAGTTGTTGATCAAGGTTCTTGGAAACCCATCTTCTTATCTCGGATGGTCTGTCATTATCTCATATTTTTTCACAGATGACATTACTTTTGTTGTTGAAGCGTATGTTTCTCAAATGAGGTTCATTATGAGATGAATTGAGTTGTTTTGTGCAGCCTCAGGTCTCAAGTGAGTATATTCAAATCTAAGATTATGTCTCCCCTAACGTTTCTAGAGACATTTGCAATGATCTTGAGATTTTAAGTGGTGTGAGTGTCACCAAAAATTTAGGAAACTCTCTTAGAGTTCCTATTCTTTAGGGAAGGATTTCTAAAGACATTTTTACTCCTCTTCTTGACGAAATTAATGGTCGGAAATATAGTGGCGTAGTATGACATTGAGCTTTTCCAGGAGGGCAACCCTTGCTAGATTTGTATTGTCTTCTATCCTAGTGTACACTATGACTACCATGAGTATACCTAAGGTGGTGTGTGAAAGTATTGATAAGATCATTCGTGATTTCATTTAGGGTCACTCGGAATCCTCTAGACCCATGCATACCACTGCTTGAAATATAATCTGTAAACCAAAAAATTACGGAGGACTTGGGATGCGGAATATGGAATATCTTAACCAAGCAAATTTGGGAAGCTTGGTGTAAACACCCCAAATCCGCGGACTCGGGATGCTACGGGTGAGACCTCATAATGGGTCCCGACCCATAGCTTGACAACAATTTCACCGGACCTTCCAACAAGGCACAAATAAAGGCGAAAACTCAAAATGTTTTTAATGTATGCGAAAATTGAAATGTAACGAATACAAAGTGGAAACTCAGCCGAGTCCTCAAAACATCACAACTCCGATAAGAAAAACAAACCGTACTACATAATCCACAATACAAAGACATATCCCAAAAACGTCCCGTCCTATAATGTACGGAGACCCCGACTGTCCACTCCTCCACCTCACTCGGCGGCGTCCCTAACCTGCAAGTCATCTACAACCACGGTTTAAAACCGTTAGGTCATATTCGAAGCATTAGAAAAGCGGTGAAGGCACAAACACATACATATCACAAACATAAAGCACACAAGTCCGGTTTATTATCTTTTTATTATTACGTCATATCCCGTTCTAATTCAACTTCGGTTTGTGACACGAGACCCACCGTGGTCTCGCCTCCGGTCCTACTTACCGGCAAATAATGGTACGGATGCACCCGACCATATCACCGCCGGGCTAGTCGCTGAGAATCTCCTAGACTAACGCCGAGTCAAGCAGATTGTCACCGCCGTTATCAAAACACTTGGGCAAACAATAATATAAGGTCGGTGTCCTATTTACCGGTTTGGATGTTATAACAGAACATAAACACACACCACCAAACACACATCAATGCTAATACGTAAAATACGAGCTAAGTAAGTCCGGAGACTTACCTCCTCACCACACTCAAGTCACCACACTCTTGCTTCCTTAAGGAGGAAGCCCACAACCTGCTCACAAGAGATATGCATATCAATACATACTCACACTCAAGAAGTCTTAGACTTCACTCTAGTGATCTATGCAAGATCACCTAACCTCAAACTAGGAATGCATCCTAGGTACAAGTATTCATCACACTCTCAACACTTGCAACAACCCACAACAGTCCATAATTCCACAAGAGTAATCCTCAACCAAAGAGGCACAAGTTAGCCTAGAAGGTCCATCATGCTCACATGCTCATATCCATCACTTACATCGAGCCTTAAGGCTCCTAGGTTCACAACCACTAAGTGACATTCCGAGCTACTCTAGATCCATCCTAGGCATGCTACTAACAAGATCCAACATCCATACTAAGGAAGGAACGAAGAGGAAAGGAGAGGAGGGACCTACTATTGCCGAAACCGTAGCCGCGGAGTCAAGCCGGCGCCCCCTGCGGACACAGGAGCCGCACCCGCCGGAACAAGGAGCCGCACCCGCGGAGGACTGCGTCGCCTGCCAGGAGCCGCCACCCGCGCCCGAGTCACGCCGCACCCGCGGCAGTCTGCTGCCGCCCCCGCGCCCGAGTCACACCGCACCGGGGCCGTCCGCGCCGCCCGAGCCAAGTGCCTGCCGCCACCCCTGCGGCCGTGCCGAGCCGCGCCCGCGGCGTGCTGAGCCGCGCCCGCCGCTGCTGGTCCCCCTCGGCTGGCCGCCCCGCGGTCCTGTTGAGCCGCCCCCGCGGGTTCTGCGCAGAACGTCGTCTTCGACTTTGGATCCTTGGCTCCAAATTCCTTCTCTTGCTGGATCTTCTCCAAAACACTCTCCACGGGTCTTAGGCACCTCTCCTTGATCTAAACGAGCTAAGAACCTAGACATGCACAAGGGTTGAGTGAAAACCTCTCCAAGCTTCATCCCATGGCCATGGATGAAGGAGGAAGGAAGAAGAAGGGAAAGAGCAGCAAGGAAGAGAGGGAAGGAAGAGGGAAGAGTTTACCAACAGCCTGTGATCTTCTTCTGTAGTTCCACAATTTGGATCCTCAAGCAGCCATGGAGAAGAGATGAGAAGGAAAGAGAAGAGAGTGAAGAGATGGAGTGAAAGGAGTGTAACGTGCAAAGTGATCCAAGGGAGGAGAGTTTTGAAGACTTTGGTTGACAAAAGGGGTGAGGGACCAAGGGGTCAGCTGACCTCTTGTCCCTCCCCACGGAACGAGGGGTCGGAACGCGGAAAAAGAGGAAAAACGATTTAGTCGGCTCGGGATTTTCTTAGGAATAAATCCCGGCACTCGGCATCTGGGCCTACGGGATAAACTACAAGGTGCTCCAAGTCCGGAATAAAATTAATAAAATTCCGGGCGTTACAACTAAACCCTCCTAAAAACAAGTTTCGTCCCGAAACTTGCTAAACCCAACACTCTCGGACCAACGCGCCAACCACGAAACCACGTGGAACTCATAAACCGATAAATATTTGCTTAATCCAAGTCTACTAAAGCATCACATAAAGACTCGCAAGGTACTCATAACTCAACAAAACACAAAGCATAATAAGCAATCAAGGAAAGATCTCGGAACTAACACGACGGTCCTATCGATGTCACTATGTCTGCATAAAACTCGGGATAGTTTCTCCGGATACTATCCTCCGTCTCCCATGTAGCCTCATCGGCCTCCTCGCCTCGACCACTGAATCCTCAACATCGGTATCTCCTTCGATCGAAGGCGTCTCGTACTCTGCTCTAAGACCGCTATCGGGTGCTCTGCAAAAGTATGGTCCGGCTCGACCACTAGGTCCTCGTGACTGATGTGTGTCTCGGGTCATGTATGTACTCTCTCAGCTGAGAGACACGAAAGACCGGGTGTATACCTCCAACCGCGGTGGCAGTGCTAACCGGTACGCCACCTCACCGACTCTCTCCAAGATCTCGAATGGTCCGAAATATCGGGGGCTTAGCTTCCCCTTAATGTCAAATCGCCTGACGCCCGCGTCGTGATACCCTCAACCACACATGAGCTCCTACTCTGAACTCGAGAGGTCTACGTCTCCTATCCGCATACGACCTCTGGCGGCTCTGCGCAGCCAACATCCTCTCTCGGATCAAAAGCAACTCTCGCCATGTCGTCCCGTACCTGATCCGGTGCTACAATGCTAGAGCTCCCGGGCTCGTCCCAACATAAGGGAGTACAACATCTCCGTCCATACAATGCCTCTTAAGGTGCCATCCCAATCGACGCGCCGCAACTGTTATTATAAGAAAACTCAACCAACGGGAGGTGATCTGGCCATACCTGTCCCCAGTCTAGTACACATGCTCGTAGCATATCCTCCAATGTCTCAATAGTCCGCTCGGACTGGCCGTCGGTCTGAGGATGGTATGCGGTGGTGAAATGGAGACTCGAACCTAGGCGCGCGTGTACCTGCTGCCAGAACCTCGAGGTAAACTACCCGTCCCTGTCCGAGATGATGGTCCTCGGGACTCAATGTAGTCTCACAATCTTCCGGGTAAACTCCTCGGCTAAACGACTCACCGGCCACGTTTCCGTATAGGAATGAAATGTGCGGTCTTCGTCAGCCGGTNGGTAATAAAATAACGCACAAAAAACAACAGTAAAGAGAAACTTAGCTTCGATCCCTTTGCTCTGATGCCAATTTGATGCGTCCTGGGAATCGTTGAAGAATGAACGCCGGATCTAGACCAAGCTAGAGCTTCAACTACTCCTTGTTGTGTGCAAATGGAAACTTTGAAAAGAAGTTTGGCAAGGCGGAAGCGATTTGAAATGGATGCGGAAGCGAAGGTTTGATTCGATCTAGAGAGATCGAGCAAACGTTGTAGTGGATATGAGGGTTTGATTCTTTAGAAGAATCCTCGAAGGTGAGTTATTGATCTAAGACTTGATCCAAGGAAGAACTTTGAGGAGATTGAAGAGGAAGTGATGCTAGATCAAGAATGAAGATTTTCCTTCAAAATACTTGATTAAAATGACATGCTTTACAAAGTGAGGTCAAGCATCCTTTATATAGGGGATGAAGGCCACACCAAAGTCGAAATAAATGACGGAATTAAAAGCGGGAATTAAGGCGGGAATAAAGTCGGGGCTAACTCCGAATTAAAAGGCCTAGACTATCATGTCGGAAATTAACTCCGGATTAAGTTCCGGAGTTACGGTTCGAAAATTAAAGTCTATTATTTTAAATGCAAAATTATTAATAAAATAATAATAATATTGCTAGCTTGATGACGTGGCGCCGGAAGTCTATGCCATGGTGGAGTGAGACATGACATGCCACTAACGGGTCCAAGTGATGCAATGGTGCGTCGGATGATGATTGAGCCGGCAACTTGGGTGATGGCTTTAGCTCGGGAGCGAGTGAGCGGTCCATCGGAGCGAACCGCAAAGCATCGTCCTCCTCATCCAAGTCATGGTTGTCAAGGGCGCATCACAAGGCTTAATGAGTTCTTTGATTGGATCAACACAATGAAGCTATATTCGTGGAAGAATCATCCAGGATAATATAGTTCTTACGCAAGAAGTGGTTCATTCAATGAGGCATAAAAAATGGGGGAAATAGATGCTCTTAAAGCTTGATCTTGAGAAGACTTATGACCGATAAAGTTGGATTTTTTTGATGATATCATAGCTTAAGAAAGGTTTCCTATTTTTGGAGGCGTATGATCCGGGAATGTGTTTCTACTATCCGCATGTAGCTTCTTTGGAATGGGGAACTCACTGAGCAATTTCAACCTACTAGAGGTGTTCGACAAGGGATCCTCTATCTCTATATTATTTGTCTTATGTGTCGAGCACCTTAGTCATCTTACTCTAGAAGTTGTTGATCAAGGTTCTTGGAAACCCATCTTCTTATCTCGGATGGTCTGTCATTATCTCATATTTTTTCACAGATGACATTACTTTGTTTGTTGAAGCGGTATGTTTCTCAAATGAGGTTCATTATGAGATGGAATTGAGTTGTTTTGTGCAGCCTCAGGTCTCAAAGTGGAGTATATTCAAATCTAAGATTATGTCTCCCCTAACGTTTCTAGAGACATTTGCAATGATCTTGAGATTTTAAGTGGTGTGAGTGTCACCAAAAATTTAGGAAACTCTCTTAGAGTTCCTATTCTTTAGGGAAGGATTTCTAAAGACATTTTTACTCCTCTTCTTGACGAAATTAATGGTCGGAAATATAGTTGGCGTAGTATGACATTGAGCTTTTCCAGGAGGGCAACCCTTGCTAGATTTGTATTGTCTTCTATCCTAGTGTACACTATGACTACCATGAGTATACCTAAGGTGGTGTGTGAAAGTATTGATAAGATCATTCGTGATTTCATTTAGGGTCACTCGGAATCCTCTAGACCCATGCATACCACTGCTTGAAATATAATCTGTAAACCAAAAAATTACGGAGGACTTGGGATGCGGAATATGGAATATCTTAACCAAGCAAATTTGGGGAAGCTTGGTGTAACACCCCAAATCCGCGGGACTCGGGATGCTACGGGTGAGACCTCATAATGGGTCCCGACCCATAGCTTGACAACAATTTCACCGGACCTTTCCAACAAGGCACAAATAAAGGCGAAAACTCAAAATGTTTTTAATGTATGCGAAAATTGAAATGTAACGAATACAAAGTGGAAACTCAGCCGAGTCCTCAAAACATCACAACTCCGATAAGAAAACCAAACCGTACTACATAATCCACAATACAAAGACATATCCCAAAAACGTCCCCGTCCTATAATGTACGGAGACCCCGACTGTCCACTCCTCCACCTCACTCGGCGGCGTCCCTAACCTGCAAGTCATCTACAACCACGGTTTAAAACCGTTAGGTCATATTCGAAGCATTAGAAAAGCGGTGAAGGCACAAACACATACATATCACAAACATAAAGCACACAAGTCCGGTTTATTATCTTTTTATTATTACGTCATATCCCGTTCTAATTCAACTTCGGTTTGTGACACGAGACCACCGTGGTCTCGCCTCGGTCCCTACTTACCGGCAAATAATGGTACGGATGCACCCGACCATATCACCCGCCGGGCTAGTCGCTGAGAATCTCCTAGACTAACGCCGAGTCAAGCAGATTGTCACCGCCCGTTATCAAACACTTGGGCCAAACAATAATATAAGGTCGGTGGTCCTATTTACCGGTTTGGATGTTATAACAAGAACATAAACACACACCACCAAACACACATCAATGCTAATACGTAAAATACGAGCTAAGTAAGTCCGGAGACTTACCTCCTCACCACACTCAAGTCACCACACTCTTGCTTCCTTAAGGAGGAAGCCCACAACCTGCTCACAAGAGATATGCATATCAATACATACTCACACTCAAGAAGTCTTAGACTTCACTCTAGTGATCTATGCAAGATCACCTAACCCTCAAACTAGGAATGCATCCTAGGTACAAAGTATTCATCACACTCTCAACACTTGCAACAACCCACAACAGTCCATAATTCCACAAGAGTAATCCTCAACCAAAGAGGCACAAGTTAGCCTAGAAGGTCCATCATGCTCACATGCTCATATCCATCACTTACATCGAGCCTTAAGGGCTCCTAGGTTCACAACCACTAAGTGACATTCCGAGCTACTCTAGATCCATCCTAGGCATGCTACTAACAAGATCCAACATCCATACTAAGGAAGGAACGAAGAGGAAAGGAGAGGAGGGACCTACTATTGCCGAAACCGTAGCCGCGGAGTCAAGCCGGCGCCCCCTGCGGACACAGGAGCCGCACCCGCGGAACAAGGAGCCGCACCCGCGGAGGACTGCGTCGCCTGCCAGGAGCCGCACCCGCGCCCGAGTCACGCCGCACCCGCGGCAGTCTGCTGCCGCCCCCGCGCCCGAGTCACACCGCACCCGTGGCCGTCCGCTGCCGCCCGAGCCAAGTGCCTGCCGCCACCCCTGCGGCCGTGCCGAGCCGCGCCCGCGGCGTGCTGAGCCGCGCCCGCGGCCTGCTGGTCCGCCCCTGCGGCTGGCCGCTCCCGCGGTCCTGTTGAGCCGCCCCGCGGGTTCTGCGCAGAACGTCGTCTTCGACTTTGGATCCTTGGCTCCAAATTCCTTCTCTTGCTGGATCTTCTCCAAACACTCTCCACGGGTCTTAGGCACCTCTCCTTGATCTAAACGAGCTAAGAACCTAGACATGCACAAGGGTTGAGTGAAAACCTCTCCAAGCTTCATCCATGGCCATGGATGAAGGAGGAAGGAAGAAGAAGGGAAAGAGCAGCAAGGAAGAGAGGGAAGGAAGAGGGAAGAGTTTACCAACAGCCTGTGATCTTCTTCTGTAGTTCCACAATTTGGATCCTCAAGCAGCCATGGAGAAGAGATGAGAAGGAAAGAGAAGAGAGTGAAGAGATGGAGTGAAAGGAGTGTAACGTGCAAAGTGATCCAAGGGAGGAGAGTTTGAAGACTTTGGTTGACAAAAGGGGTGAGGGGACCAAGGGGTCAGCTGACCTCTTGTCCCTCCCCACGGAACGAGGGGTCGGAACGCGGAAAAAGAGGAAAAACGATTAGTCGGCTCGGGATTTTCTTAGGAATAAATCCCGGCACTCGGCATCTTGGGCCTACGGGATAAACTACAAGGTGCTCCAAGTCCGGAATAAAATTAATAAAATTCCGGGCGTTACAACTAAACCCTCCTAAAAACAAGTTTCGTCCCGAAACTTGCTAAACCCAACACTCTCGGACCAACGCGTCTCGAAACCACGTGGAACTCATAAACCGATAAATATTGGCTCTAATCCAAGTCTACGTAAAGCATCACATAAAGACCTCGCAAGGTACTCATAACTCAACAAAACACAAAGCATAATAAGCAATCAAGGAAGATCTCGGAACTAACACGACGGTCCTATCGATGTCACTATGTCTGCATAAAACTCGGGATAGTTTCTCCGGATACTATCCTCCGTCTCCCATGTAGCCTCATCGGCTCCTCGCCTCGACCACTGAATCCTCAACATCGGTATCTCCTTCGATCGAAGGCGTCTCGTACTCTGCTCTAAGACCGCTATCGGGTGCTCTGCAAAAGTATGGTCCGGCTCGACCACTAGGTCCTCGTGACTGATGGTGTGTCTCGGGTCATGTATGTACTCTCTCAGCTGAGAGACACGAAAGACCGGGTGTATACCCTCCAACCGCGGTGGCAGTGCTAACCGGTACGCCACCTCACCGACTCTCTCCAAGATCTCGAATGGTCCGAAATATCGGGGGCTTAGCTTCCCCTTAATGTCAAATCGCCTGACGCCCCGCGTCGTGATACCCTCAACCACACATGAGCTCCTACTCTGAACTCGAGAGGTCTACGTCTCCTATCCGCATACGACCTCTGGCGGCTCTGCGCAGCCAACATCCTCTCTCGGATCAAAGCAACTCTCGCCATGTCGTCCCGTACCTGATCCGGTGCTACAATGCTAGAGCTCCCGGGCTCGTCCCAACATAAGGGAGTACAACATCTCCGTCCATACAATGCCTCTTAAGGTGCCATCCCAATCGACGCGCGCCAACTGTTATTATAAGAAAACTCAACCAACGGGAGGTGATCTGGCCATACCTGTCCCCAGTCTAGTACACATGCTCGTAGCATATCCTCCAATGTCTCAATAGTCCGCTCGGACTGGCCGTCGGTCTGAGGATGGTATGCGGTGGTGAAATGGAGACTCGAACCTAGGGCGGCGTGTACCTGCTGCCAGAACCTCGAGGTAAACTACCCGTCCCTGTCCGAGATGATGGTCCTCGGGACTCAATGTAGTCTCACAATCTTCCGGGTAAACTCCTCGGCTAAACGACTCACCGGCCACGTTTCCCGTATAGGAATGAAATGTGCGGTCTTCGTCAGCCGGTCTACTACCACCCATATCGCGTCAAAGCTGCTACTCGGTCTCAGACCGGTCACGAAGTCCATGGATATGTCCTCCCACTTCCACTACGGCACGGGCAGTGGGTGAAGCTCCCCTCCGGGTCTTTGGTGGTCGATCTTGACCTGCTGGCAGGTCGCGCATCCGGCCACGTATCTAGCTACATCGGGCTTGAGCCCGCCCTACCAATAAGATCTCCTAATGTCCTAGTACATCTTACTCGCGCCTGGGTGCACTGAGTAAGGTGTGGAATGGGCCTCCTGCAAAATCCGCTCCCTCGGCTCCTCGCCTCGACCACTGAATCCTAAGCATCGGTATCTCCTTCGATCGAAGGCGTCTCGTACTCCGCTCTAAGACTGCTATCGGGTGCTCTGCGAAAGTGTGGTCCGGCTCGACCACTAGGTCCTCATGACTAATGACGTGTCTCGGGTCATGTATGTACTCTCTCAGCTGAGAGACATGAAAGACCGGGTGTATACCCTCCAACCGATGTGGCAATGCTAACCGGTATGCCACCTCACCGACTCTCTCCAAGATCTCAAAGGGTCCGACATATCGGGGGCTTAACTTTCCCTTAATGCCGAATCGTCTAACGCCCCGCGTCGGTGATACTCTCAACCATACCTGAGCTCCCACCCTGAACTCGAGAGGTCTACGCCTCCTATCCGCATACGACCTCTGACGGCTACGCGCAACCAACATCCTCTCCCGAATCAAAGCGACTCTCGCCATGTCGTCCTGCACCTGATCCGGTGCTACAATGCTAGAGCTCCCGGGCTCGTCCCAACACAAGGGAATACGGCATCTCCGTCCATACAATGCCTCATACGGTGCCATCCAATCGAAGCGTGGCAGCTGTTATTATACGAAAACTCGACCAACGGGAGATGATCTGGCCATACCTGACCCTAGTCTAGTACACACGCTCGAAGCATATCCTCTAAAGTCTGAATAGTCCGCTCAGACTGGCCGTCGGTCTAGGGATGGTATGCGGTGGTGAAATGGAGACTCGAACCTAGGGCGGCGTGTACCTGCTGCCAGAACCTTGAGGTAAAACGCCCGTCCCTGTCCGAGATGATGGTCCTCGGGACTCCATGTAGTCTTACAATCTGACGGGTAAACTCCTCGGCTAAACGACTCACCGGCCATGTTTCCCGTATAGGAATGAAACGTGCGGTCTTCGTCAGTCGATCTACTACCACCCATATCGCGTCAAAGCTCCTACTCGGTCTCAGGCCGGTCACGAAGTCCATAGATATGTCCTCCCACTTCCCCTGCGGCACGGTCAGTGGGTGAAGTTCTCCTCCGGGTCTATGGTGGTCAATCTTGACCTGCTGGCAGGTCGCGCATCGGGCCACATATCTAGCTACATCGGGCTTGAGCCCGCCCCACCAATAGGATCTCCTAAGGTCCTGGTACATCTTACTCGCGCCTAGGTGCACTGAGTAAGGTGTGGAATGGGCCTCATGCAAAATCCGCTCCCTCAACTCCTGATCCGACAATACACAAATACGTCCCTGACGTCTCAGTAGCCCGTCTGCTCCCGTGATAAAATGCGGTGCCTCTCCTCGGGACATCCTGTCCCGGATCCTCATCAAAATGGGACATCTCTCCTGCTTCTGCAGGATCTCTCCGGACAGGTCAGGTAGTACCTCCAACTCGGACAAACAACAGTCCGTACCCGGGAACCAGATATCCAACTCCAAACCCATCAAATCCCTCTCCAGATGAGGCTGAACCGTAAGCTGAGCTATAACCTCCTCTCGAGGTGTCCTCCTACTCAAAGTATCGGCGACTACGTTCGCCTTCTCGGGATGGTATAAAATCTCCAAGTCAAAGTCCTAAATGAGCTCTAGCCATCTCCTCTGGCGGTTATTCAACTCCCGCTGAGTGAATATATACTTCAGACTCTTATGGTCTGTGAAGATCTGGCACGTAGCCCCGTACAAGTAGTGTCTCCAGATCTTCAGGGCGTGAATCACTGCCGCTAGCTCGAGATCATGGGTAGGGTAGTTCTCCTCATACGGCTTCAGCTGCCGAGAAGCGTACGCAATAACCCTACCTCTCTACATTAAGACGCACCCCAAGCCTAGCTTGGAGGCGTCACTATAAACCACAAAGTCCTCTACGCCCTCAGGCTGGGCTAACACAGGAGCGGAGGTCAACCTCCTCTTCAGCTCCTCGAAGCTGCGCTGGCAAGGCTCAGACTAGACGAACCGGGTAGACATCCTCAGCAAGGAAGTGAGTGGTCGTGCAATCACGGAGAAACCCTCAACAAAACGGCGGTAGTACCCCGCTAAGCCCAAGAAAGTGCGTACCTCTTTGACCGTCCTCGGAGGCGGTCATGAGGAAACAGACTCTATCTTCGCCGGGTCGACCATGACACCCAAAAATGCCACCTTGGACATCCAAAACTCGCACTTAGAGAGCTTAGCGTAAAACTCTCTATCCCAGAGGACTCGAAGTACCGTCCTCAGGTGTCACTCATGCTCCTTCCTACTCCGGGAGTAGACTAAGATGTCATCAATGAATACCACTACGAACTGGTCCAAGAAGTCGATGAAGATGCCGTTCATCAACTCCATGAAGACGGCGGGTGCATTCGTGAGCCTAAATGGCATCACGACAAACTCATAATGGCCGTACCTCGTCCGGAATGCCGTCTTTGGCACGTCCTCCTCTCTCACCCTCAGCTGGTGATACTCAAATCAATACGTGAAAACTCGGAGGCTCCCTGCAACTGGTCCAACAAATCATCAATGCGTGGCAGCGGGTACTTGTTCTTGATGGTGACTTTGTTCAACTCCCGGTAATCAATGCATAGCCTCAAAGATCCGTCCTTCTTATTGACGAAGAGGACCGGTGCACCCCAAGGGGAAACGCTTGGGCGTATGAAACCCCTATCGACTAACTCCTCGAGCTGTTTCTTTAGCTCCAGCATCTCGATCGGCGCCATGCAGTAAGGAGCCTTGGAGATCGGCCTCGTGCCGTGATCCAACTCAATAGCAAAATCAACGCTCCTCTGCGGTGGTAGCCCGGTTGGCTCCCCGAAAACGTCCTCAAACTCGCACGCCACAGGGATCTCCTCCAGCGATGGTCCCGACTCCTCCTTCATGGCATAGCACCAGAAGGCCTCGCATCCCTGCCCGATAAGTCTAGCGGCTCGGACTGCGCTAATGACTATACCGGCCTTACCGAGGTCCCAACCTCGGAAAATCACCTCATGCCCCGTCTCTGTGGTAATCGTCACGGTCCTCCGGCTGATGTCCAAAACGGCTCGATGGCGGTCCATCCAATCCATCCCAAGGATGACTTCTTCATGCACTAAGTGCATGACAAAGAAGTCGGCTAACCAATCTCGGTTTCCCAAACTAATGGGACAACCGCGTACCTCTCGGGTACCACTAACCCTACCCCCACCGGGTAACCCTATAATAAAGGGTCTCCCCTCTACCGTAGCTAAGGACAACCTAGCTACACAATCATCGGATATAAAAGAGTGCGTGGCACCCGTATCAAATAAAACTCGGACCGAAAAACCGTGAATCTGAATAGTACCTGGGGCTGCCGGCGTTGGAGGATCAATAGCGCTCCTCAACTCAAATACCCTAGCATGTGTGCCTCTGGTCTCTTGGGTACCTCCACCACGACCTCTACCTCGGCCTTGCCCTTGAGCTGATCCCTGAGTACGAGTCTGACCCTGACCCTGGCCCCTCTGATGAGAGCCCTGTGCCTGATACTGAGGCGGCCTCTGACTGCCCCCTGGTATGCTAGCAGGCGAAGATCCCTGCTTCGACGGTGACTGGCCCTGACGGCAAAAAGAGGCTATATGACCCACCTGACCACAAGTGAAACAAGCCACGGGCGGCCTCTTACATGCATTCTTCACGTGTCCAAACTCTCCACAACTGAAGCACTATCGTCCCCCGCCTGATGCCTGTCTCGATGTTTGAGGACCGGAACGTCTTGGAGTCTGGCTACATCCCTGACTAGCTACCCCGGCCCCTGAACCAGCTGGTACTGTCCTCTGTCTCTTGTCCGGTCCTCCGGACTGTGCTGCCCTCCTAGACCCAGGGCGGTCTCTCTCATAGGCCGAAGCCCGGTCCTGGTACTCCGCCAGTGATGCACAACGAAATCCCGCAAGGTAAGCACGGGTGGACTCCCTCAGTCTCCTGGAGAAGAGATAGACATGCTGGTCCGCTGGGGGTGCGGAGGGTCCCAGCAAGGCTAACTCTGCCCGAAATCGTCTAATCGCCTAATCGCCTCAATGACTGAGACGTCCTCGAATCCTGCCTCCAGGAAATCCTGGACTCTGTCACTCCTCAGTGAAGTTGGGCAAAAGGTCTCCCTAACGAGGCTCAGCAACTGATCCATCCTGGTCACACCTCCCCTAACTGTCCTCCACCAATACTGGGCCTACTCTCGGAATAAGGTCTGGACTATCTCAACCTGCCTCTCCTTTGGGCAACGGATCGCCTCTAAAGCTAACTCCACATGCCCAATCCAGTGCTCGACCTCTAACCCTACTTTCCCGTCGAAGTAGGGTACATGCTGCTGGTTGAAAGCCTTCAACCAGGAATCAGGTCTCGGAGACCTCAGCTCGTCTCTCGTCCTAGCAACCTCCACAACTGGCTCGGGTGCAACCATTGCTGGTGCAACTATCTCTGGTGCAACCCGAATCTGGGTCACCCTCTACGTGACCTCAGCTGATTTCACAGGTGCAGGTGCAGGCACCGGTGGTGCGGGAGGTGGTGCTCCAGTCCTAAACGCCTCCTCAACTCGTCGTACATAGTCTCCAAATACAGTAGCTCCAATGGACGCTCCCTCGGTCCTGGCAGATGGAGAACCCTGCGCCCCGGACCTCACAACAGTCCTATCCCTAGCCTCGGGAATTATGCTCTCTGCGACCTCCTCTACTGGAGCCTCTACTTCCGGTGCACCCATGACTGGTGGGTCCGCAATGGGGATACGTCCCCGACCTCTACCTCTCGTACCTGGAGGTCTTCCTACTCATCCCCGCCCTCTTGGGAAGGTAGGGGGAAGTGGTGGTCTACCCCGGGCGGGTCCTACGTAAGCGGTCGCCCTCGTACGTGCCATCTGATTGTGTATAACATTTACTTATATATAGCTACGTAGGTACTATTTATGATGTCGGTATGATAACACTTAAAAACGTAAGGTAAATATAATCATAAAGTACATCCAAATTATACATGTCTAAACATCCTAAGGTCACATTCGTAGCTAAGTACATACAAGTCCACAAACATCCTAAGGTCATATATATATATATATCACTATATATACCTACTTCTAATCCGAAGATCTATGTCGCCGAGGTTTGCGGAAGGAGTGGTGATCCCGTACATTCTAACCCAAACCCGACTATGCATATGATTTTGAAAACGAAAAGTCAGAACCCGTGGGAGTTCTGTTTTATACCTCATTCGGCCTTTAAAAAGATTGCAAGTGCCATTGTTGTCAACCTAGGGCTCTAATACCACTTTTGTAACACCCCAAATCCGCGGTACTCGGGGTTCTACGGGCGAGACCTCACAATGGGTCCCGAACCTTAGCTTGACAACAATTTCACCGGACCTTCCAACAAGGCACAAATAAAGGCAAAAACTGAAAATCGTTTTTAATGATGCGGAAACGGAAAGTAAAGGGTACAAAGTGGAAACTCAGCCGAGTCCTCAAAACGACACAACTCCAATACGAAACTTAAACCGTACAACATAATCCTCAATACTAAAACATAACCCAAAAACGTCCCCGTCCTATAATGTACGGAGACCCCGGCTGTCCACTCCTCCACCTCACTTGGCGGCATCCCTAACCTGCAAGTCATCTACACAAACGGTTTAAAACCGTTAGCTCATATTCTAAGCATTAGAAAAGCGGTGAAGGCACAAACACATACATATCACAAACATAAAGCAAACAAGTCCGGTTTATTATCTTTTTATTATTACGTCATATCCCGTTCTAATTCAACTTCGGTTTGTGACACGAGACCACCGTGGTCTCGCCTCGGTCCCTACTTACCGGAAAATAATGGTACGGATGCACCCGACCATATCACCCGCCGGGCTTGTCGCTGAGAATCTCCTAGACTAACGCCGAGTCAAGCAGATTGTCACCGCCCGTTATCATACACTTGGGCCAAACAATAATATAAGGTCGGTGGTCCTATTTACCGGTTTGGATGTTATAACAAGAACATAAACACACACCACCAAACACACATCAATGCTAATACGTAAAATACGAGCTAAGTAAGTCCGGAGACTTACCTCCTCACCACACTCAAGTCACCACACTCTTGCTTCCTTAAGGAGGAAGCCCACAACCTGCTCACAAGAGATATGCATATCAATACATACTCACACTCAAGAAGTCTTAGACTTCACTCTAGTGATCTATGCAAGATCACCTAACCCTCAAACTAGGAATGCATCCTAGGTACAAAGTATTCATCACACTCTCAACACTTGCCGCACCCGCGCCCGAGTCACGCCGCACCCGCGGCCGTCTGCTGCCGCCCCCGCGCCCGAGTCACGCCGCCCCCGCGGCCGTCCGCTGCCGCCCGAGCCAAGTGCCTGCCGCGACCCCTGCGGTCGTGCCGAGCCGCGCCCGCGGCGTGCTGAGCCGCACCCGCGGCCTGCTGGTCCGCCCCTGCGGCTGGCCGCTCCCGCGGTCCTGTTGAGCCGCCCCGCGGGTTCTGCGCAGAACGTCGTCTTCTTCGTCTTCGACTTTGGATCCTTGGCTCCAAAGTCCTTCTTCTTGTAACACCCCAAATCCGCGGGACTCGGGGCGCTACGGGCGAGACCTCACAATGGGTCCCGACCCTTAGCTTGACAACAATTTCACCGGACCTTCCAACATGGCACAAATAAAGGTCGAAAACTCAATTACGTTTTAATGTATGCGGAAACGAAAGTACAACTTGGAAACTCAGCCGAGTCGTCAAAACATCGTAAATAAATCCGGATTCTAACAAACGATAATATCCATAAAAGACGACATGAAAAGAATCAAAACATCCCCGTCCTATAATGTACGGAGACCCCGGCTGTCCACTCCTCCGCCTCACTCGGCGGCATTCCTAACCTGCAAGTCATCTACAAAATCGGTTCAAAACCGTTAGATAAAATTCTACGCATTAGAAAAGCAGTGAAGGCACAAACACACTCATAACATATAATATAAATTACACAAGTTCGTTTCTTTATCTTTATATCATCAAGTCATATCCCGTTCTAATTCAGCTTTGGTTGTGACATGAGACCCCAATGGTCCCGCCTCGGTTCCCCCTCCGGCAAGGAATGGCACGGATGCCTCCGTCCATCTAACCCGCCGGGCAAGTCGCCGAGAATCCCCTAGACCCCCGCAAGGCTAGGACAGTAATTGTCACCGGCCCGTTATCATATACTTGGGCCAAAATTATACATATAAGTCGGTGGTCCTATTTACCGGTTTAATAGTTATAGCAAAACATAAACACGGCACCACCAAACACACATCAATGCTAATACGTAAAATACGAGCTAAGTAAGTCTGGAGACTTACCTCGTCCCAAACGGCTATCTCACAAAACGCTCACGCTTCCCTTGGGAAGGCGTACTCAACCTGTTCACAACAAGGTAACATAAAAACCCGCTCAACTCGAGAAGTCTAAGACTTCTACACAAATGACCTAACGCAGGATCATTTGACTCCCATTCTAGGACCGAATCCTAGAGTCCAACATAATTACCGTCAATAATGACGTAAAAGCCAACTAGGTCTAATCCCGCTCCTCACATTCTCCTAAGGTCTCAAAAGCCGCTACTTGGCGTTTCCACTAAGTTATGCTACTTCCAACCTATCATGATACTATCCATTTCGCCCTTATGTTAATTGATCGTAAAACTTATAGCATAACGGAACCTAGGATAAACTCATCTAATTTCCGAGGTAAAAACTCGCTAACATATTTTCCGGGCACTTATGCAATTCCTAACATATATGGGCATAAACTGTAATTATCACACTGTTGGGTATAAACTGTAATTATACCGAAAGTGAGGGTCAGAAACGCAATTATACCAAAAGAGGGGAGGCCGTCCGAGATTTCTGGGCAGTCTCGGCCGAGATCCTGCAGTGCCTCTCCGGCGGCGTCACTGCTTCTCCGGCGGGGCAAGGGCGGCGGCTAGCTTCCTCGGTGGTGCTGTAGGTGGCCGGCAGTGGTCTGGCTCCCGGTAGCGGCCGTTCTCCGGCGAGGTCGAAGCGTGCAGGGGGGGAGAAAGCGCGAGCTGCTGCTCTCACCGAGGCCGAAGGCAGCGGCGAGACTGGACGGTGGCTCCTAGGGCAGCGGGGAGGCTCTTCCTCGGCGGCGTTGGTGTTCACCGGGGCTTCGAACAGCCTGGACGTAGGGTGTATCTCGGCCGAGAGGAATGGAGGGTGAGGCTGCTCGACCGAGGTGAAGAAGGGCGAAGCAGTCCCTAGCGCGGCTGGCTCACCGTGGCGGCCGGCGACGGTCCGATCCAGAGAGAGGTGGACGGGGTGGCTAGGCACGAAGAGAAGCGGGAGGTGAGAGCTGAGGAGAGTTGTGTGGAGTGAGTGCCAAGTGAGGGAGGGAAGGAGTGTAGGAGAGAAGGCCGGATCGAGAGGTCGGCTTGGTGCAGCACGCCAGGCCCCGGACCGAGGGGTCGGCTGCAGGCCCTGCTCCTCCTGCAGGCCTAAGCATAGGCTGGGCGGGCGGCATGTGCATGGCGTGAGAAGAGGGAAGGCGCCGCGGTGATCCCGGGAGGCTGGGCGACGATCTCGGCCGAGATAGGTGGCCAAGATTCCCCAAAGAAGAAAGAAAAGGGGAAAGAAAAGAAAGGGCGGGATCCGACTCGTTAAACTAGTTCCGTAACGGGCGTAACGGGTCGGAATAAAATTCCCGACATTCCCGTAAAATAATTACGGTTTACGGTTTGGAATAAAAGTCGGATATTCCCGTAGAATATTTTACGGAAATAAGAATAACTTGATAAATTCATTTTCTAAATTTTTCCAGGTGTTACACTTCTCTTGCTGGATCTTCTCCAAACACTCTCCACGGGTCTTAGGCACCTTCCTTGATCTAAACGAGCTAAGAACCTAGACATGCACAAGGTTGAGTGAAAACCTCTCCAAGCTTCATCCATGGCCATGGATGAAGGAGGAAGGAGGAAGAAGGAAAGAGCAGCAAGAAAGAGAGGGAAGGAAGAGGGAAGAGCTTACCAACAGCTTGTGATCTTCTTCTGCAGTTCCACAATTTGGATCCTCAAGCAGCCATGGAGAAGAGATGAGAAGGAAAGAGAAGAGAGTGAAGAGATGTAGTGAAAGGAGTGTAACGTGCAAAGTGATCCAA